>VFFE01007254.1:445769-467399 GCA_008921705.1 Burhinus oedicnemus | reverse complement strand
AAGTAATACTTTGAAATTAGAGTGCTAAGTAAAGAATACTCTTACAAACATCACATCAATTTATGGTTTTAGTATAAGTAAAGAGATAATATGGTAACTAGGCTCTGGTAAACAAAGGATGTTTACAGCACTTCAACAAATTAATTAGCTTTCACATGATCAACAGAACATGAAAATGTGAAATCAGTGTTGATTTGTAATTGCAAAAATAAAATCCTACACATACAAGGAATATAAACATACTTTGACTGGTCACAGAGCAGTTGCTTAAGACAGACAGAATTAAATAATCAACACGCACTCATTCACTGAAGTCATCAATTTTACCAACAGCAAGTGTTGGATGCATCTGTTCAGGCTAAATGTAAATCGGCCACATGGCTATAGGCTTTAGCCAAGAAAAGAAGTTACTATGACTCTCCCTTCACACTATTTCCTAATCTTGTTTCTAATCAGCTTGGCTGAAGTTATCTTCCTGAGTTTCCATATGTAAGAGTTACACTACCAGTTATTTTTTAAAGGCTTCAAAAGACAGGGAAGGAGGTAGAGATATTGAAGGAAGGAAAAAGAAATATTCTTCAGAAACAAGTTCTTAAACAGAACCACTAAGTATTGGTCACAGTCACGGTTTAAGCACTATTTAATGCTTGTTACCCCCATAAATCCCACTTCCTTACCAAGGTGGGACACTAGAGACTACCTGATAGATGTTATTTATGTCTCAAAGAACACTGTCATACTGCCACAGTTATCCTTGATCAAAGGAAAGCAAAACAGTATTCATTGTATCTCTATCAATTTCTTTGCTTTTTCACTGCCGCTGTTTTGTAACTTATGAAACTATACAAAATTTGACTCAAGCACAAAAAAAATCTAAAGCAAGAGTTTTAAGAAGTATACAGAAGCAGAAACTAGTTACAATTTAAATGAATATGAATGGCACTTTGAACGTTTTACACCCATAAATGTAACCAAAGAATTTAGAGAGAAGTGACAACGTAAAAACAAGAAAAATGCTCAAAAAGTAAATTTTTGACTTCTGATAAACACAATAAAGTCCAGATCATCATCCCCTACTTGTATACATTTGGATTAGTATTTATACACTTGCTGGGAAAATAATGCAGAAAGGTCATCCAGGGTCATCTCAGAAGAATTTAGATACTTGCAAATACTTCTAGAACACAGTAAGAGCAGCCATGATCTCCTTAACTGTTGGCTTGAGAAATCCTCTCCTCCCTCATCTAGAGATGTATAATTAGCTACATCCTAGCATACAGTTTTCAAGTCATTGACTAGAATAATGCTATAGCTCTCTTGTACTTGTGACAACACAATGAAAAGACTGAAAGATAAATCAGACACACTTTAATTTAGAGTAACTGAATTTTAATCTAGTTGTTCAACAAGACTAGATTGTGCTAATAACCATGTACATCAATCATCACATTGAAAGGAATTTGTAGCAAGAGGAAAGAGGTGTTATCCTTGTATATGTGCCACTGCAAAAACATTGCCACTCCTACCCATTAGCGCAGGTTTATTGGGTAACAAACCAATTGCGGAGGAAGCAGCTTGCACATACATTTTACAACCTTGATCAACTTGTCATCTCTGAAAACAGCTCTATCTTGAGGTATCCTCTGGGATACCAGTTGAGTGAACTCCCAGTTCCATTATCTCGTACTATTTGTAACACTAAAACATGACCAGAAGTAGTAAAACCACAAAAGAAAACTTCACTTCAAAAGAGAATTATAACTTCTGCAGCTTATTCTGGATTTTACATATTTTATTGCAAGCGTGTGACAAGTACCCATTTTGGCCAGAACTTGTAGTTTTATTCTTGCCTCCTTTTTAACATTCAAATGCACATCCAAGCCAATCTACCGGAATACTCAGGAGTAGATACCTTCCATGGAAATACTGCATAAAAGGATGCAGCAGATACAATTATCTTACTTTAGTCTCTGTTTTGCTTAAAGTGCTGATGAACCCTGATTTCCCATGGCTGGCTCTCTTCACAGGGACTTCAGTATCCTTTCCTTCCTCTGAATCTTGCCCTGGTATCCAACTGAAAATTGAAGTCAACATATTAAAACCATACATTTTGCAAAAGAAATACTTCAGAGTGCTTGTGCTATCTTGGCACTTTGTAACATCAGAAAAAAGCACAGAATAAAGCAGAAGTCACTGTAAAGAAAACTAGTGATGTAGCCAACAAGTCATAAGGTTCTTCCAAAGAAACAGACACTGTATTATCTTAAATCTCACACAAAATTAGTATTATGTGATAAGCACCCTGTGAATTCTGAAATAAACAGTGTAACAACACAAATGACAGAACAGCATAATGGGATGGCAAGGAACTCAAGAAAACAAGGTAGTGTAAATCCGCTTAGATCTGTTTTTCCAAACAACTGACAAGCCGAAGGAGGAAAATTCAGACTGGGTCAAAGTAGGAGTCACTGCAAATGTCAGTGAGGACACAGATAACTTAAATACAAGTGTCTGAAAAAAAACCCAAAAAATTCAGTAAAAACTGACATAATATCAGCTCGCACAATCAAGTTTCTTCTTGGCAGTTACAAAAAAGCAATTAATGGAAGGCTAAAAATGGCAGTAAAGCTAAAATAACGGCTACAGTGCAGCACTTACTGAAGCTGAATTGCAAGTTTTTCCCCATTGCAGCAGAAAAACATACTTTGGTCTTGGGAGAATTTTTCTGAATTTAGCTAGTCAGTCTTGAAGATGGCAGTTACAGCTTGCAATTCAGCCCTATTCAGATATTAGACTGAGGAGGTATCTCTTACTTCCATCAACTAACCCTCTTTCAGGATGCAGAACTGCAGCAAAATTTGTAGAGCTAAACTGCAAGATGGCACAGGGTGTACAATAACCAAGCAGCTTCCACTTTCAACCTTGGTCCTACTTTAATATTTTACACTTAATGTAAGGGTACTAAAGTTTATTCCTCTGATAACAGATTATATTTCCTTACAAAGAAAAGAGCATCTAGGTAAAATCCCTATTGATTTTAGCATATGTATATTATATCTAGGGTCTAACTTGTTTTTAAATACTCTTTAAACCTCATCATTATACCAAGTAACAAATTTGGCAGAGGACAATTATTGAAACTTACAGAGTTAACAGTACAAGAAAAATGTCATTCTCCAGCCTTAGAATTTGGAGCAGTTAAGTAGAATCATACAAGAGCCAGACCTCTTCCTGCATGAAACTTGGTTTCATCAGGCCCCTTTAACAATCTACAGACAGAAACACAGGCCCATCATCTGGAGCTATATATATTGCTACTGCAAAGTCATATTGGTATTTCAGTCATTAAATACACAACGTTTTTTCCCATCCACAGAAATGATCAGTTGTCACTTTATGGATGAATACAGTTTGTACAGGAGAGGTACAAAATGCTGCTATGACTTAAGCAAAAATACAGAATGAAAGAATAATTTTAGGTACAGTTTCAGCTGTATACTCTTCATTACGTACCACATCAGCTAAATATAAAAACGAGCCCTACACTACTTGTGCTTAGAATTTTTTAAGTGTTATGGAAATACAAGCAAGATGTTTCTAGACAAGGAACTCCTATCAAAATTGGGGAAACTTTATTTAACTACATTTTTACAACTGGCTTCTCACTACCATATTTGATTGCTCACTATATTAAAAAAAACCCCAAACCTGTTCTTTATCATGAATTCAAGTCCTCCAAGAAAACTGATGAATGCAAGAGTCTGCTTCAACAGTGGAAGTCTCTTTCAGTAGGATACCCTTTTCACTCAAATGTTCTTTGTTAACAGACAAAAATTAGCTTATTGATATCCTACTAATATTGTTTAAACCAAAGCTTTATATAAAAAAAAAGTAGTAACAATACCTACCTCATTTATGTGTCACATGCTCAATTTAAATATGCTTTTTTCCCCATCTTGTTCACACTTTATGACTTTTTCTTCATGAGAACAGTGTACAACAGCCGTATTTTAAATGGAATTCAAAGACAAGGCCTGTTCTGTTTAATAACACCCATTTTACTGAATTAAAGCGGTTTTCTTCAGAAAACTGGGAAAAGGACGGAAAGCATCCAGGCTGCTAGCAGAAAACACACCACAAACACTTACCATCGATCTTTTGCATGCAAAAAATGTCATTTGCAAACTCCTACAGTGTCCTTCCCTCAAGCATTGCTTAGGGCTTTTGTTTTCCTGTTAAATGAAAAATAAAGCATTAAAAACTTAACAGATCTCTGCAGCTTGTCAAACAGACATCAAAACATTTCAGACAAGGTTTACTCGGGATTTTGCTACAGTACGGCGACTTGCGCTTTCTTCTGAAGTTGTAATTTCTTAACCTGCTTAAAACACGAAATAACAGGCTTGAAAGGAACGAACTACCAGCTTCTCTCCCCCGAGGGCCGGTTCAGGCCAGTGAGAGGCCGCCGCTCCCCGCCCAGAGCCGCACTCCACGCCCCCAGCCCGAGCAGCGGCTTTCCCCCGCCAGAAGACACCCCCACACCGGGAAGGCCCACGGGTGGGGCGGCAGCCACCTCGGACAGCGGCTTCCCGTGCGCCTGGCCCACCGTGGCCGGTAAGCGGGCCTCAGGGCGCGCTTCCCTCAAGGTTTGAGCCGGAGGGGGGTGGGGGGCGGGATGGGGACAGCACAACGCAGCAGCGACGCAAGGCCGAAGGGTACAGGGCTCTCCCCCGGGAGGGCGGCAGCCCTTACCTGCAGGACGCAGGGGCTCTCCAGCAGGCACTGCCGCAGGTCCTCCCTCACCCCCCCGCAGGCCCGCCCGTCCTCCTCCTTATCCTCGTAGTACTTGGGCATGGCGGCGAGGCCGTCTCTACGCCTCGCTGCGGCCTACCCAGCCACCACTACGTACGGCCGCCGCCATCTTGGCACCTGGAGCCCTGCCGCCGCTTCCGGCGGGGGAAGGAAGGGTGGGGGCAGCTCCGGGAAGGAAACCGGAGCGCTTGCGCCGCGGACGTTGCCGGAAGGCTGCGGGCAGCGCCGGGTGAGGCGGGGGTCGCGCCGCGGGCTGGGGCAGCTGGTGAGGGCGCGAGCCCGGTCGTTGGTGGGGAGCAACCGTTGCGAGGAGGGGGGGGAGAGGGAAGGAAGGGGTTCGGCGCTTCCCGCTCAGGAGCGGGTCCCGCTGAGAGGGCGGTGGCTGTTTGGGGGGCGGGGAGCGGTGGCGGGGGTCGCTTCGGGCAGCGCCAGGCTGAAGGGCGAGTGGGGGAGGCCAGTAGTCCCTCCCTTGCCCCTGGCTGCGCGCTGCGGCCTTTCTCCTCCCGCGGAGCCCGTCGGCCGTTAACGCCTTGAATCGCTTTCGCGATGGCGAGAAGGAGGGGTGCAGGGAGAGAGCCCCGCGGGGCTGAGGAGATGGGGCCGCGGGTCTGGGGCTGCCTGACAGGCGGTGCTGGCAGCAGAGTTGCCTGCTCCGAGTTTCCCACTTGCCGTCGCCTCAGCTGTCAGCAAAAGTGACTGCCGGGCCATGGCAGACGCGCCCGTGAGCGTCATGGTTTGTACTTGTGCGTAGTTTCTCTAATTTCGGTATTGCAGATGTGGCCTGTGTCGCGTGATTTATTCATTGATTGTCCGCGTTATACGCAAAACCAAACGCATCTTTTGAAATTCCTTCTTTAGCAAAATGCTGCCGACCACTTCGGTTAACTCTCGGAGCCAGGGCAACGGTGCGCTGAGCCCCAGAGATGCTGCGAGGCATACAGCTGGGGCAAAACGCTACAAGTACCTGCGGAGGCTGTTCCACTTCCGACAGATGGACTTTGAGTTTGCTCTCTGGCAGATGCTTTACCTGTTTACTTCACCACAGAGGGTTTATAGGAACTTTCACTACAGAAAACAGACAAAAGACCAATGGGCGAGAGATGATCCCGCTTTCTTAGTACTTCTCAGTATCTGGCTCTGCGGTGAGTGCAGGGGAATAGACAGCGTAAGACAGAGGGAGGGAGAGCTTAGGGATGAACATTCGTGGCCCTTCTCATCACATGCACACACACACAAAAGGACCAATCCACATGGATTATCTTTTAATCAAAGTAGAATACAGGAAAATGGTCTAACCTTTTGGAAGTTAAAGTGGGAATCAGAAAACAAAGGATGCGTAACTAATACTATGTAGTCCTGAATTAATTTCTCTATTGCAACTCATTTTATATTGCATTTCAGACTATAGTTCCCTGTAACTTTACAGACAGTGATAAAACCCCATGCCACACAGTAATGATTTAGTTAAAAAATACTGAACGTTTGGTTTATCTGAACATTACACATAAAATACTGTTTACAATAAAGGCCCTAGTGAAATTCTGTATATTGTAGAATTAAGCGATAAACAGTGTCTCACGTAATTTTTAGACTGAAGTGAAAACACAGAGAGAAGCATTATCTTAATCTTATGTTACATAGCACATTGCTGTTAGTAATATCAAAAGTGTTAACTCTGAAATAAAAATATGTATCAGCACATGCACAGTTTGGGTTAACACAGAGCTTTTATAAAACAATATTCTATTGTAGTATTGTGTGAATTTTTAAAAAATAGTTTGAGTGGAGCAATACAATTTGCTGTTATATCATTAAGCCCAAATACAGATGACTGTTCTGCAATCTGTGAAAGGGATTATATTATGAATAAATTGCATTATACGTAGTATTTGGTGGAAAAAAAATAAATGAGCTGTTGGACTGAAAATCTTGTGAAGAAAAATACTAAGGAAATTGGAGCTTTTGTAACAGTATACTCAACAAAACATATTGGTTCAAGATCTCATGCTTTCTTTGCCACAGCTAACTTTAATAATGTTTCTCTTTTCAGTGTCTACTGTAGGATTTGGATTTGTGCTGGACATGGGGTTTTTTGAAACAATAAAGCTGCTACTTTGGGTTGTATTCATAGACTGCGTAGGCGTTGGCCTCCTGATTGCAACTCTAATGTGGTAAGTAGTGATGTCTGAAGCTGAGCGCAGTATTGCTGTTCAGACACAGATAGTCCTCTGCTGTTTGCAAGGCGCTTGGTTCTCTGTTTGGGGCAAAATTATAAAGTATGTATTGACTATAGGTTTTGTGCTGTTGTGGTAATTGTTTCGAAATGTTGCTTTGCTTTTTCTCTACTATGACATTCCTGCAGAAGATTAACATTCAAAAGTCTGTATTATGATGAACATTTCAGCTTGTTTTCTTTCTTCTTGAGCTGGTTAATCTTCAGCAATAATGCCAAATCAAAAATGTGGTGATCAAAAAAGAAATTTCTTCATTCAGAAGTTGGTAGAACAGCTTAAGTAAAGTAAGCCTGACGATGATTATGTTTATACAGGGCAATATACAATTGGCCCATGCTTCTTGCTGAAGATTTTAGCTATTTCCAGTACAAGCAATGTCTATTCTACTTCATGCATGTTGGCTTTGTTGTTTTGGTGATAGTCACTCCCAGTTTTATCCTGTAATGTCCAGAGACTTACAGGAGCAGAGAGGCAGTAGCGAGTCAGTTTATAACCCAGGCCTCAGCACATTATACATGTGTCCTGCACCAGCAAGGGAACCATGAAACAATGGCAAGTCATTGCTTCTGCGCTGTGGCAAGGGGAGGGCACCAAAAGAAGAATTTTTATTTTACCAAGAACTTAAGGAAGCAAAAGCACTTAAAAGAGTTCTTAGTAGTGGAGCTGACATCTTAAACTGATGCTGATTGGAAAAGAGAGAGATTCCTTTCAAACAGTGACCTCGGGAACTCCCGCTTGCAATTGCAAAATTCAGGATGAGGCACATAGAAGAACTGTAGCTGATAGATGAAAGGTCCATCTGACCTACTTCTGTCTGGGACAGCAACCCATAAATTGCTCAGGGAAGAGCATATAGTAATGCTTCCCCCATCCTCCAGCAATTTGTGACTCTGGATGCAGTCTCCTGAATGAGAAAGACTTCAGCGTCTGCTGGTTTTCCTCTGTTCTTTAGTCAGCTTCCTGCAGGCCTAAAGACCAGTCGCCTTGCTCCCATTTGGTTCAAGTCCCTTCTTCCATTGCAGGCTCACCTTTTTTTCAAAAGCTCCCCCCCGATTCCTAATGAGTCTAAACCCCTTCTTGCCTCGCTTCACCTTGCACCCAGGCTCTGCCTTTTTCTGACCCTGCCCTGGGCTACAAGGAGTACATCAGAGGAAGCTACCATGAAAGCTCTGGTCTCTTAACCTTCTTATTTCTGAGCATGTACTGACTTCTTGTTCCTCTTCTAAATGAGGTAAATTTTCTGATGGCGGCAGAACTTCAGCTGAAGAAAACAAAGTCTCAAGGCTTGTTCCGTAGTCTGTAACACCAAGCAGCATGCATTCTGTTAGCGCTTTTCAGTGAGAAGAATGGGCTCATCTTAAGAGTGCTAGCCTGCCCTCCTGTTCTTGCACAGCATGCCATTTCTGTACAGCTGACATAAACCATCTGGGTGAGGTGTACTGAGCATGTACAAGTACTTTTCTGCATCTCCCAGTGTGTACACAGTGGCACACTGCGTGAAAATATGTAACTGCATTGATAAATTGTAGCACTGACATATTTAAAAAAAGTTACATTTCTGTATTATCAGCAGTGTATTTCAGCTGCCCAGTGAATGCAACAGTTTTAACAATAGCTTGGTCTGCATAATTCTTGCATATTTTTCTACCAGATACTTTGTCAGGGTAGGGAGTTAGGATGACATACGGCTTACTATCTCAAACCAACATTTTGTCAGTCAGCTTTATAGATCCACATTAACAACATTCTCAATTATCTTTTCATGTAGGTTCATTTCTAATAAGTACCTGGTGAAGCAGCAGAACAGAGACTATGATGTGGAGTGGGGATATGCCTTTGATGTTCATCTGAATGCTTTCTATCCACTTCTAGTCATTTTGCATTTTATCCAGCTGTTTTTCATCAACTGTAAGTAGAATATTTTGTGCTCTCTGCTTCAAAATCATGCTGTGTCAAAACAGCTGAGAGCTGTTGTCTCTTTCAGATGTCATCATATCTGATTCTGTCATTGGGTATTTTGTTGGGAATACATTATGGCTGATTGCAATTGGCTATTACATCTATGTGACATTCCTAGGATACAGTGGTAAGTAATGGGAACTTCTATTTGTTTGAATAAAACATAAGAGCATGATTTTGGTTTATTAATTTGATCTTAGTCTATTAATTTGTAAAGCAGAGGCTCAGCAGGGTGTTGAAGTAGTTCTTTCTTTGTGGGAAGTTTGATAGAAATTTACTGATCCATGTTTCCAGCTGGGTGGACCTCTCAACTAAAGAATTAATATTCTTCACCATACCAACTTCCCTTCTTGTATTAGACCTGTAGCACCGCAAGTTGTTTTTCTTGTTCCTCTGTAAATCTACTTCAAAATGTTTGCCTTGGATAAAAATTCTGTAGTGAGTTTAAGACTATAGTTGTAGGTAAAACAGTTTCCCAGGGCCTTGCCTATACCAGTTAACTCAAGTACTTTCATCTGTGACAACAGTAGGACTAGTAGTGCAGAGATGACAAACCTGCCCTCCTCACAAAGCTGGCAGAGCTGTACTATTTTTTCTTGCTAGAAACAGCACTAGTTTTTACTTGCTTCATTGTTGCTTCTGTTTCAGCATTGCCCTTTTTGAAGAACACAGCTATTCTTCTGTATCCCTTCGCACTTCTCATCATGCTCTATTTGATCTCATTAGCATGTGGATGGAACTTCACCAAGATGCTTTGTTCCTTTTATAAATACAGAGTGAAATAAAACCATGTATGTAATGTTTATTTTGTTTTTATCTTAACTGTCTTGGCAGTAAAGAAAAAGTTCAGAACATTTTGTAAATGGTTGTAAATTTCTCTTTATTGTAGATAATTGTGTAAAAAAAGTTTGAAGTGTCCTTTTTTTATTAAAATATTTACAACAGTAAACATGTTAGCAATTTTGTTCAAATACTTTTGCAGTACATTCCTAAGAACAAGTTACTTGACCATCTCTGTAGCTTAAGTTTAACTGCAACAAGTCTATTTAGCATAACTCTTACTGCAGGTATTTTGCACATACTGGCATAAGCTCTACATTATGAGGGTTTTAAGTGACACTGAAAAGCAGTTTTATTTAAGAATAATACTGGAATACCTTGCCTTGGGACTGTGTGAAAAAGTAGGGATCTTCTGTTGCAATGGTAAAGCAACAACTGTCTCTAGATACAGAACTGTCCCCTCCTTTTATGAAAGAACTCGAGAACAGATTTGTTTTAATGACTGCTTCAAATATACATGGACAACTCTGGCACACAGAAGAAACAGTGATGAAAGGCACAATTAACGTGACCCATATCAGGTTTCCAAATATAGCAGCAAGTTTTCAAACCCAATCCCTAGAAGTCCAGTGGGTATTATTACATCCACCACTATGAGTGGCAGGTTGATGAACATGGAAGGAAAGTACAAGTTTAGTTTGGCTGCAAGGGTGGGCTCATGGCAATGCCTGCAGCTGTAAAGTCCACAAGGCAGGAGTATAAACTGACTGTCACAAACAATACCTTTTGGAAAATGAAGATGACAACTTTCCAAAGCAGAGTGTTCAGTATGAAACATGAGCACTAGGATTCAGTTTCCAAAACAACGCAAGAGTAAACTGGTTACAGTAAGACTTAATATTTCAATACTAGAATTTGATCTCTAAGGAAAAACTATATTTATCTTAAAATACCAAATATGCTGGCAGTGCATCTTACAGTACTGTGTGTTTCAGCCACTGTTAAGGCTTGAAGAGAATCATGTTCCCTTCTCAGCAGACACTGAGCAACGTTCCCCTTTTAACAAGGAAAGCACTGAGCCGCTGATCCATGGAAGGCAAAGGATTTCAGTCAGGACCTGCTTCCACCCTGGCTAACAGCATGAGCTCCCGTCCTGCAGGCAGCTGCAGCCTAACTTTACACATTTTCCCAAACAGGAATCCTAGCACCAGCGATCAACCACTTTAGTTCAACAGTAAAAATACTTCATATTTAGTGCCCTATGGTGCAATACTCTTGAAATCAATGAAGGACTCAGGGCCTGCATACCTTCCCTTTAGAGATACCAAAGTTTGTCCCCTTGAAAGAAGGCTTCACCATTCTTAAAACTAAGCTACTTTAAGTTCTCACTGCTCAGAGCAGAAATTAGCAAAACCCTTAAGAGACCACTAAGGTCAGAAAAGTGACACTCTCAAAGACTAATTCACCAGGTCTGTGTGGGGCGTGTTTTTTACATCAGCAATCAATGCTAGCCTGAAAACACCAGTTGTTTAATAGCTTCTCAGCATTATGCTGGTGATTGTAAAGATGATTTAAAAATGTAGGGTTTTTTCCGCTTTCTACTATAGTTACTTGCTTTAGATTTTTCAGAATACATCCTTCCTAGTAAGAACAAATAGAGAACCTAGGGTTAATTTATTTCAGGGGAGCAAGGTTTGAAGAGATTTAATTCTTTTTTTGCCCCCCTCCCAAAACTAAAATAATGTCTTCCAAGTTGGAAGCAAACTACAAATTACTACAATACTTCGTTTGGAGCAAATATTTTCAACAAAAAACAATTACTGAAATTATAATATACTTGGGAAAAAATGAAGGAAAAATGTTACACAGCTCTTCAATTTTGCCAGAGACTAATGGCACTCCAGCCGATTTAAGGAATTGTGTATCACACAGGCAAAGTATAAATTGCTTTGCTCTAAACTGACTCAAAGCATTTAAAAAATGCTTTTGAAAACAGCTAGGCAAGCAGCGATATGACAGAAGAGTCCAGTCTTTTATTGGTCCACAAATCATATGTTGTATCTGTTTGAATTTTTCTAAGCCGTCATTCAGTTAAGAAAAAACAGATGTATCTATAGGAATATTTTCTATCAATCCAAATAAATGGTTGAGATGCCTGCAAAAGTGCAAAGCCATATATAGTGCTTTAGAAACACTCTAATGAAAAAAATAAAAAGTGCTAATTTGGGATCACGTCCTGTTCACATTATTTACAAAGTTTTCAGTAGGACTACCCACTGAATGAGCAAAGCAAGATTATACTGACACTCTTGTATTTCCTTGGTCCAGAGCAATCCTGATCAGCTCAGAAAAGCCAGTGCTCATATCAGCCGGTCTGTTTGGCATCCAGTATAAGAAGTTAAGAATAATTTGCCCAGATAATGAAGGTTTCTGGTAATGCCTTTGGTTTCACAGAAGTTCTCTTTTCTGAAGCTTTAACAGCATCAGAAGGTGCTAATAGGATCATAGGATAACACAGTTTATTTTGAAACACTTTCCGTTATTTGATTACTATAAGATTCTGTGACCTAGAGGGGATTTTTAAGGCCACAACAGAAATAACTTGAAATTAAATACATGTAGAAAAAAACTCCCCAAAATCAGGTAACAGGTTTAAGATACCGAGAGGAACTCTTGGGGCAATACTGTAACTTACAGCTGAGGCGTGTAAAAGACACAAGCCCTGCAGTATACCCAGTCATAAACAGTGCCTGCGCTAATGACTGTTGAGCCAAACAGCCGAAGCAGTCTTACTTCACCATAATTCCAGGAAGGAGGCGTGTACCACTTTAGCCTGACTTGGGAACTGGAGTTCGAAAGGTAGAAAGCCCAAAACAGCTGTCTGCAGAGCTAATTAAATAGAAAATATTTTTGCTGCTTTTTCTGTATCTCAGCAGAATTTCCAAGCAAATTTGCAGTACCATCTGATTACACCAGGTCTGAATTTAATATAAATTAAGTTTTGTAGATTCAGGTAATGTGGCACATTTATTTAGAGAGCATATAAACTCAGGAACATGTAAAGTGTTAAAGCAGCCCAGAGTATTTCCAATGCCTCCTAGTACAATGTAATAAAAATGCAAAAATCTTCAGAAAAAAACCTCACATATTTTACCAAGCACTAGTTAATTTGTTGTCTTTCACAAATTTCATCTCAATGTTTTTGAAACTAAATATACTGTTAACCAGAGTCTCACAATCAACATTGTAAGGGTTCTATATGTTTAGCTATATTAGCAATGATTCATCTTAACTACTGTGAAACATCAGGAACAGTGATGTTATGAGAATAAGCACACAACTTTCTTAAATAAGTGGTACCAGTAAACTTTTGAACTTATGGAAAAATATGAAAGTCACTGTCAGCAAAACTACTTCTATTAAGAAACTGCAATATCTAACATATTTCTGCAATCTAAATTGTAATCAACAGCTATAGTTTGAATTACTTGCATCATTCATTCACAGGCACAGCTGAGATGAAAACCTAAATACTTTCTTAGACCTTTGCTAGCTAATGTGTGATAAAAAGCCATTACATGGCAATAATTTGATCACATGGCATTATACATGTAACGAACTGGGCTGCGGCACCACAATAGGCCAGGTTCACGCAGGATTCTGAGCCTATTCACCCATGTTCCTAAATCCAAGAATAAACTCCATTTATGAGGCCAGTGCTTAGCTTATGCCCACAGTCTCTACGGGCAAGATGAACTTCCCAAGTAACATTTTATTTACACCATCCGATATGATCAGAAAAAAACCACCAAGGCCTGCCTAGTAGCTTTCTACTTTTCTCCAACTTACACCAGTCAGTCTAAACAAGTCTTCTCTCTGTATACAAATCTTGTCTTCCCTGTGTCCCCAGACAACACAACTAAACCAAAACGACTATAGTCTATAGAAGTAGTTAAGCTCTTGAACTTGAATATTGCTGAACTGTCAAAGCTATGACACCATTTTCCAACAAGGCAGAAGAAAAACCAGGCTGACTCTATATCCCAGTGGCAATGGCTTGCAGTGCTGGAGAGTCAGGTTTAGGCTCCTGCTCCTAATAAACGTCATGAAAAAGAGGCCAAATCTGTTAGTCGGACTTTCATGCCACAGATACGAATTCAAGATCCCTGCTCTAGATCAGGGATCCCACAACAGGTTTTGCGCATCTGTGCCCCGACCACAAAGACGTTGGGGATAACAGAGGGGTTTTTTCTGCACGGAAAACTGGGCCAGCTTTCAAGATGTCCGTTCCAGGAGGCTGGTTCACAGCACAGCTGAGAATCCCCAAGCCAGGGTAGTTGCCTCCCTCCAGTGTCAATCAGGCACTTTGTTCCTATTAAAGAGAGGAAATTCTGCCTCTCTTCCTCCTGACCATTTCTAACTGGGTAACTTAAATCTTCCCATGCCTGTGTCCTTACACATAAGCACCTAAGTAGAAGGACTCTTAAGAGCAGTGGCAGCATTAGTACTGCAACAATTCCACTCTGGATTTAATCCAAACTACTTTCTGTTCCTGACCGAGTTTCTGGCTCATTTAAGATCACTGTTGTTTCCCTTGAAACGAAAAGGCAGGGTACTAACTTGAGACCAAATTCAGTTCCTATTAAAGGTTAGCGTGAGTTACTACACTGGTCAATAAAGGAGTCCAACTGATACCTTTTTCTTGAATAATGGAAGAAAATGGAAATAAAAATAAACAAACTACTCACTGTAATGTATCTAAAATAAACACTGCAATAACAAAATTTTTTAAAAGGAGACCTCTGTAGATCAAATGTATCTAATTACTATTAATTCTTTTGATAAAAGGTAACCTCTGTCACTCCAAAGCAAAGCTGGAGAATGATTTTTTTTTCAGTACAGAAAATGAGTTTGTCCAGGCTAGGAAATGTCTACAAAGATTTTTAGTAATAACTGTTTGGAATTGAAAAAATTCTTCTAAAATGCAATGGATTCAATCTAAAATCACTGCAGATTTAGTTCATAATATGAAACAAGACATTTCAGCATGCTTTTTATGTGGCTACAAACTGTACATAGTAGAATTTCATAGTCCCAAAGAATAATGCTCTTCAGAACTCTGTAATGCCTCTGAACATCATTCGGATTCTGTGTACAAAACCACATAATTTAGAAACTTAATCTAGTTTTGTTTTAAACATGGCAGTATATTTGAAGTATGGTATTAATTTATGTTTGCATCTCCAAAGAAAAATGTAGAAAGATAACTTAAACTAGAGAATTCATAAAAAAAACTATATCAATTTAAAATTTTACTGCATAAAAATATGTACTTTTCAAATTATTTTAATAAATTAAATATCCCTAACATTTTTAATATATATCCCTGACAGTCTATAAAAGAGGGTTCTTGTTATAGAAAATAAATGGAACTCCGAAAGTACCCCCTTCATAAAACTTATTTAACAATATTTTTTTTTCCTCTTCTTCAAGGAATGTAACAATATGTACAACTTCTCTATATTACTATACTATCAAAATAGTACAGGTTAAGTGTAGCAGGGTTCTGTAATCACAAGATGGTAAAGTCACATTATAGTGGAGGACAACTTAGGCCTCAGACGAGCGTTATCAGTGTGGAACATCAGTTTCTGGATGGATCAGATAAGAAGGGGTAAATACAATCTTCTCATCTACAGTAGATTTCACAAGAGGTAGAGTTCAAGTGAAAATGAAATAAATTTGGAATAAGGTGCATGCTCAGTATTTTCACAACTCATGACTTGCTAAGAACATCAGAATTCATAGGAAAAGTTTTCAAGGTTTCTTTCTTTTTCCTCTAAAGTAGATTTCCATGATCAGTTTGTAATCTTTTTAATATGAATCTGAAATAGAGAATAATAAAAAAAAAAAATCATGTTTTAGGGTATTACATTTCTCAGTAATAAGAGGTAACTGTTCAGCATTCACCAAAATTTTGAGATTCAACACACTGACAGAATGAAGAAATCTCACATTTGTCGGTTTTATTTTTTTAAAAGGTTATACCACCTCTCACCTCATTCAGAATTGCCCAAACTGCTGAATTTTGTATCACTGAAAGCCGGAATGATGAAATAGGGTTTAAGCTGGGGTCAACTGTTCCTTCAGCTACGCCATTTTCAAATTTCCCTGCAAAAGAAGCAAAAGTATATCCTCAGCTAACTCCTGTTCAACAAACTAAAGTACAAAATCTGTGTCCAGAAAAATGTATCTGTAGTATCACAATTCACAGGTGAAACCTATTGCTGGTGGCTGTATGGTTCACAAGTATCATTCCTGAAACAAAAGACAGCCACTGATTTTTGATATCAAATTCGTCTTTGCAGCAGCAAACAAGATGGGTTGTATCATCGTAACACACCAATCTGAACACGATTACATGTAAGAATAAAAACTTTCAAACTGTCTAAGGGTATGAGCACCTGAAACTCTGGGAAGACTTTGGCACAGATTTTCACTTAATATTATGGAACTAAACATGAAGCCCCAGCTTATGAGTTTTCAAGGAGGATTAAGGACAAGGGATATAATTTGTGCTTAATGTATTCCTATTTAAAGGATCTTCAGTTATATTAGGATTAATAAGAATCCAATTTAAAAGTCCAGTTAGACTTCACACTTGAAACATATATGCAGCAACTGCAATTCATTAAGACAAAACCCACTTGCTTTCATTATAACAGGGGTGCCCAACCCATGTCCAGCAAGCTAAATACGATTCATGAGTAAAATTTCTCCTCCTTGACAACAGGTATCCTGGCACCTTCCCCAACAGCCGCTTGGCTATTGAAATGCCAATCTCACCCCATGACGAGACAGCTGATTGTCTGTAGGGTGGGTTCAAATCCAGGCCAAGCACACAGCTCACACAGAGGCACTCATGCAGTCACAGGACAGAAGAGGTGATAAACAACCTGGAAATGCCTCTACAATAATCTAGGTGATCAATCCTGGCAGAGGAGTTGGATGTAGCTGCACTACAACTGAGAGTCATGCTACATCTTTGTTTAAGACATCAGTCTCAGAAGAGAAATATTGGAAACAATATTAAGTAAAGCTAACAAGGTCACGTACCCAAAAATGAATGATCGAAACTTAGTTCTAGGTTTGTTTTTGTTTTAATGAAAGTCTCTTAACTGTTACAATAGTAACAATACACATTCCTTTCCCCTGTGACATACCTATCCTGAAGTAACCATCCTCTAAGCGTTTGTCTTTGGTTTCTTTGCTTAATACCAGTTCTTCGTTCTAGAACAACAAAGCATAAATGAGATCATCTATTTTGACATATGACTTTGCCAGGGAAAGACAAATATGTGTGCACTCTTGCTATATATTCAGCATCCATCTTTCCTAAATAATTATGAACCAGCCTAGAGTAGTTATTTATAGTCTTAGACAAGCCAACACAAGAAAAGAAAAAGCAGCAGTGCTCCAGAACTGAACAGTATTTGGCTTCAAAGTAGAAAAAAGAAGTACTTTAAGTGCCCTACGTAACTTGCATGTTAACTACCATGTGAACAGAATACATAGCAGGTATCGGCATACACAGTAGGAGAAAAGCAAAGGCAGGATCTTGCCTTCTTTTCCTATGGTTGAACCAGAGATTTCTCTCCGGACAATTGAAACTTACAGCTTATTTTTTGATGTAAGAATTTGGGCAAGATGAAAGCCATCAGACCAGTGAGGGAAGCATTGCAATTATCACTGCTTCACTAAAAAGGGATGGGTATTAAGCACAGAAAAATGAGATTGTAGACCAGAGCTTCAAAAACAGCTGGAAAATTACAACAAGAATCACATGATTCAATACTAAAAGACCCACTGTGAGAATGTCCTAGGAATCAATTAAAAATGCTTGACAAAACAGGAGATTAAATCCATCAGCTTTTTTTTTTTTTTCATTCCTACTTTTAAGGGAGGCTGCTGAAAAAGTGGTGGGTCTTTTTAGTTTGGGGTGGTTTGGTTGTTTTTGTTTTGTTTTGGGGTTTTTTTTTGGGGGGGGGGCAGGGGGGAGTTGGGTTGGGTTTTTTTTGTTTGGTTGGTTGGTTTTTTTTGAGTGTGTTGCTTGAGTCCCAGACAAATCCAGTCTGGGGGCACTGTGGTTTCTAAGGACTGTTTTTTGTTTTTCTGAATTCTGCTTAGGAATGATCAGGGTTGAAGTACGTGAATGGGCTTCCACCTCTACTGAAGTCCATGGTGGAGAAATTGTTCCTTCAGGACAGTACCTATCATTCTGCGGCTGCTGTCCTCATGTTGATGACATTTTCTGCTGAGACCAATGGCTTAGGAATGGGTCAGGCGTAGAGTTTCCTGTTTACCTTTCCACAAATTGTGTCAATAGCAATGGAAGCTCAGTAGCATTATTCCTTAAGGGATGCACCAGTTTGAGGGACATTTCACAGCCAAGTGTAGCCAGAAGAGATGCCTGATGCACATTTTTTCCTCATTTTCTTGTGGTATTCGTGCCCGGATGAAGTGAAGGCTGTCCTGTTTCTGTGGTTGAATATATTTCCCATGGTCTTGAGAAAGAAAACCCATCAATCTTATAATATGATATGCTATCCCACACGTTGTGCTGTATAATTAGAATCAAACTGACAAACTTCTTTTTAGGGGTGAGGGTGGTCAGAAATTCTCATTTTTGCTTGCTCCCAGGAAGGCAGACTGCAAGAATGGAGAAGTGAACGCCTCCATGATCACTTACCTTTTTTTTTTTAATTTAAAAAAAAAAGAAAAAAGAAGGAAAAAAAAAAAAAAGAGATTCATCATATGGTAATTTAGGCACAGATTTCAAGATACCTACACCAGGTGTATGGGAGAAGATAGAAATACTTTGCTATTTTAATACTAAATAAAATAAACTTGTCTGAAGTAGTATCTTAATCCTCTGACAGAGTTTTGTGATCTGAATGGTTAGCTATCATATCTGGTTGAAGAAAATGAACCCATACCATCTGGCTTCAAGCAAGAATATACTTTAGGTAGTACAGTGCCCTCCAGAGATAAAATTCAGACTGATTTACAGGGGAAAAAGAAAAAAATAATCCGTAAGCAGGAGAAAGGAACACATTAGGTTTAAGAGTCCAGATATTTCAGTATCTAGTAAGGTTTGGATGTGTGTCAATTCCTGAACCAAGACTTTTTTACTGACTCAAAAAGCAGATTGACTTAGCTTTCCCATTTTCCAAAATACACAGAAGATGGAAGATTAGCAGTGAATTGGAAGCAGATGAGCTTGTTCACCTCCAAATTACCAAGAGCACTTGTAGGAGACTGCAGTCTGAATGAACATCTGAATAGTTACAATAGTTTTCCATTAATAGATCCAATTAAAAAAAGTATGAGAGCATCAGAGCATCAAGATACTACTGTTAAAAAAAGAAGCATTCATGTATCCCTTACCCTTTAAAAAAAAAAAACCAAACAAAAACCAAACCAATAAAATGAGGAAGTTTTGCTTTTATCCTATAATGGAGAAGACACAAATCAATAAATTCATACCTGAAAAGGCAAAACTTCCACAGTTGTGTTCAGAAGTATGTCTCCTGGATGCTCTGGATTGCCACTGTGAAACAAGTACCTATAAATGAAAAGGGAAAAATAAAACAGTCTACATACATCAGTCAGAATTAGATAAGTTACCATCTTACGTGTTAAAAGTCACATTACAGATGTTACAATGATAAATGTAACTTTTATACTGGTCTTACATCAGCTGGTGATAAGAAATGAAAGATGTTTTGATGGTTTCACATACTATCATAATTGAAAGGGCTTAAGTTTTACATTTTTTTAAAGAGTAGTTGGGCAATATTTTGCTTAGAAAGGTCCTTTTCATAATCTGATCTTGACAGATCGCATTATACGAAGTGACAAACACTGTAGCCATCATTGCCTGGCATGCACTGGTATCACCTCCAGAGGCAGGAGCCCTGCCTTCCCTCAGCCTCTCCCCATCATGCGCCGCCACCCCCTCCCTTGTGCCCACAGGATGAACACTGCAGATCCATTCTGAACCAGTTCTGGGAACTTATCCAAGTCAACATTTTGCCAGGCCAGTTTTCCCCAAGACCAGCTCTCCACTCTGGTTCACTGAAAAGTCTCATTAATGACTGTGCCAGGAATTCCCAAACCATATCCACATGCTGCATTTTACCTGAATTCAAACATCTATTCCAAAGATAGATTTTTTTTTTTTTAAACAAAAATGTATGGTTTTGACGTGTATACACATACAGAAAAGGACCTTTTTGTTTTTATACCTATATAGAGTACCTGTTATCCTCATTCAGTTGGGCATTTAATGAAATTTTTTTTTTTTTTTAAAAAGGGACTGAGTAAATATGTTTAAAACTGTATCAAAACCATTCCTGTACGTATTAAGCAGTGAAGTGCAAGTGTTCAAATTCTAGCTGCCCACTGTCAAAAGCTTTTGCAGTACTACACATGTGTAAGATGTTACAAAAGACACAGTTTAATTCCGCTTTCTTTATATATAACACAAACTTCATATTCTTTTGAATAAGTATTATGTAAACAAGTAACAATATTTTTTACCACTAGGTGGTATCAATGCTTGAAAAATTGTTCATTTCTTACCATTTTTTCTAGTGGACCACAGAGTTTATTCAGATTACTGTCAAAAACTACCTAGATATTAGATCTACTCAGATGTCACTTTTAACAAGCCTATTTTACTTTTAATACGCTTAAATGAATATGTAAAAATCTATCAACACATTTCAAACCTTTCTTCAATTGGAACTTAGAGAAATCAAGAGTAAGTACCATCTTCAACATTAAATACATTACCAGCCAGGGACAAAATTAGTTCAGAAATTATCACTTGATTAAAATTACAAACATTAGCTCAATTTGCAATTTCTTAAGACATAATTGGAGATGTAAATTCCAGTTTGTCTTTATCCAATATGTCTGAAGCCAGGTAAGTACTTACCATTAAGCCATACTCCATAGCTACAAGACAAGAAGTAGAAGAAAACAGAGCTCTCTGACCCTGACTTAGAAATGTCTGTGATCCCAAAATGATAGAAAGAATTTAAAAAAATAGAAACACACACACACACATATATAACGTTTCTTTTATCAAGGCTCAGAAAAGGAGTAAAAACAACACACTAATATAAGAAAGCCACATTAATTTCTATTGCAGAAATAGTTTCAGAAGGACTGGACAGATTGAACTGCAAAACAAAATTTGATTCAGTAAGCTTCAGCATTGTATGTGCTTCAAGAAAAAATAATTTCCCCACTGTAGTTTAATGTAAAGGTTAGTTAATTCTAAAGTACACAAGCTACCTAAAACATCCACAGTTCCTCCAAGAAAACTCTTGTGACTTTTCCTAAACATTAGTGATATCCAAAAAGCCCCAAAGGCTTAATTATCCTTTCTAGGAAGATGCCTTTATTGTACGTTTCAATAATAAGCAAAACAAAACTCTTGGCAAAGCTTACCAGAAAACTAAAAGTATATTCTGCTGTCTTCTGACCTAGCAGATCTAACTTGCCATCCTTTAGTCTGTCAGATACCCTAATCACTACTGGGAATTTTTCTCTTGAAAACACTGAAAATTCTAAGGAGACTTATTTTATAATGCTAGCGATCAAACACTTGCATCTAAGGTGCTGCCATCAAACGCTCCAACCAAACCACAGACACAGTGCTTTTCCTTAGTGCTTTCTAGATCTCATTTCTGAGAAGACACACCTAAAAAGCCACAAAGAAACTCCTTGTAATCTGTGATCACTGTGCTCTCAACGAACAATTATGGGTTTGGGA
>VFFE01007254.1:383074-445749 GCA_008921705.1 Burhinus oedicnemus | reverse complement strand
GGGGTGGGCAGGTAGAAAGTGGTGGTGGTGGGTTGTTTTTCTGTTTGTGGGTTTTGTTGTTTGGTTTTTGTTGTTTTTTCAGGGGGGTGTGTGTATTTCTTTGAGTTTTGTTTGTTCTTAAAAACAACCCTGCACCCGTACAAGCACACCCAACCATTTCTCCTACTGAGCTATCAAATTTTGACACTGAAGTGTGATTTCCTGCCCCCAGCAGTTACCACCCCATTAGGGCAATCACTCAAAAGTTGGCACAATGCCAAAACAATTTGTGGAAGTAATTAATAAAAACTGATTTCCAGATTTCTGTGTAATCAAACCTGCTTGTTTAGTGTGTTTTCTATAACTATCTGTCTACCCATATGCGCACACACACATATAACATATGCATATGTTATATCTTATTTAAAATTATGTTTAGAAAGGGTTATTTTTA
This sequence comes from Burhinus oedicnemus, assembly GCA_008921705.1. Classification (NCBI taxonomy): domain Eukaryota; kingdom Metazoa; phylum Chordata; class Aves; order Charadriiformes; family Burhinidae; genus Burhinus; species Burhinus oedicnemus. The sequence continues at coordinate 445,316 of VFFE01007254.1, read as the reverse complement.
TATCTGAGCCTTGCTTGAACACTTGACAGAGAACACCTACTTACACACAGAAAAAGTTACACAAATTAAAAATAGAAGGAGGAATATACATACACACTTCAACATCTACGACTAATCTTTTGCTTAGAAATAAAATTTACAAACTAAAAAATGGATTCAAAATAAAATTTAATTTATAAATTAATAGATAGTCTACAGGTCCTAGAAGAAGTGTCATTAGCTGTTCTTTTGTAAAACTTGCCTCCCTGACATATTGATACATCTCAAGTTTTCATTGTTTCCAGACTATGAAAGGTTTTTCTGGATACAGGGACTGAAAGACACAAAAGTAGCTGTGCTTTTGGCTAAGTTATTCTGACATCTGTCCTGGGATTTACAGGTGACAGTCCATGTAAACACTAAAAACATACTTTTTTGTTTGTTTTTTTTTTCCCCTCCTAGATAACTGACATTTTTCTTAGGATGGAATCAGTAAGGTATTCTTGTCTACCTGCTGCTTAAACATAAAACCTTCTGAACCATTCTTTCAAATTAAAATTCTAAAAGCCATAGACCTCTAAATATAGTAATCCCAAACAAATACAAATTCACCTAAAGGTAAAAGAAAACCCACCCTACCATTACCTTGTGGAACATTACTTCACAGCTTTATTACAAAAGAAACATGGACACATTTGGACATTCTTGATGGAAGTCATCAGACAAAAATAACTCTAACTTACAACTGGTAAATGAAATACCAATGTAACTGAACCTTTGAGAACCTTTTTCTCTGGCAGTATCTTTTTAAAGATGTACAGGTCAAAGACAATAACTAGCTACTGTAGATATTCAAAACCAGGGACAACCTTCCCCCATGACAGAATTTACTACATGTATGAACTAACTTGCATACATTCTCCTCATCACCTCAATATAGTATGAAAGGAATAGAGGATGCTAGACACTAACATCTCATGTGGAAAAAAAAAACAAACAAACAAACAAAAAAAACCCACAAAATTTAAAGAGCATTGAAGGTTTAAAAAACAAACAACAAACAAAATGGAGCAAAATCAAAGCTGCAAAGAAAACTTCAGTTGTCCATGTTCAGTGACTTGAGCATTTACTCAAATTGACGGTTTGACTTCTTCCTATGGAGCTAGGTATCACCCATAAAATCAAGTCAACTAGAGGGAAAAAAACACCACAAAACCCAATAAGCTGAAACAAATATTCATACACAACCTAACACACAAAGGGAAAGGAGGGCAGAAGCAGGATTACCATTAATACAGTGATGAAAGACATCATTAGCTTGCCAATGCAATTAACTGTTACGGTACTTGAGAAGCCTACACTCAGATTCGGAACTACACCAGTAGCAAGCACCTGGAAAGATTCTCATCTTCTGTGACATCCCCCAAAAGATGTGTATGAATTAATATCAATATTACTAATCTGTGCTGTTAGCTTTAATATTATTCTTTGAATAGCTAAAATTTTCCATCTTGCAGCACTAATCCATCACCTGTATTTCAAAAAAAAAAATAAATCTCAACTACACACACCGCTTTACTGTCCTCCTATTTTGCTTAAGAAAGGAATGTATCTCTCTTCTTTCCCTCACATCAAAGCATATTTAGGCCCAGAAAACTGTTATTCTCTCTATTACCTAATTTATTTTCTTTTAGGCATTAAAAAAAAATAATTCTATCTTGCCGTCTTTTAAATTTTAATTAAATAAATTGATATGCCAATAATTTTTTGTATATATAGAAAGTGTGATACTATGCATTTTCTATTTTGTTGAGTAATTAAAAATTAGAACAGAACACACAATAACTTTATCAGTAAATTATGGCATCTTCATAAAAGGAAATAATACAAAACTTTTTTAAAAAGCACAATTCACATTCACTGTCAATCTGTTTGGGTTTTGTTTTGAAGGAAACAAAAGACTTACCTCACCTGATCCTAAACACAAATATTCCAAGAATCTATTTATGAACATAGGCCTTTGTGCTTTGTAAACATCAGGAATCAAATCCTTTTCTCTACTTATTCTCCTTACGCCTCTTTTTAGCAGTCTGATATATTTTAGTATATGGCATTTTCAGAAAAGGAAAAGAGGTAGGAAGGCAGAGAGGAAATGTTTCCTTCCATGTTTGAGCAAATCAGCCATAGCAACATGCAGCATAATAGTTTTTAATTCTGCACAACATGAATTTCTATAAAAGCAACATTCAGTCAGCAAATTTTTGGTTCTCTACAGATGCAGTCATCCACTGCAAGAGTCATTATTCACTAATTCTACCCAGTACTTTTGATCACTAGATGAAAATGTGGTAAAAGAAATCTAATCTACCTCCTGTCTGTCATTTTTCCAGAATCCTCATTAGGAAATGTTATTTTACTGTCACTGGAAACCAGTATTAACCATGCATCATTTCCTCATGCAAAATACAAATGGAAGATGAATAATTTCTTTTCCCTCTCTCTAGCTCAATTTCTTCTCCTATCCTTTACGCCTCTTACCCATTCTTTTGCAAGAATTGCTTATATTTCAAAAGAAAAAAAAAAAAAGCGTAATTCCTCAAGTCTATATATATACCCTCCAAGTACTCACAACAGGTAAGCAACCTAATGGGAGCTTTTCTATCTTCCTGTTATAGTTTCTGATTTGGGGAAAAAAAAAACCACACAAAAAAACCCCAAATACACACCAAAAAAAGAGGAACGTTTACCCCATTCTATGCAAAATGCCTGGTAAGATTTCATTTCCTCTGCCAAAACCAGCCAGTCTAACTGTCCATATATAAACTAGGGTGCATGTTTGAGAGTTGCAAGTGATGAATTACACATTTTTACAGAAGTGTCGAACCAGCACGCCAAAAGGAGAGAACTTTCTCATGTTTGTCAAAGGACCACAAAGTAGCCTGACTGAAGAGGTGATGGGGGGATTCTGGGGAGTGGTCTGAGTCTTTTTTATCCAACACACACCTAAGAAATTCATTTTCTCACACTACTTTAAAAGTCAATCTAAATCTTTTGAAAAGGTTACCCATACCATTTCCTAACTTTCTTCAACTGTGCAATATGTGTAGAAGGCATTTAGCTGGGTAAGAAAATCTCATTCCCAGGTCTACTCTTGCCTTCTGTTTCCCAGTGAGGACTATGAGATCGGCTTTCTAAGCCTGCACTATGCTCTCTGGAGTATACACACATCAACTGTAACAGCAAAAGAGTTTGGCATTAGATTAATTTTAACTATTTTTAATTTTTCATTTTGGAGGTGGTTTAGTTTTTTTGGTGTTTTGTGGTCGGGCTGCTTTTTTTGGGGGGGGTGTTGTTTATTTGGTTTTTTGGAAGGGGCTGTTCTCTGTCCTGAAATCTCTGCTCTTCTCTAAGGAATTTACTCATTTTTCCACCACATCAATATTATTTTAAAGGCCCTTATGTTCTTTTGCAAGGTTACTTCTGCTGAATTTTTAATCCAGTGAAATGTAGAAAGGCTCTGGGGTTTGTTTTGTTTTGATATGTGTTTATGTGTGCACATAGGCATATTTCCCCCCCCCCCAGCTTAATTATCCAGAAGCACTGAACTCCATTCAGTTTTCTTAAACATAGGCATTTCCCACCACTTGAGACGTACTTGGGTATGGGACCTCATCACAGGCTGCCAAGATGCAATTATGACATTTCAGAGACTTAAGCCCTTCTGGAAATTAGGTGAAGTATTTTAAGGTATCTCAAGTGGCATTAGACATCTAACATGTAGGCAACAGCATTAAGCCTCCAAGATTTCTGACTAAGAACTGTAAACCCAGGAAAACTGCCAAATACACAAATCTTGAATATTAGTGCCATTAAGGAGGAAGCAGCATGTCTTTGGCTCAGATAGCTCTTTTCTTCTGTCTCTGATCCACACTTTGGATTTTTTTCCCATTTTCATATGAAATTCTTGCCTCATTGTTATGGGCAGAGTTCCATGCCCAGAGCAAACAGCATCAGTGGCTGGGAGCCTGCCTGCCAATCCCCACTGTCAGTGCATCCATTTGAGGATGTTCTGCTCATTAGTACAGAAGCTTATGTAAACACAGAAACCAAAGCCCTCATATTCTCTTTTTTATATACACTAAAAATATTATCCCACCCGAAACATACTGACGAACACCAAAACATTTAAAATAATTGACATTAAAATATTTCCTATCAACTGACACCACCATTAAAGCTTAATAAAATGAAGATGTTGTTGAACTTTAATAACATATATCTTTAGAACCAGAACAGATTATTTCTGAATCACGCACTGTGTGCATGCACACGTATGTGGTTCTTCAGCTAAAATTGCCCAAGAAAGGTTGAATGTATTGCATTGTACTGAAGGAGAGTTTCTACACTGAACAGTCATTATGAACAAAGAACAGCTTATACATCAGTCAAGCGACTGCTGTACTAATCTAAAACCCAAACAATTTTGCAGTTCCCTTGGTTTTAAGTGGTTGCTACTGCAAAAGCAAATGATGAGAAAGTTCCACTTCACTGCCAGTTTTGGAAAGCTGTTAGAGAGTCTTTTTTTCCTTTGTAATGCATTTGATCTTGTGTATCTCTACTCACAGGAGGACTTGCATCCCATAGAATGGATAATCAACTACATTTGAGATACATACATGACCAACTATTATGACACGTTTTTTCATAACTGTTGTACTTAAATTCCTTTTAAGTTTTCACTGCCAGAGAACCTGTATTAAAAGCTGCGTTTACTTTCCTTTACAATGAAGCGGCAGTAACAACAGGCAAGCAACTGTCACTTTTTATGCAGGTATTTTTCAGCACTGTCACAATAATTTCAAAGCAGACAAAGTAATGTATACGCTTAGTTACCAGGAGCGCAACAAGATACTCTTCACACTCAATACATTGATTTTCTCGCTTCAATAGTCAAATATGTATTTCTTGCATGAGTGGGAATTCTATGTTGTGAGAAGATGCCACCGGAAATGTACGTGAGGTTAACATCACATGTTCCCTGGGATTCCAGGGTCAACAACATGGAAAATTAGATGATTAGTCTCAAATTCTGCACATCCAGTATCTATGCCAATATCAGAACACAATGTAGTAAATGTAATCTACAAGCTGGTTTGTCAAAGTATTAAGATTTCAGTTTAAAGCTGAAATGCCAGTCAGCAAGTTCTACCTCATAAAATCACTTTATTCATAATCAATATCACATTAGGATGACTACCTAATAACTTGCTAAAAGAAGAACACAACTATGGGGCAACAACAGAGTTAAAAGCAGAGCTGGGAGGGAGAAAAAAAAACCAAAGACCCCCCCCAAAAAACCCCAAACTCTGCTAAATCTTTTGAAAATACTCAAAGTAACACTACCGAGCAGTTACATACAAGAAAGGATGAACCTCATATTTTAAAAACATAAAGCAAATTTAGATATATATACTGGTGAGGTTGTGGGGGGTGTTGGCTTTTGGTGGGTTTTTTTCCTTTCCACAGTATAAAATACATCCTTGTCTTTTCCTGCAGCTTTTTTTTTTTTAAATAAAGATCAGCATTAGAAAGCAATTTATACTGATACAAACCTGAAGCCCTTTTTATAAATATCCATTCTAAATTCCTATTGCAGAAAAGCTGACAAGTGTAAACACAATCTAATTAAAACAGCCATAGGTTATGCGCTTCCAAGGGCTTCCTTGATGTAATTAGTGCACATTACTTGAAAACAGTATCTGATTTGTGTCAATCACATCTATAGGAAGGACTCTGAAACTTAGGCAGTGAAAAAAAGAGATGGTTGTGAGGATGATGGACACCAGAATCACTTAAGTGCTACAATGGAACGTCCTTCTGGGATGTGTTTCATTTTTGTTTGTTTTTTAAACCAGGATCACATTCAAAGTTTATTACCTCTGTTCAAGTTTCACTACTGATCCACCAGTATTTCAGAGCTTCCTACAAACAGAAAACCCTCAAACAAAGCAATGTCTAAAGTCAAAAGCTCTTCACAATGAGCTGCTTGGGTACAACATTCCTTGCTAACATCTCTGAAGAAAAAGAGTAACTTGTAAAGAAAAGAAGTATCTTGAATCTGTTATTTATAGTGAGGGAAATGAATTTACGTTCAGTACTAGCATTAAAGTAGTAATAACATATGCTTCATAAAGAAACTCGTAAATATAACTGTCAGTTTTAACAATTAAATGTGTGCTTGGAACAACAGTGTACATACCAAAATAGCAAAGTGGATTTCAATATTTATATAACAACCTAGGGGAACAAAAATTCAGTTTTTCTTATCTTTACAACGTAGGCTGTTTTGAGCATTTAGAAAACAGTCCATCCATTTATTTAAAAACAAAAAAACAACCCCAAGAAACAACATACCAAAACCAAATCACACCTTCAACACTGCTGTGCAATCTGTTAAGAGGAAAGTCAGTGGATCTACTTTCATTCTCAGTGATATGCTACTGAAATAGAGGTAAGTATCTCCTTATTGCAAAACTACGAATGAGATCCTAGCTTACTATTAAGGGACTTCAATGTCGTGGCTGGAGATCTTTTGCTTGGAAAAAACTAAAAAGGTTCCGTACAACAGCTGTGACTAAAATGAGCATTAGAAAATTTCAATGTACACATCCCTGTTCTCCAGGTGTGGTTTAGAACAAGCACTATCTATTTGACTGTTCAATATTCAGCAGGGATCTGCCAACCAGGTCTTGCACCAAATAGCCACAAATGTTACTTTCTGCTCAGCGAAGTGAGCTCAATTCTCACTTGAAACTATTAAAAGATCCTTGCCAGTGTTATCCCTGACAATATTCTCAGATCTCAATAATTAAATATTTAAAGACTTAATGAAAGCTAATTACTGAACTGCTATACTCAGCAGAAAATTTAAATTCAATTCAGCAAAATGTTTGGCACGGAAAAATAAACTATAGGAACAAGTCAGTGCTCTGTCACAGTGTAACAGACCTGCCATTCATTCAGAGTTGCAGTCAATATTTCTATTAAAAAACTTGTTTATCAACAATTTATTATGGGAGTTATTAAGCAGGTACACCTCAAACTGACTTGGCAGACAAAGTTTTCTGTTAATTCAAAGAGCTCTTCTATTACTTTAAAAAAAAAAAAAAAAGGAAAAAAAGGAAAAACCTGTTGCATCCCTTCAGAAACACAAGATGGCTTTCAAAAGTATATTTTCTACTGTTAATTCCTACAATCAGATATATCTCCCCACCAGGTAAGTCATCCTAATGCTTAGTCCATCTTCCCTTTTCTGCATTTCAACCTGCAAGTCACAGTTTTATTTTTGACTGCCTCAGCAAGCATCCTTGAAATACCAGGAAACATTGTTGCTCCACTTGCCCTTCACCTACCAAAATCTACTGCTGCTGAACCTAAGTAGACAAACAAAAACAAGTCCCCAACAACTTGAAATTACAACATCTATAACCCTAATCAGCCACTGCCTTCAGAAAGGCAAAATACTGTATTTCTGAGAACACTATGGCAATAGAAGCTAAAATTGTAATGAACTTTGAAATGGCTTACAATGATAGCTCAAACAATGTTAAACTTAAGTCTGAACAGGTAGTATCATTCTCATTGGTGGGCTTCCTTTGGAGAAACAACAGAATACAAGATGTTCCCTTTCTTCTAAAACTAAAATGCTTTTCTTCAATAAAGAGAAATAACAACAACAAAATCCTATCATCCTCTACTGGTGGGACTGTTCTTAACACAGCAGGTAGACGTAACTACCTTAGGCTAAGCTACAGTTTTCCAGGGCACAATAGCAAACACTATCTTCCCACTTTTTGTACAGATAATTAGTACTTACTCATTCTCCCAGTTCCCTCACCATTAAGGTAATACATATCAAAAAACCTATTTTCTTCAGACCTGTGCATGCCATTTTTTAAACAACAGTGCTGACCTATGACACCTGCTAGCAATGCTTTCCAAAATTGCCATTGTGCATTTGACTCATCTTAATCCACCCAAGATCTACATTTGCTGCTTACAGGTACCTTATTCATAATGTAGATACATATAATTATTTTTTTAAAAAAAACAAACAAAACCAAACATACAAATTGGGCAACATTTACTTGATAACTTTGAAAAGGAAAATTTGATCAAAAAGAAATCAATGAATTTATACATCTGAGTTGAAAAATATGTAATCTTTTAAACTATTGGCATAGGATAAAAAACATTCTGCCTTTAATCCAAGCAGGTATGGCAGTCATATTTCTCAACATTTGCATCTTGGAAAGCTAACCAGGAAAGTGTTTTAAAGCATAGCAATCAACCGAAAGGGTAATTTGACATCTCAAATGAAAAACTTGAGTTTCATAGGTCAGACTAGTTTGGAACAACATAGTAACAAGGAAGCTACTGATCCTCACTGTTGCGCTAAGCCAAGGCAAAGACTTAGCCTTTGATTACCTACCAAGGCACAGGAGTTGACTAATTGGATTCAGTTCAGGACTGCAAAAAGGGCTGCTTCACAAGAAAAGCATCCAGTCAAATTGATCCAAAGAAACTTTGCTCTACCAGACTAGAGATACTGGTCTCAAAAGAAAGGAGAAAAGGAATCCACTAACATAGCAACACTTAAACAGACACTAAATAAACAATTTATTTTATAAGTTTTGGACTACTACATTGGCAAGACAGTAAAAAGCAAAGCAGCAAATGAGTCTCAATAAAACTAAAGGATGACTACACTCTAAAGCGCAAACTCTATTATCCTTATTTAATCTGACTAGCAGCTAAAAAGAAGTCACCTTTAGTCTAACAAATCATGGATATTTGTATTTCAAGGGCAACCCCTCCTTTTTTTTGGTTAAATTATTTTTTTTTAAATAGGTCAACTTGGATTCTTAGCATGGTGACTTTTTTCAAGCCCTAAAGCTAAATCTAAAAAACATTACCCTTCAGAGTTCCCAGCTTTCAGGTCTGGGGACATCGTGATATGCTCCATCAAGATTTCTGATCTGGACAATCAAGGGACCGAGGCTGCAGGGCACAACATACTGTACCACACACCATGCTGTACAATTGCTCTGTAATTAGAAGCAGACCAACCAAATACAAATAGAATCAAATAGGCTTCTTTTAAATTCTCTTATGAACTGCCAGAGAAGCACTGGTTCTGAATTGCATTTATCAAAAAGGCTCTGGATTAAATTAAAAAGAAATTATTTAAAATAAAGGCAAGACAAAGTTACAGTAGTAAAAGTATTACAGGGAAGACACTAATGATCATAGTTTCAGCTGAACTGCGAAGACTCTACATCATTTCACTTTAGGTTATAATGACAGCCTCAAATTCTATCTTCAAGCATTCTTGGCAAACAAGCAGCTTTAGATGTAAGACCAAAGGCAAATAATTACTAACCTTTCTACATTGACTGGCTTGTCAAATTTAAACAGAATGTAATCCCCAGCAACTGGTGTGACAGCCCAGAAAAAATCTTCCCCTACGTAGGTTTTTTCTAGTGTATGCCCCTGGTAGACTTTTAAAGATGTCGAAACCTCTGCAGGTGGATTCACGTGGATTTTATGCAGTAATGGTTTCAGGAAGTCTTTATCCTAATTGAAAGAAAGACAAACATCATACTGGTCAGATAACCTGTTTTATTATGTTCTCTTCCCAAGTGGTTACACTTAAAACAAACACTTGCACAAAATGGAAAATGAATGCATCACCCATTTTTGAGTGTATCAGAACTTGTACCAATAAGAAGAACAAGTCATTAAAGTAAAAAAAATTAGAAAAAATATACCCTAGCAAAAATCCACAAAAATAAACTGAGATTAGCACTTCTTATACTTGATAGTAACCAGTTTAAATTAGATTTCATTCCAACTGGAGTAATATACAACATGCTTGAAAATGCTAGACAACAATAAAATGCCTGTTTTCTCAAAGGCTACAAAGTTTTTCATTTAATCAACCTGCTCTGGAAAGGAAGGAAAATTTTAGCTACTAACTGTGAGTTTCTGGATCTTCCCTGCTAGAGAGGAGTGGAGACCAACATGTTGGAAAAGAGAAGGCCTGAAGCGTATCCGTAGGTTAGATTTCTGTCGATCACAATGTTTCTGGAAATGGGGACGGGGGAAGGGAGGGGTGTTAAAAAAGAAAAAAGAAAAAAAATCACATTAGTAAAACCAACACAATGTTGCTGAGTTTTTACTGCAAGTATGTCATGTTACATGGACCAAAAAGACTCAACAAGAACCCAGACCTATTTATCCAGTTGTTCTTGTTTTCATTCCAGAAATCTACCAAGACTGCTGTGGAAATATAATACTGTTCAAGGTTCTTGCACAGAACCTGTTTATTCAGTCTTTCAGCAAGGGTGTTACTTGAAAAATGAAGGACCAAAATCCAAAATTTATTCCCCGTTTGGAACTTTCTCTATGACTGTTATCCAAGCAGTGGCATTCTGCAGAGCCTCAGCAGGGGTTACATGAATAAGTTTATTTTAGGACTGTTACACACAGAAAATAAGTTTTGCTTTTCATCCTACTGCATCCATCTCCAAAATCTGCAACAATAACAGTTACAATGCCTCTGAGAACTGTCTCTCTGAAGTCCTTTTTGAGATTAAGATCTTGGTAGGAACAAAGACTCTTTCAGGACATGCATTACCATAATACACAGTATGCTAGCCTCCAGCTCACCAAAACCAACTTATTCACCATCATGAAAACATTTTAGAAGCTTTATAATAAAAACAAACTTACGGCATCTTTCTCAGGGTTACACACTTTCACCCAGAGGATATGGTCCAGGAGCCAATCAATAGGTTTCTCCTTATAAAACATAAATATGAACTCTACAATAAGCGTGATATCTGGAGACTGGAACATTTTACCTGTGATGACATTAAGAATGACTGGAGTTATTTTAGATTAAAGATAACACTGTCTTTTGAAATCAGTGAGACAATAGATAATAAGTTTGTACCAAGACAAGAAATGTTAGCAATGAACAACTTAAAATCTCAATGTTATTAAAAGCTCCATCCCTTTCAGCTATGAGAAACTAAATAAAATAACTATTCAAATAAGAACTCATTGTAATATATCTTGGAGCTATCAAAATATTCAACACAGTCTGCTTAAGAACAGAAATAGTCTGTCTGCAAAAACAGAGAAAGAAGAGGTATGGATTCATGTCTATTATTCTCTATGCCACATGTAAGCTTCAAGCACCTGAGACAAGGAGCTGTTGCATGTGTTATCTGCCCAGTCACACAACTTCAGCTTTTGCAGGTACAAAAAGCAGAGATTGAACACCTACCACTAACTCCAGATCCTTCTGAGTAGAAAATCAAAGTGAAAGAAGGAAGCTACCAGAACATAACCAGAGACAACACAACTTAAAAAAAGAGAGACATCACATACCAGTAACCGGAGTTTTTTCTGAAATGCATAGGCCATTAGCAAACTCATACTGAGGGCATTTCCAACTACCCACACTCAAAGCAGTCAGCTGCCTTGTAGAAATTCTAAGTCCCTCCCACAAACAAAAACTGCAGAACTTCACCAAGTACTGCCGTGACTTTGATGCTTCCAAGACAGCATACTGCTTGGTCAAGTACAGATGGAATTCTGGGTGGCACTGTGCCACAGGATTCTTGGAAACCCTGCAAACTGTGAGGCTTAAAGGAGGCCTTGGCAAAAGAAGGAAACTTACTGTTGATGAAGAAAGTCTATTTAATATCAACAAGAGCAACTATTTATGTGGCTGTGGAATATATTTCACTGCCAGTACAGGTGTCTGAAGAGAATGGTGGCCAATACACTGGGCTATTTTGTTAAACCGAATGCAGCACTTAAGAAAGGTGCCTTGTATGAAGACACTGCTACCAGGAGCAACACGTAACTGGGAGTGGGGCAGTCCAAGGCTGAAGACAAGTGCTTATTGTACTGGGGACTGAGTGCCAACTAAACCCCCAAAAGCAGTTTCAGATTTGAGGGCAGATTCAGAAAACATCATCAGGTTTGCAGATGAAGTCTGCTTCTATTTTGCTAGGCTGCAATGGAGGAGGCAAGGGAGAATGATGTTACATGACAATGAATCGCTTAGGAGGACATTGGCTGAAGTGATTCAGTTCTGCAGATGGTGCTGAGATGTGGGCAGTGCTGACTTAGACAGGCATAGGCTCTTGGGGCACACGTGCATTAATGGATCAGAGTCCAACAGAATCTCTTCTCCAGTGCAAGTCTTCTGCTGTCCATGCTTGGGAACTTTGTACAACACACTAACACACAGCACTTAGGCATGTGAAATTTTTTTTTCCACTTGTAATCTATGAGGCCTTCATAGGCTTTTTAAATACCAAGTTCCACAAGTGGTAAAGGTCCTAATATTTTCTCCTTCTATGTTTAGGAGGAACAGCTGGAGTAGACATTAAGAACAGCTTCCTCTCTGAGGTGGCAAAAACACTTCCCACACTCATCAGAAAATGGGATTTGGTTCTCATCTACAAGAGGACAAAATTCTTTGGAAAGGCCACTAAGGAGCTGTATAGGCTAGTCTGGATGACAAACAAACGGGGAACAATGTTTTGTATGAAGCTTAAAAACTATCAGCAGAATATCACGCCACTTGAGTAGGTCGCTGAGCTGAAATGAAGAAATGGTGCAAGCAGTCTACCTTATTTAGCCATTAAGGAGGATGTTCACATTTATACAGAAGAGAGGATACAGATGAAGTATCGCCCTGAACCAGTACTACACAAAAGATGAAAAGTTATCTAGTCTATAAAGTGATTAGGAAAATACATTTCCACTGTGAACGTACATGCGGACTATCACTCAGAGCCAGACATTCAGTTACTTCTCTTTCTTTTGAGGCTCACTGAAGTTTGTAAATTCATAGAAGATTATTGCAAGGTAGCATTAAAAAAACCCCAAAGAGCTGGGAGTTCAAATCCTCATTGTAATTTGGCTGGAAAATTTCTCTACTGAAACAGGTGACTGAGCCTAGCATACTATACAATATCTCAGAGTATATATAGAATGCCAGGTTGTTAGCTTACATATATTAGCAACAAGGATATTTTTAAGGGAAAGCATCAAAGTTGCAGGAGCACTGTTATGTCTGCTCTGACACTGCCAGGTATCAGACTCTTACATATGGATATTTGCTTTGAGAATACCCGTATCTCAAACTGCAAGAGCCTTTATTTTCTCAAAAAGAGGATACATACTTCGGAGATCACCTAAAGGGCATCATCCTTTCAAGAAAACAGGTCTGATGCAATCTCATTCCCTTATGACTTGGTATGAAATTGGACAAGAACATAGCCAATGAAATAATATGTATTTTGGAATTCTGAGATGAGTTTGAGGGGGTCTGAGTGAGGCTACATCATGACGAAGTGCAATAAATACGGAAGAAGCATCTGACAAAAGTCTTAATTATTTCATCTGTTGGGATGATGAGATATTCATAAAGCAGACCACTCACACAGTGGAGAAGTAAATGTGGTAAGACATTAACTGACCTGACATTGCTATATTGAAGTTATCCCTTACAAAAACCTTGAATTTGGCTGTTTATAAAACAAAAACATTGACATTACTTGTAAGTGTTTGTTGCAATGCGATGCTTAAATAGGCATCTTCACTTGAAAATACTCTGTAACTAAAATTTGAGGCTCCCACTAAACAAGGGACAATTCCTATTAAACTAGGGACAACTGCAAAGCTTTCTTCTTTAAAGACATAAGAAAGATGTTGTGATTTTTTATTAGTATATTAATACTATTTACACACTATATTGTTGTCATATTGTTTAACATTATTTGTGGAAGTAAATATTTAAAAACGGGTAGGAAACAATCATATGATTTGTACAATGTTGGGTAAAATATTCATGCAGAATAACAGCTCTTTCAGCTTGTCACAGTTCCAACTAAATGGCTCCCAATTTTCCTGGTGATTCATCTCTGCCTACTGCTTTCAATAGCATGGGGCAGGAGAAGAGAAAAACATGAGAAACCCCAATCAAACACCAGCTGAAAAATGGGACTAATCAGATGTTTCTGGGATGTTTATGGGACTGAAACCATCATTTCTAGATGACACCTGCTGAGGTAGTCTGTCAGTCACACCTGCTTCCATCGGAAGTGGACCTTTTCAAGTGGTGTCAGAGAGATGCACAAGACCACGCCACTCAGAAGACAAAAACATCCCCACGTTATTGCTCCAATCTCAATGGAAGCAGACTGACTGAAGAGAGACACTTAATCCTCTTCCAGACAGTATGCACAGTCATGCTGCTCTGGAATCCTTTTCTTCTTCTACCCAAGGACCACACTACATTTTTTCCTTTGACAAGCTCATCTTCTGAAGAACACGAGGATTACAGTCTTCAGTTGTCATCTATGGTGAAAAGACAAAGACCATGTCACCTATAACCTGAATGTCAAGGTACAGGATCCTTACCTACAATTAAATAAACAGAGAACAAGACTGAAGGTAAAAGTAGGAATTTACTCTTTTCCCTAATTTAAGTTATTCTAATTTTACCTAAAATAGAAACAGGATATCAACAAACAAATTATTTACTTCTATATGGCAAACTTGTCTAGGTGCAGAGGCACTTTCTTCCGGGCCTGGATTGGCATACTACTGTCAGCCATGCAGTCAACCACCTCTGACCCAGGGAATAATCCAGCTAACACGGTGATATCACAGGACACACAAGGAAAAGAAAATAAATAAAAACAAACAAACAAACAAAACCAAAGGAAAAAAAAACTGCAATACATCCAACTTCAACTAGTCAGAATATGCTAGGTAAGCATCAGCTGTCTGTACCTCCACTAGTGTCTTCAGACTCAATTAGCCTCTCTACATTACACTGCCCAGCATCATGGAAGGGTTCAACAGTGCTGGGAAAGCCTTCTCACTGTAATTCGTAACGATCACTGGAGCAAAGACAAACAGGCAACACCCTGCTCCTGAGACAAGCCCTCATCGCCCTTCAGTAACCAAGGACAGACATCCACACACTGCTTGCTGAAATGCTGTCACTGCCTTCCATACCCAGCTTGGCACAGCCTTCCCCCAGCTCCTTGCCCTTCAGTATAACACAGCATCCTTCATCTATCATTTCTGTCTCAGTGCCATGGATCAATGTCCCCCTTTCCTCCCCTAGAACACTCTTCCTCTAACAGCTCAAAACCAGGCCTCTGCAGTGAAGCATCTGGTAAAACAGGTCTTCAAAGCTCTGGACCCCTGACACAGCTACTCCTTGTGATGGAAAGCAGCCCAGTAGAACTCCTACTCCACAGATTTGACACTCCAGCCCCTCTGAATCCAAACCAGCCAAGCTCTTGCCTCGCTTCCCTGGAGCATAGTTGTAGCCCAAGAACAAGAAGCAGCATTTGTCAAGGTTCTGCAGCCTGTGGTCTCCCATGCAGCTGCAGGTGAGGAAATCGCTATGAGCCATGTAGCCACTGAGATGCCATCCAAATCCAGCGTACAGATTACCCACTGGCCATCCCCAACATGCAGTCAAAAATCATCAAGCCAAAGAGACCTAAGCAAAAACTGCAGTCAACACACACTGCATCAAACCAAAGACAATGTGAATGAATTGAAGCAATGCCTCATCTTGCACTGTGTTTGTGCACTTGGTATAGTGCATGAGAACAGACATGAATCAAGGAGACTGCTAACAAAATCTCAGAGGTTTCAGATTCTGGGTCCATACAACCTACCCTTGGAAAGAAACTTCACATCCAAAAGACTTAACACTCAAAGGTAAAATCTTGCTCCATAAATCCCTAGAGATATACAGAATGTGGAAGACGACTGATAAAAGTGAGAGCCAGGACTGAAAAAAAAAAAAAATATTGTGGAACATCTGCTATTTATTGTGCCCTGCCAAGACTTCTATCTGATTTTCAATCCATTTAAATGCTATCCTTAGTGAACTATTCTGGCCCTCTCAGTATTTTCTTGGCAAGTACAGTACATGCACAAAATGAAAATCTTTGTTTTCTAGAGCTCTCTGAACTGCAGATATCTAAATCATTCATTTGCTTTCTTCTGCACAAGCATCACATTAAATGTATTCAGTCTACACCAACAATAATTTTATACCTGCAAGCACATATTCTAACTACAGTTGAAGTACTTCAGTGTTTTCCCTGTTAATGATATGCAAATTACTGGCATTAAAACCAGAAACTCTTTGAAGTTATTTAAATCTCAAATAATTCACTTGATCTACTCTTCCCCAAGCTTCAACTAGGTGGACAGCTTGAGCAAAACTGTAATCGGAACAACTTAAAATAATCACAGTAACAGGCCTTAAAACATCAGGGCACAGTAAGATTCACAGGAAGTGTATAAGACAACCAAAAGGCTGATTTCAAACTGCTTCATTAAAAGTTTGTGACAGCTGACATTATAACCACAGCACAGAGTATTGCAGATCCTTTGGAAAATACTTGAGTGCACAAGCAGTTGGAAGACAAATTAGCAATTCTCATAAAAAGGTAGTAGGACTTTCCTCTGTTGTGTCAGGGACCACAGTGCAAACCAGAATCCAGAAGAGCAAAAGATGCATTTCCTTCCACAGAGCTTCTTAGGGAAACAGCATACATCTCACCCATTATTTATTAGATACTTGACAGCACTTCAGACTATGCTTTCAATATCAAAAAATCCCAAAGAAAGAAACTTCTGCTCTGTGGCAGAGTTGACAGAATTCTATAATCCTGCTGTCAGCCTAAATAGCTGCATTTGCCACTTCCTCATGTAGTACTTGCATAAATTAGATTTTCAGTTCAGAAATACACTATGACAAAAAACATTTTTACCTAGCAGAATGTGCAAGCTGATCAAGGATCCCAACAGCTTACAGTAAATCAGCCACACCTCTCTTTTTTAGAGATTATTTCTAAATCAGTAGCATCTAGGCAATTCAGTGTTGTACTTTCTCTCCTAGACATCTACACATAAAACTCATCCCCACTTACAAACAACTACTTTTGCCCTTCTCCATAGCTATCCACATTACCATAGTATCAGTCTGCATCAAGATCTGTAAAGGGATAGTACAGATGAGGCAAATCTACATTACTTCATAAAATTTCTGTGGAATATATGGTTATAGCACACCAACGTGTCGCAAAGCCAGAAGTTTTAGTCACTTTCATGAATAATTTTTCTCTCAAAACATAAAAGCAGGATAAGTACCAAACCTGGGACAAAAAAAAAAAAATTAATTTAATTTTCTAGGTAGAAAAGCAACATTAAGATGTGTAGCCATAGCTAAATGCATCTGAAATTCTGCTTATATCATCTAATTAAAAGGATGCAAGCAAATATGCAAGGAACAAAGAACAGGTATGCAAGCAGCAGGAGCTAACAACTAAATTTAACTGCAAGTATTTTCAGAGCCTACACTGAAAAAAGTATATAGACAGTACAGAAAAACAACTTTAAAATATTTTTAACAGTTGTGCAGATGATTAAGCCAAATCTCAGTATTAAGAACTATATACCTACCCCTTCTGGCTTAGACACTGTGCCCTCTATAGCAGCACTGAGAACAGAAAGGGGTGTGAAATACACAAATACACAAGCAATAAGTGATCTGAAATACATCTGCATGCAGTAGACAGTGCATGTCCTAAACTGTAAGTTGGTTTTATGCCATTTTGACACATCAGTCTTACAAAACTGCAATTTGTAAGTGAGTACACTCTACTACTTAATTAAGCAAATGTAGAATGAATGTAAGTTACTTCTGTAGCCCAGGAACTTCCTACAGAATTTACATTTCAAGTGCAATTAGGACTGGAGCTAAAACTCTAACCCCAACTAAGCCCACAATTTAAGTTTAACTGTTCAAAAGTAGAAACAAAGCCTAATCAAATGCTGGTATTCAACCAGTCTCTGCAGCCATAGAATCACAGAGAGCTGCAAGGGGCTCGCCAACAGAAGAGAGAAGTCTATTTAGGGCAAAAGCTCCAATAAATTATTTAAATGTTTATGTTATGGTTTGAGGAACCCACAACAATTTATTGTCATTTAGACAATTATTCTCTCACCTGATGACCCCTCCCCACCCAGGAAGGGGAATCGGGGAAAAAACAAGGAAAGCCAAGGGTTGAAATATAAACAGATTTAATAGAATAAGACTAAATAATTAGCATGAATACTACTAAAGAACCAATACTAATCCTGACACCAATACAAAATATACAAGGATTATGCTCAGCCACCTACATCAGTAGGAAGATGTGCACTCCCAGCAGTGGACAGTAAATGTCGGACACTGCGAGTGCTACGGCTTCGGAAGGAAGGGAAGGGCAGAAGTTCTCTGGATCGCCGCCATCAAGCAAGAGTTCCAACTCCCCAGCAAACTTTCTAATTTATATTGAATGTGACGTTCATGGTATGAAATAATCCTGTGGCCAGCTTGGGTCAAGTGCCCGGGTCTCACTCCTCCTCATCCCTGCACCTCGCTAACTTGAAAACACTGAGACCTTGAAATCCACACACCATACCTGGCTATAAAGTAAATATTTTCACAAATTCAGACACTAGAGTCTTCTAAAAGTGCAGCTTTACCAAGCATTAGATGAGAAATTAGTCCTGTGTCGCTCAAACCAGGACAGCTTATTTCTCCATGACAGGCAGCTCCACTTCCGGTTTCTCCCTTTCACCTCTGAGGCCACAAAACCAGTCCCGTAACTATTTCAGCAATGGTGCATCTTTATTGGTAGCCCAAGGCAACCAAGCAGATTGGTTATGTAGTGGCCAGGTAGATAAGGAGACTCCCCTCTGCCCATTTCCTCTCCTCTTCTCCATTGTTTCCGTAGGTTAGACTGACAGGCAAATGTGCAAAGTACCATTCTGTACCCTAACATAGCATGTTTAGGAGATAACTACTGTTTTCCTTTCTACTCGGTGAATCTCTGAGGCCCTGAAAGTCAGGGAACTATTGCCTCAGCTGCACACCTGATGCTGAGCTGGAAACAGGATAGTACTTGCCATTCACACAGTGCCATCCTTCTTAGTTCTGCAATCTAGATGTATGTCCACTGTTTGCAACCATTATGGGTCACTGAGCTAAAAATGAAGCCATTCTCTGCAAAGGAGATCCAAAGTAAAAACAAGAGAACAACAAGAATTTCCAAGAGAATGACAGAACTCAGGACTGCGCTTTATCTGTTACATGTAGGATTTTCTTCCTGTTCTGAGCTCCACTTACAGCCTTTGCCTTGGAATCATTTGTGTTGACTACATACAGGAATCTCTACAGTCTGACTTAGCTTTTAATTTTTCCTCGCGTATCTCCAGCTTAGCACTTTTAAACAGATCATGACACATCATTGCAGTAATGAAATAACCTTTTGATTTGTAAAATCCCTTCAAAACTTCTTTTTCATTGCTTTTCTGTTGTCTAGTACCTCTCAATAAAAACATATTAGTGTAAGAACTAATAACGCTAAAGTAATTTCAACAGCACGCTGGTAGTCAATCCACAACAACCTGAGATGCTGTGTTAGCTTCTCTCACTGTTGTTCATTGCAAACGACAGATAGACTCTAACTACACCTAAGGGGCAGACTGTCATAATTTCTCTTTGATGGAGTAGAAAGGTGGAGATAGAACTGGCTTAGTAATAAAGACAAACAGGTGCCTGCTGATTTTTGAAAATTTTGGCACAAACACCAATGAAGTTGTTTTAGGTAGAGTTAGTTTTCATGCTTTTTTCCTTTTACTTCAGTCAGTTGTCCTTTAATGACATTTTTGTTTTAATGGCAGCTAAATTCAAAATAAGTCATTGCTTGCAGTTCAACTGTTAGTATTTTTATAAACTAATTAACATTTGATTATAAAAATGCGCTCTTTTCCAACAGTTTGAGTTTGCCTCAGTCATACAAAAGTAAATGAAACAACTGAAAAAAACCACAACCCATGAGTTAAACCAGACTTACTAAAAAGGCCAATGAATTTCTACTTCTTGGTCCATTTCCAGTACAAAGAAGATAGCTTTGAAGTCGGATCACCATTCATTCACAGAGTCTGAGGATGAATGTGTTCTTTCAAACTACTAAAGTGCACATTTTCTTACCAATGAAACCCAGCTGAGAAAATTCTAGAATCATCCAATCTTCAGAAGCAAGCTGAAGTGCAAAATTTTTTATTGTGCTGAAATAATTCTGCTTGACAACGATGTCATCTTCAAGCTAGAGGAAGGCAGCAGTGACATGAACATAAATAAATAAAAAAGCACCAGCAAAGCAATAGGAAAAAGTACAGCTAGGAAATACTGATTTATAATATATTGCTAATGCATAGCCATATATTTCTAATGCAAGTGCTGCTATAAAACTCAAGATGCTATAGCCAAGAATAACTATTGTAGGGATCACAGTCTATTTGTGGAGAACTAATTCAGAATCTCTCTGTAGTAAGAATCTACAAATGTATCTCCACTTACTACTTCAGAATATTGCTTTTCTAGCTTCACTCTTCAGAGGAAAATCATCCATGAAATAATGTTAGACATTATCAGTAGAACAAGTAGAATATCTCTATTAGTTGTACGCAAATGTGACCCTGTTTATTCATGCACCTAACAGCACTGAAAGAATTTTTTCTCTGAGACAAGAATCCAAGAGACAGGCTGTCTACAGAGGTGGGATTAATTTCACCTGGCTTTAGAGGTCCAACAGAAGAACAGGTGCATAGTCCAAACTAATCAGCTAGTCTGGCCAGCAGAACTGCCAAGATGTGTCCCTTTAATTCATAGTAAGTGCAGGCCACTGCTTTGAGGATCCTGCTTCTCCTGTCCTTTCTCACAGTACATTCATGCTCTCCCCCTAGTGCTGGCACTAATATTTGTGCAACTGCCTAGTTTCAAAAAGACTGTCCCACGTTACTGGTTGTGCAGCTTCCTGGAGACCTTTCTACTTCAGAGACAGCATCCTCCACAAATTACCTCCTCATATACCATAACCTCCATAGTTAATGCCCTCCTTCAACTATGGAATAAAGTTATTTCTGTTCTGTGTAGGTCCTTCTGACACGTCCAATAGCATAATTTCTGGAGATTCGTTTGAAAACTTGTCTCAAAACAAAGAAGAGAAATTTACCTGAATGTAATAAACCCCCTTTTTCTGGGCATACATCATAAGAAAACAATAATCCAAGTTTTGTTTTGTTCTCCATCTGAAATTAAATTAAAAGCTTAAGGATTATGAAAAAAAGTTATTTCAGTACATGCTGGCAATGCAAAGCAAATCTCACTGTGAGGAACGATGCATATTAGTGAAATGTTAGGACAGCTGCTTTTGACATTGTTCCCTCAGGAAATCCTCTGTCTGAAAAAAAGGAACAAAGCTTTTGCCTTAAGCTTTAATACAGACATAAAACTGGTTTAACTTGAATCTGATTTTGTGAAAACTACCTGACATTTCACTAAAAACATGTGTGCATTTTAAATGGTAATTCAGCAGGAATTACTGGGTTTTACACTGTGAAGAAAAACAGTAAACAAAAAAGTCTACCTACAGCAAAAAAAGTCTATCAAGTCCCAGTTCTCCTCCCAAAATTTAACACTAAATGAATTCAACCAAGCATAGCATTAGGCTCTGATCATGCACAGAACAGCATGCAGATAGGAATGAGATGGATCCACAGAGCACTTTTAGCATCCCCACACTTTCGAGACTTACAGTAAGAAAACATTTCAAGAATTCACATCCCACTTGCCATTTCATAAACAACAAAAATGTAGGTGTGGGAGGAGATGGGAAAAGATCTGGGGGAAGAAACTAACCTCACTCTCTCTTTTGAATCTCCAAATGTCTCTTTCAAGTTTGTCAAGTCAGGATAGTAAGTTGCAGGCGGGGCTATTACCTCCACCAAGCCAGAACTGATCTCTGTAGAAAACCTGTAAACAGAAACATCCTAAAGTCACATGAGGGATTCCGAGTTCTGTAGACTTCCTCCTTGCTTTCTGTTGGTACAGTTATTATGTCTGGTTACAGCACTGACTTATTCAAACGAGGCACATAAAGTAAAAGCAGTATATATAAAAAAAATTGTTTCCCTCAGCGTCTTCTTCAGAGCAGTATAGCCTCTGCCCAACACTAAAATGTGTGGGAAATAATTATTTGTAATGGCAGAAACTGTGATTCTAACTAGATTCTAAACATTTCTTTTGCCTTTCTTTTTTCAGAACCTAGTGATTTTTTTCTATAGTTCTCTTTGAACATATGGAATACAAGGCCCTAACACAGATGTCATAGATTTCCATTCATGTTAAACCAATCCCATCTGTTTAAATTGCACTAAATAATTTAATCTTATTTGTTTTACAATGTAACTGACTGAATCATTACCCTTTGTCTTCTATTACTTTGTTATTCAAAAATCCAAACTTCCAAGAAACAAAATGCATGATCTCATATTTCCAGAATACTTTTTATTACTTATTACAACCTGATTTAGGAAAAAAAAAAAAAGCAAACCCACCAACAAGCTAAGAAGTCCCCCATTAAAACTACAACTTACTCTTTTTCCAGGCTTGCAACAACACTGTTAACATAATCAAGATCAGTCTGGAAAAAAACAAACACAAAAAACAAACAGAATACTTAACAGTTTTGGAGCTACACTTTAAAGAACACAGTAAAATAAACACTGGAAATAGATGTACCTGAAAATCAATTTCAGCATAAAAGGTATTTGAGTAACATGGGAACATATCACACACATAACTTTATCTTATGTCTAATGGGAGAAGAAACAATTTTATCTTGTAAACAGAGGGGAATAATATTGCCTTGTATCTGCTTTTAACAGAGAGTTCTAATCCAACTGTTGATATTTTCTTGCAACGTCTCATATTCTTTAATGACAAAATAATCACCAAGTGTTTGCGTAAGACAAACTTAATACTATTGTTATATGATAATAATAATATATATTAAAATATTGCCAAGGAAAGCTTTCTGGAAAACAGGGCATTTAACACACTCTTCTTTCAAAAATGTATCTCCTAAACTTTGCATTTAAAGCATGGATACCCCAACCACAGACAGCAATGAACATGCTGTTTTCCTGACTAGGGATGCTTTTTTTGCATAAGAGATTAAACGTGAAGGACTATCAATCCTATCAATTACCCAGTTCTTAAAGATGCACAGATTCTAAAAATTACTTGTTGGTTAAAATATAAATCATGACATTCCAGAAAAGTCTAGATCACCTAACTCGCCAGAACCGGCAAATTATTCAACCTATTCACTTGGTCGTAAGCATGCATTCCAGGAAAAGAGAGTATGTGAATTCATAAATGTGACTGAAAATCCTAATCTTTGTTACCCTTACCAATCTCTTAACTTGACATTCTATTTATCAGTTTTCAAAAGAAAATTTACAGTCTATAAATCAACTCAAACTCTAGTGGCTCATGAGGATTCTGTAGAAATAGCTGCCTTTGAAATGTTGGAAACAAAGAAACAGTTCATACTTTTTCTGATGAATTTGTAATGCAGATTACCGTTAAAGGATTATACACACAGAGAATAAATCCCTCCCAAGCATTTCTACAGAACCACTAATCTTGTTTGATAAAAATGCTTACCCTTTGATCTTAAAAATCACCTTTCCTATTTTTAAAGATTTATTTTTATAAAATCCAACATAATGCCAGTGACGCACACTTTTCCAAAAAGGACAAGAGTGGGTTTCTTCCAAAAGCAGGCTCTAAATACTACAAGAACATGTGAGTAGAAAGCATTTGTCATGAAGGAAATATCTATGAAAAATTTATAGGTGCTATGCCTACTGCTGGACAGAAGTTCTAATAAGCAGGTTAAGGTGTTCACAATTTAAAGCTCATCCTGCAGTGAGTTCCACACAAGCAGACTCACAGGTCCATACAGACCTTGATAATATCACTAAGTCTTTAAAGACACATATGGATTGCTCATGCAGAGTTTATTACTAGAACGGAGTTTAAAACATAACTTTTTCTGCTGTGTATAACAGTTGCAAATTAGTGACCTAGTGACAACCTAAAAATAATTTTAGTATATCCATCTTTAACTGAAACATTTCTCTCTTTTTTTAAAAAAAACTTTTTAAACATTAAAAATACACAATGTTGTTTAGTCAGCATAGGAAAAAAACAATTTAAATTTCCAGTTGGCATGCCAAACTATAATATACCCAGTCTAGCATTAATAACTCAAATACTTGTTAAACAGTCCATACAGTAACTTCATAGAAAAAAGTAAGATTTTTTTTTATATGTATAGATACACCCACAAAGTAGAAACACAGCTAGTTTCTATACAGTGTTCCAGAGATTAAAATAAATGCCAAACTTCACCCCAGTTGGAAGCGTATCTTTGGTCACAAGACTGTGCCTTAGTGCAAGTCTCCTTAGAGTGAACATAGTTTTGACCTGTTTTGCAGATACAACATGAAGCCTTGCTAGTGCTTTTAAAACCTTACAACACTTACACAGAACACATCACAATCAGGAAAAAAAAAAAAAAAAAAAAAAAAAAAGGAAGTCTGGAATAAAAGTGGTTTTTTCCCTACTTCACCTTATTTGTTTGTGTCCTTCATGCAAACCATAGAGCTGCAATCACAATAGCTCCACATACAGAGATGTAGCCTGTAGACCTCCCACCTCATACTGTAACCTGTGCTGCCATCACACAAAGACAAGATGGTCTGGTCTAGCTGCACTGAACATGAGATATGGCAAATACCACTGCTGGTTTAGGAGGTAATCTTCTGAATCAACAATCACTGCATCAGCATAGTGCAAAAGGAGATGCCACTTTTAGAATGAAAAAAAACTTTGAGATTTAAAGAGTTGATGCCATTTTTCACACGAGCAAACGCATTAAAAACTTGATACCCTACCACTATTTCTTATATTAGGTTTGCGTGGCAAGGCTTTGGTAACCAGGGGACTATAGGGGTGGGCTTCTGTGAAAAGCTGCTAGAAGCTTACCCCATGTTTGATGGAGCCCATGCCAGCTGGCTCCAAGACAGACCCACCACTGGCTAAGGCCAAGACAATCAGCAACACTGGTAGCGCATCTAGGATAACTTATTTAAGAAGGGGAAAAAGTTGCTGCGCAACAGAAACTGCAGCCAAAGAGAGGAGTGAGAATATGTGAGAGAAACAACTCTGCAGACAGCAGTCAGTAAAGTAGGAGGGGGAGATGGTGCTCCAGGTGTTGGACCCACGCTGGAGCGGTTTGTGAAGAACTGCAGCCCATGGGAAGGAGTCACATTGGACAAGTTTGTGGAGAACTGTCTCCTGCGGGAGGGACTCCACGCTGGAGCAGGGGATGAGCGTGAGGAGTTCTGCCCCTGAAGAGGAAGGAGCAGCAGAGACAATGTGTGATGAACTGACCGCAACCCCCATTCCCCATCCCTCTGTGCCACTTAGGGGGAGGAGGTAGAAAAAATTATGAGTGAAATTAAGCCTGGGAAGAAGAGAGGGGTGGGGGGAAGGTGTTTTAAGATTTGGTTTTATTTCTCATTACCCTACTACTCTGATTTTACTGGTAATAAATTAAGCTAATTTCCCCAAGTCGAGTCTGTTTTGGCCATGATGGTAATTGGTGAGTGATCTCTCCCTGTCCTTATCTCAACCCATGAGCTTTTTGTTATATTTTCTCTCCCCTGTCCAGTTGAGGAGGGGGGAGTGATAGAGCAACTTTGGTGGGCACCTGATGTCCAGCCAGGGTCAATCCACCACAATTTCTAAATAAACAGTTGTATTTATATCTACCAGCAGCATCTGAGATTCAGAATCAGGATTTCCACACCAAACTCCTCCCCTCAGGACAGCAGGTTGCCATCTTTCCACATCACAACTTCCAGAGGCAACCTCTTGTTACCCAGCCTAACACCAAGTGGGACCTTTGCCAACACCCTTCAGCTGTGGACATGTCCCAGGAAAGTGGCACTTGTAAGTTATTTCACACAACCTCATGAAATAAATAAGAGAATATGCAATAAATCTGACCAAGCTGTAACTATACCCAAGGGAATAGTTAGCTATACAGAAGACTTTGCAGGGTAACAATGGAAGGAAACCTGGAATAGCCAGATAATTGCTAAGGATCTTCCATGCAGTATCAATAAATTCAGCCAGTAACTGAAAAGTGGCAGAAAAAAACCCAATAATAATAATATATTATTGACCAAAATCTATTCCCCATTTTTGAGGAAGAAAGCATTTACTGCCTTGGCAAAATAAGACCTAAGGTCCTCTTTATCAATCTACAGGACACGAGACAGCTGAAAATAGTTATGAACCATACATAACATGAAGGAGTACCCTTGTCCAAGAACCTTAAACAGGACAAGACAAATCCAGATTAATCAAAAGGAAGTAATCCATGAAAGAAAGTGTAACTGTTCTTCAGGCTTCCAGTGAAGATCATCTGGTAGATACCAAGTTGACTTTGGGGCAGCTACAATGAACTTAAATTCTGTTTCATGGTATCTGTGCTGCTTGCAACTATTGAAAGGGAATGTCACTGGTGATCCCAAACAAAGCAGCACAACCTGTAAGACTACAGCTATGAATGTTTTCGTCTACCAAATCAGAAGACAATAACAAACCCAGAATTTTTCCTTAGTAAAACTTTTAAGGTTGAAGATTAAATAATTCCTAGGAGTTGGGACCCAAGAAAAAGAAGCAAAAATTAACATTTTAAGAACTAATCCTTTTAAAGCGATTAAATGCGAAATTGTGATAGGCCGCAACCAAAGAGTTAACAGTGCCAGCCACAAAGATGCATCTTATCAATGAATCACATGGAGCCTTACAAACAAGTTTGTCCTGTTATGCGGATCTCTGGGAACTAACAAAAAGCATAAGTAGGGGTGGGATTTTTTTTCTGTATCAGCAGTTCAAATCTTTCTGCCTGTTCTTTCTTCCTAGTCATATGAAATTACTAATCTCTGAGAGAAAGCAAGAAACACTTGGAGTGAGACATCCTCCTTTTTTCATTCATACCAGATCAGAACAAAGACCGATCCAGCTCAGCATCTTGCTTCCAGCAGTGGCAGCCATGAACAGATACATAGCAAAGAATAAGAACAGGGCAAGCATACACAATACTCCCTCCTGCTACCATCCATGCTCCGACTACCTTCAATTCAGGTTACTTCCTGAGACAGATGTGATTTTGCGTATTTAATAGTCCTCAGTAGACTCCTCTTCAAGGTACTTCACCAGTATCCCTTGAGTCTATCTAAACTTTCAGCAAGAAAAGATTTTTAGCTTATGAGATCAGAGTTTCATAAGCCTGTGAACATGGCGACATCTAAGGTTTAACTCCTTGCATCAGCAATTTTGACGAGACACACATACAGAGTGCTTTGATGAATCTCTGTAAAAGAAAACTGAGAGTCCGTTGTGGAACAAACTAACATTTCAGACTGTCAGTGAAATAAGTTTTTCAATTTCCTCCGGTTTTATAAGATGCTGCCCTACAATTCTCTAAAGTACTTTCCCTAGTTTAGGTGAGGCTACATTTCAAATTTGCAATTATTCTAAGGCTTGTCTGAACAAACACTGTTATTCATAACAAACACACAAAGAACCAGAGCAGTAATGAACTTTCCAATCTTTTTTATTGATTTTTATGAGTGTGTGCATAGCAAAGTAGTAGAATGTATTAGATAGCAGAAAAAACAAGAGGTTACAAAGTTCCTATTAATAGCTAGCCAACTGTCAGACAAAACCAAGATTTCTAGTTTTAAGAATCAACGCTTTTGTACTGTTAAATCCTACCTACTTCACACCTTCAAGAATGACAGAAGGTGGACTGTTTCTCAAAATGTAAGGAAAACCATGGCATTTTAGACTGAAGGTCTATCTACTGTCTTAGTCAGTAGCAGATGCATAGAAAAAAAACATGCAATCATAGAATCACAGAATATCTCAAGTTGGAAGGGATGCGTAAGGATCACTGAGTCCACCTCCCTCCTCCTTGCAGGACTGCCTAAAATGAAACCATATGACTAAGAGCATCATCCAGATGCTCCTTGAACTCTGACAGCTTTGCTGCTGTGACCATTGCCCTGGGGAGCCTGTTCCAGTGACCAACCACCCTCTCTTTTCCTAATGTCCAACCTGAACTTCCCGATGCAGCTTCATTCCATTTCCTCGTGTCCTATCACTTGTGACCAGAGAGAGGAGATCAGCACACCCTCCCTCTGCTGCCTGCCTTGAGGAAGTAATAGACTGCAATGAGGTCACCCCTCAGCCTTCTCTTCTTTAAGCTGAACAAGCCAAGTGACCTCAGCTGCTCCTC
The DNA here is from genome assembly GCA_008921705.1 of Burhinus oedicnemus. Lineage (NCBI taxonomy): Eukaryota > Metazoa > Chordata > Aves > Charadriiformes > Burhinidae > Burhinus > Burhinus oedicnemus. Next base: position 416,937 of record VFFE01007254.1, on the reverse strand, counting down.
GTAAGTTTTGCTCTCAAGCCCTTTCACCATCTTGGTCACCCTCCTCTGGAAACACTCTAACAGTCTGATGTCCTTCTTATATTGAGGTACCCAAAACTGCACACAGTACTCAAGGTGGGCCTGCACCAGTGCAGTGTAGAGTGCAATAAACAGGGTATGTACAAAATGAACCTTCCTTCCCTTCATATACCTCCCAGTTATCAATAATCAACAGTTTATAATTCCTAGGCCTGACTAGTATCCATACCATTGTATTCAATAACTCCTGGTCTTTGTGAATTTGCTTGATTCATTTCTAAACAAATTTACTCACTTGTATTTCTCAATATCCAGTATCAACAAGGTCCAGAATTTAGCTACCTACCAAGTGAAAAATATTGTCTTTAGTTTCAGTTTTGCCTCTTAATTTTATTTAGTGGTACCTAGATTGCACCTGTATCACCATGTCAGACTGAGAATTGGTTCTATCCATGTATGTAAAATCTAAATGAGCAAAACAGTTACTTCAACAGGGCTGGAGCCAGTCTGACGCACAGGCAGAGCAAGCGCACAAACATTTTGCATCAGACCATACAAGATGTCGTCTTGTACTCTTAACAGTACCAGCAAGACATGGTACTGCCAGAAGAAACAAAAATAGCCTTGAAGTTCAGACATCTACAGTTCATTGTAAAGCATGGGATTCCTGTCCCCACTTTTATTTCCTGTCTCACCCCTCCTGCAACAACTTATCTATTGATATTGGATACATTAAAAATTAAAATTTTCCTTAGTTTGCCACTAAGCACTACTCTTACTTCAGTTCTCATGATCTGTCCACCCAATGTGGTCACAAGTGCTAAACACCGGACTTTGGCAATATAAAGTGCTACAGAATGGCAGCTGCCATGAAAACTCAAATTGTATGCATCAACATTGGCACCTGGCTAGTGAAAAACTTAATTTTCACATTAGGTTCTCCAAATGGGGTGAAAAAACAAAACCAAAATCACACAAAAGCAAGTAAAATGTGATGGAATGCCATGGCACAGTCCACAAGCAATGTAATTGTATAATTTTCTTGTTCTGGAAGTTTGACTTGCAACCTTAGGTTTTTCTACAGCTGTAATTTTCAAGATGCATACTGAAATGCTCTGCAAAATGTACAAGTTTTCAGCAGTTGACTCTGCTTTGAGCAGGCAGGGTGTACTAAATGTTCTTCTAGAGGTCCCTTCCAATCTCAGTGATTCTCTGAATCTTGGATCTTGCCTTAACAGACCAAACCTCTGTTTGGATTAAATTTCTATTTCAGTTGTCAAAGAAAGACAGTTTTAGGAAGAGAAGCACAAACAGAAACAAAGATGGCACTAAAATTCCAAGGATTTTGTTGTTTGTTTTTTTTCACAAGCCAGTAGGAAAGGAAATTAAGATGCAAAATATCGAAATTCTACAAATTCAAGAAGAGAAGCTACAGAGAAAGAGGGGGGAAATTCAGACATTAACTGTACAGTACATTCTAAACAATGTGGTTTATCTGGGCTGTTAGATTATCCAGATCTTAATTCTTAAATGAAATTTAAGTAAGTTAAGTAAGTCTTAACTTATTCAAGAATACCTTCCAAAAAAAGAATATCCCTGGGAAACAACCATGCTAACCTACAAAGCTTACTGATTTCTGCAATTTTATTTGATCTTTCATCATCCCTGTAGAATAGGGGTGGAATAATTTTACAATGTATTCAAATAATAATGAAGAATGCAAAAATTGAACAGCCTCCAGAAAAGGCAAAGTAAACATGTATTTGCCTTGAAATGGTGAAAGTACATATGAATATAATTACGTATATACAAGACATTAAAATTCACATACGAAAAAGCAGCCACTAAAGTGGCATTTGGACCTATTGTTGTATATTTATGCAGTGAAGAAAAAGCCCTAAGGAATAAAAGTGCAGCAGTGGCTTCCAGTAGTTGCAATAGTGTACAGATATAAATAAAATCTGGGGAAAAAGGTAATAATATCTGTTAGAGTTCAACAAAGGCAGCTGAGAAAAAAGAATTATTTTCAGGAATACAGTGTCTGCTTTCAGTTCTGAAGCAGCAAGTTCAGAGAACACATATATAAATACAGGGAACATGAGAACAAGACGCAAGCAGAAAACAGGAATGCAGAATACTGTCATAACATAGCCCTCTAATGTTACATTAGCTCATACAGGACACAGAGGGTACATTTTGCTTATGACTTCATCTCAGTGAAAGGCCCCACTCTACTACATAGGTAAGAGATATCTTTCTCTCTCCAGTCATTTTCGTTATTAACCCAATTCAGTTCAGGACAGAGTTTCACAATGGCAGAAATAGCAGGAACACAAGTACACTCTCGTATCACTCCACTCTTTTTTTCTCCCTACTCTTGCGTCCTGCACGTCAGCTCCTCAATCGTGAGGGCATGCATCTGTATGGATTATACTGTGAACCACAGCACCACATCAGAGAACGTTTAGCTTTTAAGGCGGCCAGCCAGAACAAAAATATCAAGGCATGATTCAAAACAGGACATTAAGATGCAAGTTACGTTAGTGTCATATAGCCTTCTACTAGTTTTGTGCACATTACAGATGAAGCCTGGTTTGTAGAGTCTGAAAGAAAGCAGCATATGTGGCCTGGCAACCTGGGGAAACTTTGTCTTGTCCTCGGGTGAGCCTGTAAAACATTGAAAAGGTTTGTTTTCCAGAAGATAGGTAGTTGCTGTGTACAGTCAAAAACACCCTTCTATGATATGTGTTCTTTATTTGGCAGAAAGAAGAAATTTGTCCTCATTATCTTTAGGCCAAGGCAGACCACAGTAGCAAAATTTGGTAGTGTTGTCCAAAACTCAAAGTGTCAATTCAGTCAATCATCCAGGTATGAAGTCACCTGCTACAGTGCTTCTGAAATGACTATTATTATTACTTTCCATCTCACAAATACACTAGGTGTTACCGAAGAGATCAGACACAATTCTGTCTATTAACAGTGACGTTGCCTTACCAGAAGCATCAGATAGTTACTGTGGCCCAGGTGTATCTCAGAAGGTATCTTATAGATAGAAAAGTATTTCAGTCATTCAAATCTAGGGCTTGAGAAAAAGAGCAGAATCCTGAATTTTATCTTTGTGCTGAGATACTCAATTTGTCTCAGGTACATGGAAGTTTTCAAATCCTGTCAAGGATCTTTTCTGAGATCCAAGAAAGATATTTATTACTGGTTTAATCCCATATAAAAAACTTGGCTAGTCACTGCCAGGAAAAGAGGAGCGTAAAATGCTATGATGATGCCCAGTATCAGCAGTCCATACTCTTTGGGTATCAAAGCTTAGGTGTCAAAGAAGCAGTGATTGCAACAGTAGCTTAAATATCTCAAACTCTCACTGACAGCCCAAGTTACCCTTCCAGATACATAAGTTGGCAATACATCTAGAAGCTGTGTTCATTCTAATCACTTTTGAGTGAGATATCCAAAACAAAAGCTATCAGCTTTTAAAATGACCTGGTGAAGATAATGTATCATTTGGCACAGCCTTGTCTAGCTCTGATTTTTTTTTTTAAATATATGTATTACATACATATGTATGTATATGCTAAGATCTATTGGTCTTTCTCCAACTCAAGATGTGCAGTCAGATCTTTTGAGGACTAGGAATACACTCTCCAAGGCAGCTCCAGGAAAGGGCAGCTCTCAAGTTTTCAACAATTAGCAGAAAGAATGGAACATCTCTGTAGCCAGGATGATACTAATATATCCAGGTTGAGAACAAGAGACACAAAATACTCCTTTGTTTTCTACAAAGAGATCTGCAGATCAGAGAGATCTATTAATTCAAGCCCAGAGCAAAAAGAGGTGAAAATATAGGCTTGTTTATTTTGCTGGAGTTTTCCGTATTGCACTTCAATGTTAATACATCCAAAACAGTTCAGCAAGGTTTGACCCAGTATGTGCACTCAGTGCTTAATTTGCTAAGGCTTTACTCGTACCAGGATGGTACCTTGCTGGGTGCTTGTGTCACACTGACTCAATGAGTACAGAAACTTCTCCAACAGAAACAAAGAAAAACATTCCCCACAAAAGAAGGACAGAGAAAACACTATTGAAATCAACATCTTTTAATTTAGCAGCCACTGTTTACATAAAGAGATGACATGTTAACAGTAAAAGATATTCAAGATATGCAAGTTTTTCTAGCCTGAACTGAATTGTATACATGTGAAACAGGGTAAGATTTGAAGCAACACGCAAGAAAGCGTAACATATGGACTAGTACTCCAAGAACAAATGGCTGGTTAATTATTGCCTAGTCAGATGTAATCAGTAGTGTACAGAATTAGCAAAATGCTTTTGCATACCCGTAGTGTCTCCTGATTCTTACTGATTTGTCTTTCTGATATTTTTGGTCAAATCAAGAGCTTATAGTCTTTCCAGTATACACTGATTATTGTTTGTACAAAAGACTGCGCTAAGTGCAGTCACTGATTAATGAAGTGGACTGACAGTAATTTGTGATATATTTAGAACAAGCCTAAGATGCATTTTCTTCATGGCAAATGAGATCTCTCCACAGGTGTTTAGATACCAGAAAAGTATTTTCCTTTCTCTCATATTCAGTGGTGTGTGTATATATATGTCTGTTGTTCCCCTATGGTGATGTAAAGTACCTCAAAACCACATTTCCCATGTTAATTACAAACCCTATTAAATAAAAATACTAGACAACCATTTTAATCTGAAGTTCATGGTTTCTTAAACCTAGAGCCTATAGTTTATTCTGAAAGCAAGTTCTCATGCAGAGCAAGTTTATGAGATTTAAATTGCTTGTTTCAAGTCATCTGATGAGCCTATGAACTAGCTACAGAGTGAAGGGAAATAAAAAGATTTTTAAGTACAGAGGTATAATGAATCATGCCTATTTATTAGTCATCCTAATGAATACCTGCAAATTATTCTGCAATAAAGTTATTTTAACAAATTGGAGAACAGACGTGTCAGTCAGTGGGACAATTGCACAGTTTACTGTCAAGCAATTCTAGTAATCATTTAAATTGGTGATTAGATGTCACATCAGCTGAGATATTTTAGAATTCCTTGAATTTCCAGTATGGAAGTTTACTGCGTATAATTACATTACTGAGAAATATCCATACAGTAAATAAATACGCGGATCTCTATTTAACAACCATAATGCATCTGTATTTACTAGCTCATCTGTTTACACTGTTCATGCTGTTTGAAGGCAGCCATTAGCCTTAATTTTCAACTTGTTTTCTAGTAAAAAAATCAAATTTACAAGAAAGGAATGAGATTGAACTGCTAAAAAAATAGCAGGATTAAAAGTTTTCTAGGGTGCTTAGCACAAAGAGATTACAGTCCATGACTATGGCTCCCAGCAATGCTTCTTAAACCCTGTCAACTTGATTTCTCAAATAAAGTCAGCAAGAAAATACTAAAATCCTTTTAAAAACAGTTTTTCATATAATTCTCCTGTAAAAACATTTTTTTAAGTCTTGCATTTTTTTTTTATTGGTACAAGCTATAGACAAAGCACAAATACTAATTTTAAGCTTATTAGCAAAATTACCTAACCTCACACTATGACCATTTTTTGCTGTACTTAAACTGCACAGAAGTTCAGCAGATGTCATACCTTTTTTTGAGAAACTTTTGCCATTATTTTTAATACAGGCACAGTTGGTCAAAGTTCTAATGTATTTTTAAATAAGCCTTCATTAACGTACACACGTTAATAATAGCAATAGTCCAACACATTTTAGATTAGAAAACTCTACAGACAAAGCTATTTTAAAAGCTAAAGCCCTTCCTTTTGTTTAAGGAGGAACAGAAGTCCACCAGGGGAGCAGGCCTTCCTTCAACTAGCCAGAGAAAACACTTAATAAACTTCCATTTTGCATCTTGCAGAATGAAGCTGAAATATACAGCATATCTCAGAAAAAACACAGCATAGTTCTGGATGAAGTATTTACCATACCACGTTATTCATTGAAAGAGTTCCCTGTAGCAATTGCAAAACAAACTATAAAATATTGAACTTCAGAAATTACAAAACATGGTCAAAGAAATAGTAAAGCAGGGAAGACACAAAATTGGATGGAGTAAAGAAAAAGAAATGCAAACATAAAGAATGGTTATAACAGGACAAGAAAGTAAGCTTAGGTTCTTCAAATTTTCCCAGATGTTCATGGGCACCATAGCAGATATGTGAGTAAGCACATAGTGCTGCCCTTAAAGAGATAGATACAGAGATAAGATACAGAGAGTAACTGTATCCCACCCCGGAGCAAACCACATCATTCTCCTTGGGCACAGAAGCAAGAGCTCCCATGTTAAAATGTTCAGTTCCATCTCTGCCACTTTTGCAGAACCATTCACAAGATGAAAGACTATTTCACACCAACTCAAAGGAATAAAGTTATTTAGCTATGGAAAACTCAGATATAGCAATATGGCTTGTCTAAAGCAACAAGAGAAACTTGTGCAGTTGGGGACAGAGCGTGGATTCTCTTCATTCCTATTCAAAGTTTTGCAGGAGACAGAATCCAATGATAATACACAGTCTTCATAGCTCAGACCTCCTTAAGCAAAACAAAATGAAACTTCAGTTTTAAACCTTGAAAAGAAGCCACACTAAAAGGCAATAAAATTAGTCCAACTAACACAGTGCAGAAAAACACAGCATTCCAGGAATTCAGAATGAATTTTGTTCTCTTAATATTATTAACCAATGGATGTTTTAAGAGCATTTTCCTCAGAAAAGCAGTATCTATCCTGACCGATAGTTTTTGACTGACTGTCAAGAAAAAGAAAACATTGCAATTTATATTAGAAAACCGTAAGAATCGGTTCTCAGGTAAAGGTAAAAAGTTTACAAACTTTTCAAGGAAAGCTTTAAAATGTGCTGACAATAGGACTAGAAGTATTAAAATGCCTATCTGATTTCCCACTGATTCATCCCTGAGTGGACACTGGCTAACAGGATTAAAATCATTTTCACAGTTATAACCAGAGGATTCAAATTTTCATCTGTGGGGCTCATAAAACACTGTTTCAGTAGAGCATTACATGGTTAGATGGATGAAGGTCAAACATATATATATATAGATTTCCCACTCTCCAAGTCAGACTTCTGAGAAAAACATACAGACCAAAATAAGTATATTCAATTCCCCGCTGCCAACAGAATTATTTCTGAAAGCATTCTATCATTTTCCTAAATTTGACTTCCACTAAATCGGAGCCAAAGCAATCAAACTGTCCAACTGAACACTGTTTGAATTAATCCATGAAAAAGGTTTGGACTTACAATATCCACTTTCCAGAAAATAAAATCAGTAACAATCTGTGCCTAACATCTCAAACTGCAGCACTCATTTGAGGAAGGGCTAAGCAGTAGCATGAAAACAATGGCAAGAATCCTCCCTAGAACACTAGAGAACCTTAGCCATTATTTTGATGTTGAAGGAATAAGGTAATTAGCACATCTCTGCCAGTAGATATAGGTATCAAAAGATTTGCAAAATAACCAGTCCACTGAATCTGTGTTCACTGTTCCCTCGATAAACAGAAAAAGCTGGGCTCTTCAGGATCGTTTCTCTCAGAAACACAAAACTGACAATGTCTCCTTTCCATGGAAGGAGAAGACAGTCATCTGTCTGTATCTTGAAGAAAAAGTAGATCCTCATCAATTCCTGAAAGGAGTGGTACTTGTAATTAAAGGCAGGTTAGAAATTGTATAAAAATATTTAAGTGATTACCTCTCCTATAAAGACAACCATAACACAATCCAGTTTTTCTTCAGGGGACAGCTTATCAATAAGGGAGTGGAGAGTTTCTGTAAGGTAAGATTTGACTTTTCTTTTCACTGTAGGTATTCCCATTACGATGGAAACTGAAATCAAACAAACCAGAAATGTACTTTCAGTGATTTCATACACAAGATAGAAACCAAAAATCCTATATTGTAATAAAGCATTGCTTAAGAAATGCAAAGAGTTAAAAGATGGAGATAACAGTAATTAAAAATAGTTTAAAGATATACCACCCATCATCAGGAGCATGATTAACAATCACCACCAACACTCAGAACAAATACAGCAAACAAAAAAAAGTAATCCTAGACATGCCAGACTATTGCACAGGTAATAACCAACAACCATGGTACTAATCAGATAGGATGCACCAGGACTTATAGAGTGGTTAAACTCCCTAACTTGGTTTTATTTTCAAATTGGCATAACCGTTCTTCACAACTCAAGTATTTAACTTCTCAGAAGTCATCTTTTAAAATGACACTACTGAAAAAATCTCTATTACTTTCCTTGCACCTGATTTAGTTTCTTCTAGAAAAACAAGTCCAGGTCGTCAGGATTGCCTTGAAATTCTTTACTGAAATCTCTTATCCCTGTTAAAAGCACCACAAATGCAAAGCAATCTGGCCCCAGCTACAATGCTATTAACACCATCTTACAGCTGGCCATTTGACTCCCGTGTCCCTTAACTTTCCCGTAGTCTTTCTTCTGCGCCCCCACCCCATACCCAGGGCTGGCTACCTTCTAGGAACACAGCAGACAGCAGCAAGAACACAGTAAAAGGATAAAGCAGACTTCATGAAGTCAACACCAGGGTTCTGAGCCATCTGTGTGAAATCATTTACCACATAATAAATAAATAAAATCAAACAACTATTAAAAATGTTGTTTATCCTTCCTTACAGAGCATGTTTTGCCTAGCAACTACACATTAAGAAGCTCTGAATTTCTAAAACAAACACTCAAAAAGTACAGTGACCAGGAAAGGGGAAGATGGGAAAAATAATTTTAACTCAGAATCTCCTCCCTCTTTTTAATTCAATAAACCTGATTCCAATTTCTATTTTGTAATTTCAAACTTCTGTCATATATATCCAGTGGGATATAATACAGGCTTCACTTAAAACAATAAAGGCATATGAGCCTTCTCCTTTCTGAATAACAACATGGAAATAAGTGGTGTTTATAGTCAGAAGAATAAGCCTATGGCTTGAGCCCACACATTTGTCACACAGGCGTGCCGTCTGTTAAAAGAAGGAGCAATCAAACTTACTGAAGCAATGAAAAAAATACAGGCCAGGAGTAATTAATGCTTCTTCCAAAAGCAAGGAGGGGGAGAAAAGAAAAAATGAGTGGTCTAGTAGACAATAACACGACCCATTCAAGTCAGATGGCACACAGAGAAACAAGGATTCATTGCTGGGGCCTTCAAGCTTAGAGACACACACAGACATGCTTTGAGGTATATCAGCTTGGTTGAGCTTTACCACATTTATTTTCTAGAGCTCCGATGAGTGGGATTCCATGGAGCTATCCTAATGACCAAAGCTCAGAATTTGTGAGGATTAAAACAAAAAGAGGGGGGTCAACAGTATTGCAGTATAACACAGATATTTTTTTTTCCCCTGCAACAAATGTCCACATTTTATTGATGCAACAATATCTGATTGTCCTAGTTCTCCCAACTCGATAAGTTATACATTGAAATATATTGTTCAAAAAAACCAGGAACATCAACTCTAAAATAATTATATCCATGCATGGTTGCCCCACAAATCTGAAAAGCCAAAGGGATATATCCATTAGCAGTTCAGAATCTGTAATGCTTGAGCTTTGTTCCCTTTAGTTACAAAAAATTCATCCAAACTAAATGCTTCTTAATGTGTACCTTAATATGGCATAGGGTGTGACTGAGACTATGCAGAAAAGAGCAAAGCTGAAGCCAAACTCCTTTCATCTTGGATTCACTGTGAATTCTAAGAGATATCATTATCACACAAGTTGAATGAATGTCCTTGACCTACCAAGTAACACCGTAAATTATATTACTAAAACTAGAAAGTCCTCCAGATATAAAACAAAATAAACACCGTATCAGCATACCTCCTGTCCTTCCAAGGCCAACCTGCACAGAAGGTTGAAGGCTTCCTTCATTTTTCAATAAATGAGGCAAATGGTAATAGATATTTGGCACTTGAAGAGATTTTCTACTTGTTAGCTCTTTTAACAATTTCAGCGTCTCATCTGCAAGCATACATGAAATCAGTAATGCAGAAAACAAATAATATGAAGTTTTATGCAGTGGTAAACAGTACAGAACTCCAAGCTTGGTCCTAACTGAAAAACAGAACAAATGATGCATTTTACTGAGGCATTATATCTTGTGTGTATAAAGGACGCCTTTTCTCATTATAATTTTTTAAATAAACGATGGTAGAGTTTATTTTTCACCCAGAAACCTTGCTACAGATATAGTTAATACTTACCTGATCACGTAAGACAGTGTGAATCACAGAAGTAAAGAATGCTCCATTTATTTAGGGGTTTAGGCTTTGAGTTTGTTTTTCTTTTCCCCCAGTGAATTAAAATGGGAGGCTTATTTACCCAGATTATTTTTTACTTACACTTACAGAGCTTATCACCATATAGTGATGCTACTGCAAATAACTTTTCAAAGCTTTGGAATACACTGCACATACAGATACAAAACAAAAATAGCATTAAATATACAATTGAGATTTTGAGTATTTCTGCAATAAAATAAATGCTAACGTGAATTTAATATAGTCCATTAGAGTTCTTAAAATAATTCTTGCTCTTTCTAGAGTAACTGCCTCTCAGGATGTCCAGGTGGCTCTCAAAGTTGCAAATAATTTTTAAAATCCCCTGCTGTGCATGTCAATTTTCTTACATCAAGTGTGAAAAGAACTCTTATTTCAAACGACAAAATATGATAGCATATGGACCTTTGAAAACTTACGGGCTTTATAATATCAAGTTAAGTAAAAAATTGTACTCGAGGTTTCCAAGATAAAATTGAATTGTGAAGAAGTGAAAAAAGTAATGCCATAAATGTCATTCCTCTCATATTCTACAAAGATATAAGGGTTTTGTTGTGGGTTTTGGTTCAGTTAGGGTGGGGTTTTTTAATATTTATTTTTTGGTGAAACGAAATTCCTAACCACTTATCTTGAAAAAGAGCTTTGTAAATAGATGCCATAAGTAGAAATGCTTATTTTGATAGATTCCAGTACAGGTACATTTTACTCTTCCTGCTAATATTTCCTTTAGCTTCAACTGCAAAAGCTGGACTAAAAATTCTGTCAAAGTATAACAACTCTTTTGTATGAATGAATAATGATTTACATAAAACAATCTGGAATTCTTTTGGGTTCAGAGATAGCAGATACTACATAGTACAATGCATACTTAAATACACTAAACTTAACAAAAAATTATCTAATACTAAGTTCTGAGCACAAAAGCTCAGGAATTCAGACTTCAGCTGAATTCCCACCATGGCTCCACAGAGGGGGGAAGCATGTCCCACTTGGGATCCAGACACAGTAGAATGTTGAAAATGTGAATCAGTAACTTCAGCTGCATCAGAAGAGACTAACTCCCTATAACTATATTGTCTATAAGCAAGCTAACTCATTTTTAGAAATAAACGTGGTAGTAACTCAATCACAAATCCAGTATCAAAATTACTTGACTTCCTCTGTTGTTGCTCACTTTAACAGCAAAAACATACACACAGAAGAGGAAGACAAGAGTCATAGATTATGTTAAATGTAACCTTTATCCACACTGTTCCTGGAGATCCAGGGAACTATGGAGATCAGGTTGGATAGGCCATTAGTGTCAGACAGAGCAATTCATCATTAATATCAGCACTGAGGGCCTATAATTATAACAACTACCCCTACCCCCAAAAAAATTTACAGAAAAATAATAACCCATAGCACAAATGCAAGTGGACAACAGATTCAAAAGGTTTGATCCAGTTTTTTGATTTGCAGAACTCTTTTCCTCATTAGGCCAATACAGTGAAATTTCTGCAACTTACCAAATCAGACCTCTCACCAGAAAATTTATATTTGTTATTCATTTTCCATCTAGAAAAATCAGAGTGACTAAAGCAGCAAGTGTGATTTTAAAAGTTAACTTCAATAATCTGGTGTGTAGTGCAAAGGCATTCTCATAAATTACCAAAAAACTCTCAGTAAACTTGAGCATCAGCCTCCAAAATGGGTAAAAACTTATGGAAGACTTTACCAGTTTACCATTTAATCACTAGTTACTAAAAAAGGCATTACTTGTACATTTTATGTCATAAGAAAAACTTTAGCCCATATGTTTTTACAGCTTCCAGCTGACTTTTAAAGATACTTTAAATGCTTCAAGTCCATCCGCTTCTGTTTGTTCACCTTTCCCCTCAAGCTCTATTTAAAAAAGTGATGTAAACTATTGTCAAAATATATTCAGTATGTTAAATAAGTAACCAGAAGTTCCAAACTTTTGAAGCTAGGTGTGGAATAAGTATGCAGTCCCTAAAGTCGTAAGAATGAAGAGTGGGTGGATCATTAAGAACAGATATCAGAAAAAAACAAAAAAGATCCCCACCAGATATAACATATTACAGATTCTTTATCTGCACTGCTGAACAGTTTCATTCAGCTTTCTTGGTATTAATTTCTTATTCTATAGTAATAAGAAAAGACATATTAGTAATGCAGAGTTATAAAAAATAGCTCAATCACAGTATGTACCTGAAAAATTATTCATTGCATTCTTACTGCCATTTGTTTCTGCTACTGCACGCCTGAACTGCTCCAAGATAGCATTCAGCTCAGAAGAGCGTTGCAGAGTGCGATGCTCAGCTATACGAAGACGTTCCTTCAAAGCATGAAATTCCCGCTGATATGCAATCAACTTTTCTAGAGAGAAAAGAGATGATCCTGGTTATTTTTGGAAACAAACACCTACAGACAGATCCAACAAGGGTCAGGGACTGCTCAGCTATGCAGTGTTTGAAATCCAACCAAGAAGGGCACAGCGCAGCACAATCCCACCTGAGTTAGGCACCTTAGCATTTACACAGCATATAAAGGGAAGAGTGAGCTGCACCAGACACTGATGCAAAACAGGCATTGAGGGGGGTAGGTCCCTCACTGTAGACACAGACAGGGGTAACCTTTGAGTCCCCATTATTCAGCACCACAAGGCAATTCTGAATCTTTTCTTGGAACAGGTGCCCACAAATCCTTTCTTTTAAGAAGCATAATAGGAGTGGTGCCTTACAAAATGTTATGCCTTTTGAAAGCCTCTCTGAATACTTTATAACAATAAGTAGAATTTGACAATATTTCAGACATACGAATTTCAAACCCAAATTTTAACTTATGGTATTGTTAGTGCCTGCAAGAACAAATATTTTTGATCAAAATCCTGCTAACGTAGATACATGCCCATATTCTTTGGAAGGAGACCAAAAGGGAGAGGGAAACACCAAAACTTATGTGTGATATGTTGGCTATGCCCTTGCCACCCAGCAAAGTAAGTATCTCTGGTTTCTGCATCTTCCCTTCTTCCTACCGGTCACTTCCTCAAATCTCCTGCTCACCATCATCACTCTTCTTCAGCCAATCTACAAATATGGACTGGAGTATCTGAAGGGATTTTAAACCTTGTAATCAATATTCCAACCACACGCTGTCATCCATAGACACATTTTTTTGTGTTTTTACCTATCAATTCCTAGCCTTTTAGTACTGCAGCGGTAGGGAAGCAGAAGTTTTGCAAGCAATTTGAAACTCTTCCTGTTGCTACATTACAGTAACACATGGGGTACAAAAGGGATTACAGTCAGCTTTCCCTTGTTAATAATGCTGCATTTCCTCCAACTTCTTTCAATTTACATTTATTTTCTTTTTTGTAATTGGGATGTACTGTTCTGATTATATTTAGAAAATATAATTAGCTAAAATGCCCTCTGTTTTGAAGACAGAAAAATAAAAACATAGTTCACTACCTCTTAAAAACATTGTCCTTGCCAGCCTTATTTTCCTTTTTTCATTAAAACCAAATGGTTATTGCTTTTGTGTCAACAAACCCAGAACACAGATGCTGGCCCACAATACAGTGCTAGGCACACCACACACTGACAACTGAATTCAGACTGCTATTTGAAACAGGACTTGGTGCCTTACTCAGTAGTATTGAGAAGGCCAGGAAAATTTTCTGGAGTTTCTGGCATGAAGGACATTCTTACTTGCCAATGATAACCCAAAGAAATCAAAGATTGCTTGGAACCATGTCTACTAGTTACAGTAGGGTTACAAAACATTTAACAGCTAAATGAATACAGAATTGTATTAAGCGTAGAAGCCACACTCAAGTATGCAAGTAATATTCCTTCCCCCAAATGAATGGGTGTTAGCAGGATATATAGATCCCTGTTAATTTCTGTCTAAACAGGAAAGAAAGGCTGAGCCACCATAGAACATGCATGGTTTTACTGAGGGCTTCTATAGCAGTGGATAGCCCCAGAAGTAGCCTGTAGCACCAGGTCTCCCCTTCTTGTCTTTCTTCATGGTACAAGACAGCAGACAAACCTTGGTACTTTTGTTCTTCCTACTTTGAAAAGGCTAAACTCATCAGTGGCAGAGTCTGTATTTCTCCTGGGAAAACAGTGAGAACCTATGGAACCTGTGGTTCAGACTCCAGCACCTCAAGTAGGATGAATTCAGGTATTCCTGTCTTGACTTAGACCAATTCTTCCCAGAGACCATTTCTCTTCCTACACTTACTACAAGATAGCAGCACATCACACACAGCACTCCAATGACTCTGGTGCTCTAAGGAACAGCAGAGGCCTAGAGGGAATAATTTACTTAGGAATACGTTACAGTGGAGAATTGCAGTAGTTCCCTGCCACCTCCACCTAGCAAACTCCATAATGCAAAATCAGAAATATCTTATTGCTAAACTCAGCTTGTAAACAGAGATTAAGATTTTTCTGCCTCATTCAGGCAGGTAATATGAAAATGGGAACTACAGGACCCTTGTAATTCCACAGTAAATTGAAACTCTGTTGTAAAACCACAAGAAACTTAGAGCCCACCTGAAAAGGCAGTTTTATCACATGAAGAAATGAAAACTGTAATTTCATATTAAGAACGACCAATAAAAATCCCTTACTGCGAAGATGACACTTTCAGAGGAGGTGGCTGTTATAACACCTTTAATTTACAATTAATATAATACGTCAAAAGTAAAAAAGGTAATTAGTTAATTTATTTCTAAAGAAATTTAAAATTTTGTATGTAGAAGTAAACTTTTATGTTCATAACTTATCATAGCAGTTTTTGAGCAAAGAACATAGGTTCCCAACCATGGCACTGTAAATTTTTTTCCCAGTAGAAGTATTACAAAGTAGTTCTGTCCTGAGGCTCCCAGTGAACAGTTCTGGTATTGCATTTATGGTACCTGAGACCTCAAAAGCATGAATTCCCTTAAGAAACACTAGTTGATTGGTTCAAAGTAGTCAGCTTCTCACAGTTGCTTCAATCAGACATCTAGGTTAAGGAGGCTGCTCTAAAAGATATGTAAACTCCTGAAATCCATCCTTCTAAAATATATGACTGATTTTTTTTTTCTTCAGTCAAATATTATTCAGCCAAATAAAACTAGAAAGTGCTAACATTACAAATAGAATCATATTTTAAGCCAACTACCCTATGAGTATTTTTCTAGTTATTTACACAAAATGAAGTAAAAAACATTCATTGCAAGAACTTAAGTCATTTAAAACATTTACATCTCTAACACTACCAGAACTAGCACTTTTCATGTATTTGGAGATGAATGTGTAATTTGGCCTTTTGATACTTGTTTTATAATATGACTGCCTGTACTTTGAAACAAAACAAATTAAATTTAACTTTCTAACAGTTATATCTTTGGCATACTTGCAGTACTTCAAAGCATTGATCAGCTGCTCAGATACTTATTACTTAAAAACAAGCAAAAAACCACAACAGCAGCAACATCAAATTTCATCTCATACTGAAAGGCACTTGCAAAGGAGAAAATACTTCTTAGGCTCATACAGTACCACCAGTAGTGGTCCCAGACTTTGGAAGAGTAAGTGTCCCTTAAGGTATTAGGAGTTTACAAATACTCTAATTTGATTTTTTCAGAGTTCTTCACTCCTAAGTACTTGGGAATGAGCCTGCAGGATTAAATTTAAGTATCAATTTTTATTTAAACTTTGACTTACCTCAAGTTTGGCATTTGTTTCCCCGCTTCCCCCCCCCCCCCCCCCAGTTATGTAATAATTTGAAAGCTAAATCTTTTCATTAAAAAATTATGACTTTTTGTTGAGAACTTGTTACGATATTATACACAAACCCCATTTATATTTTAAATTTCACTTCTTTCCTCACAAGGAGTAAGAAATCAAAATTTGCAAGTGATTGTAGAAGCTTCTCCAGAAATTCAAGGCAGTCTTTCTGAAATGTGTATGTATGACGAAAGGTCAAAGCTCAATTAGACTTGAAACTGGCCAGTTTCTAACAATGAGAAGGGCTTTGTTAAGTACATTAATAGCGAAAGGAGGTCTAAAGAAAGCATTAGATGCTGTGCCAGGGGATGTTTAGACTGGACATTAGGAAACATTTCTTTACTGAGAGGGTGGTCCAACACTGGAACAGGCTTCCTAGAGAGGTGGTTGACGCCCCAAACCTGTCAGTCTTTAAGAGACATTTGGGCAATGCCCTTATCAACATGCTTCAACTTCTGGTCAGCCCCGAATTGGCCAGGCAGTTGGATTAGATGATCAGTGTAGGACCGTTTCAACTGAGAAATTCTATTCTATGACAAGCTGACTTGTAAGCATTGTATATATAAAAAAGTCAATAGTATAGCCAATATTTTCAAAACACATTTGACCATTAAGTGTTTTATTGTTCCCAGGTTTCTCTAAAACCTGAAGAAATTGATTTGTTGTCAAAAAGTATCAAACCACTTTTTTTTCATTGCTGTTACAGTACAAAGAAAAATACTGAGCCTAAAACCATACGGGAAAGAGTCACAGAGATCAGTGGTCACCATCATAAAAAAAAGTTTCTGTTTCTACAATATTATAAATGACTCGTCTTCTTATGCTGGAATCTAGAGTAATTTAAGAAATCAGAGGAAGGAATTCAGACAGTAAGTTATTGGCCTTATACAGCTGATGGAAGAACCCCAAAAATATCTGTTCTGACAAATAAAACATCCCTCTAACAGCAGCTGTAGCCAATATCAAACACATTTGGTCTCCAATAGTTTCAGCATACAGTCATACTTTTCTTTAAGACTAACATACTATTTTACATTGAAATGAGGAGGTGATGCTTTTCCATGCTTTGCTCTGGAAGCCAAAAAGATCAAATAAAAATAACTAGCCCTCATACTTCAAATGAAAATATCTTGTTAAGAAATTACTTGAAAACTGAAAGCATTAATTCTTCATCATTTTCTCTTAAACTTGAGTAGTTTCAGCAAAACTCCAGAAGCTAAAACCTAAATATTTTAGCTGGCTCGATGCTGCACACTTCTTGGAAAGTTAACACTATGTCAACTTACTCAGTAGTTTGTTTTCTCAACTTTTTTTCCCCCCTATTGCAAGATGTTCTCCTAAATATGCAAAACCTAGAATTTAGACAAGCTCACTTGAAAGTTGATGCAGTATTTTGAAAATTAAAGACTCAAATCAAACTGCGAAGGTTTGCCAGTTTTTGACCCAAGATGGAATCTCAGCTCTCAGCCTACTCTTCCTTCTCTGGTTTATTTATGGTTCTCCCATTAAACAACTGTTAAAAAAAAAAAGTCATTTCAAAAAGACAGCATTAGCCTAAGTTACAAACTCAGTCCATTGTCCTCTTAGCCACAGTCTTGATTACATTGTTTAATTTTCACTCCAAATTTAGACAGCTCATAAGCTAAGTTTTAAACCTGATGCCAATTTCCTAAGCTCAACATGGCGCTTCTGAACATCTTAGCACACATCTAGTTTCTTAGTTTTGGGTTTTGTACTACTAGGCTAATCTGTTTATGTACTTCAATCTGTGATTTTTAAGAGCAAAGAGGTTTCCCTTGGGATAAAAAAGGGTATCAAAGGAACAAAAAAATATGCTGTAGTTTGAATTTACAAAAGCATTTTGCAGAGAAACTCAGCTCAACTAAACAGCAAAAGAAGTCTGAATTGTAGGCTAATTACCTGCACTGGCAAAACGCTCGGAGTATCATAATTCCAAATGAAACACATACTGAACAACAAAATGGCAAAATACGTTGGAAACACAAGCAAAGCAATTCTATGGCTATTCAGCTTCAGTGACATTAAAAATCATCAACAGCTTGTAGTTTTTTGTTCGCATTACTTTTTTAGCAAAATGAAAATTTTTAATGCCCCAAGCACGTCAATGTTTAAGAGGCATTTGGACAATGCCCTTAATAACATGCTTTAACTTCTGGTTAGCACTGAATTGGTCAGGCAGTTGGATAGATGATCATTGTATGTCCCTTTCAAATGAAATAGTCTATTATATTCTAATATGAAAACTATGTGAGGAAAGTACTTTGGGTGCACTTCTAAATTGAGCGGAGTACAGACATATATAGAATCAGCAAAATTCTGCTGCCTCCGACTATTTGAAATTTCATCATAAACCACCCACAAAGGAAACAGAGATGGGTCAGTATTGACAAAAGAACCTAGGCACCTAACCTTCAATCACAACGCACTTTTGAAACCCTTATAGATATATGCGTGTCATCATTAATCTTAAAACACAGAAAGTACAGTTGAACAGAATTCCTGATCAAGATACTGGTATTGTTAAAGCAACAAGCACCCAAAACTACTCAATTCACTATTTAGAAGTCTGAAGAACTACTTAGATCCACCAGTGAGGTTGCAGGTGCAATATAATATTGTTGAGAGCATGTAAGCACATGAGAGTCTTGACCAAAGCTGAACATATATAGATACATGATAATTCAGAAGACTTTATTTACATATCTTAGGCAGTAGCAGAAGAGGAACATGAATTTAGATGATATGCACACAAATCCACCTTTGTTAACATTGCACCAGGGAAAGGCAGTACAGACACTACAGAATCAAAGATGTCGTGTGACCCTCTAGAGATGCCTCTCAAGAAATAGGCTAAATAGCAGACAAAGAAAAAGGGCCAGAAACTAACTAAAAAGGGAAGTTTGCATTTCTGGCAATATCTGCAAAGTTTCTGACTCCATGTAGCCTGCAACAGCCATATAAAGGTAGTCTGTGACTCCAGTAAAAACCCTGCCACACTCTACAAGAAAAAAAAAAATAAAATCTGCGGCTGCCACATAATATGTCCATCCTTCCCCCTGCCTTTTTTTTTCTCAGGGGTGAGGGGTGGTTGAGGAAAACAGAATTGCACGAAGACCCTTACAAACCCCAAGAATGTTTCAGTGTTTCTCAGTTAGTATTGCCATTCTCCCTCAAGGAAAGCCTTTTACTGTCTGCCAAAAGAACCACCATCTACAACATAAAAAGCAGTATGAAAGCTTTGCAAGCTGTTATTTCTTATCAATCAAGCAGGTTCACAAATATGTTAAATCATAGGCCATTTCCACAACTGGAAATAGAACATACTGAACTAAGGTGACTGTATTTTAAAAAAAAAAAAAAAGAAAAGGCAAGCTATAATTTACTCAAGGGCTCTATGGTGGTATGGCTGGTTGCCTCCAAAGGCAGATGCATCAGACGACAAGATCAGAAAAAAGCTTTATGACCTTCCTATATCAACAGCAAGCAGTTGAGTATTCCTTCAAACCGCAAATCAGCTAAATACCCCAAGTGATGGATCTGTCACACAGAGAAAAAGGTAACCAGCCACAGACTTGGCACTCATAAAAGACAGCAAGACAAGTACAGAGGGCTTAGCTTTACTACATTGTAGGTCTGATCTATATTTCCTGCTCTTATCCAACTGAACTTTTGAAATCTCTCGCCCCCTTTGTACATTAAATAGGAACACGAAGAATTGACTACTGTCTGGCAAAAAGCTCTGATTGGCAACAAAGCATTTCATACAAATATTCAATTAGTAAAAAGGGCAAGAACAGGAACAGATATCTGATGTGGCAGGACCCTTCCTCTATCCCAGAGGGGGATATTCAAATCATTATTCAAATGAACAGTGTCTCACTGGCAATAGGACTAAATCCATCAATGTAATAGTTAACTTTATGGCCCACTCTAGTGACAGCCCTTTCAGTTTTCTTCT
This sequence comes from Burhinus oedicnemus, assembly GCA_008921705.1. Lineage (NCBI taxonomy): Eukaryota > Metazoa > Chordata > Aves > Charadriiformes > Burhinidae > Burhinus > Burhinus oedicnemus. Next base: position 396,773 of record VFFE01007254.1, on the reverse strand, counting down.
TCCAGCCCCAGGGTTCCCTCTCCTTAAGCCCTTAGTGAAAACCAGCACAGCCTGCACCTTCTCAAAAAAAAAAAGGGGGGGGGGCGGGGCTTCAGCCAAAGCCAATTGTGCTACAAGTTAAAGGTTCCCCAGCAAATCTCTCATTTTTGTTCATACTTTCTTGAAGAGTTATTAAAATGCCCTTAAATAAACATTTGAATCTGTGAGAATACAGTGTAGTAAGTGCTAATTCAGGTACTTTTGTGATTAGTTATTCCACAACTCATTTACTCCCATTATAAAAACCCCACAGTAGTTACCATCATGCCACAGGTCACAGACAGTAACAAGCTTCATGTATTAATTCATTACATTTGCATGAAGGATGTTGATCCATTTACAGGTCAATACAAAATAGAGGTTTTAATAGACAGAGAGCTTCCACACTGAGTTTTGTATGAGTCAGTGGGTGTGGCAAGAGCAGGTTACTCTTCAATGAATTACAGATTTGTCAACATGCCAACCAATTCAACCTGGCTTAGCTTTTACAAGAAAGTTTGTTTCAGCTACGTATGGTGAAAAAGTGAGTTCTGCACTTCCCCTCAAATCAGTTCAGATGCTTTATGTGATCCATGAAATCGTGGTATCAAGTACATTAGTATCCAGTAAGTCACGACAATACCTGCACTGACCTGCACTTCACTCTGAGATGTACACAACATGTATTTTTTAGACCATGCTTGATCCATAATACCCAAGTACCTTACAAGCTATCACATTTGTATTATTACCTGATCAAATAGTCATCTTTGTCCCTCAAACACAGATATCCTTCTAAATCAAAATCCTGCTACACTAACATACAGCAGAGTTATTTCCAACGTCAGTCAAAAAAAAAAAGACCAAATTCCTCTAGTAAATCAAAATAAATTCATACTACACTAGCGCTTAAGCAATTTTCAACTTCGTCTTAAGACTGACACTTTCTTTGACAAAAGCCAGATTTCTTATTTTGCACGAGTTTTGCAAAATGTAACTGTAAATACAATTACCCAATACTGTAATACAAAATCCTGCTCTCACTGCACTGTACAATCATCCACCACGCACATAAAGATGCACAAACAAGAAATACATAGTGGCATTTACTAAGGAAATACAAACACTGCTTCCATTGCCCTTTGGAAGTGACTCCAGAGCTCAGAAGATATTCACGATGCACAAATCAAGCACTGCATTGTCAAATGTCTGACGGAGAGGTGAGCAGAGAACTGTCAAACCAATCACACAAGCATGGCCAAAAAGCTCTGTCTACACAACAGAGATATTAAAGATGTTCCAGAATCCACCTGTGACATTTCGGCTTATAAAACCAGCAAAACATTGTAACAAGCTGAGGTAATTATGAAGCGTCAAAACTTGCACAAATCATATTTACAACCAGCAATATCAAACAGTGACAAGTAAAGAAGGTCTTAACAAAATCTGTCCCCAAAAATTAAATCTCAAGTGTACTTACAAATCAGAGCCTGATTTTGTCTCAAAACTGCCTAAAAACTGATATATGGTGTCCTTGAAATGTTACAATATATTAACATGGATGACTACTCCCCATAAGCTAATTAGCTTCTTTGCTCTTAAGTGAAATTAAAACCTTTTATAAGCAAGTTATGATGAGTTATAAAGTCTGAAGCAGAAAAGTAATCAACCATGCAAATACAGAATAAAGCAGTATACTGTAAATGCTAACAACAGACATGCTATAAATAAAAGCTCTTAAGAAAACTGCTCAAGGTCAATTTTTATCAGTCCTCTTTGAACACTTGATCCTGTGGGCCTTTTTAGTTACAGAGTTTGTAGCTATGCCTATTCATAAAGCTATTTTATTATTTTGAAGGTATTAGAGAATACACAATTGTTTTAGAAGTATATTATTCCGTGGAACTAAAGACAGTAAAGTAAGGTAGATTTATATACGAAAAATACATCCTACTAATCATGACAAAACATCCTTTGCTTCATGAAACAAAAAAACCAGTCCTATATCAGGATTTAGGAAAAGAAGCGGGCAAGTCATTCTTTTATCCTTAATCCTGTTACTCAAATTGACAGGTCATTTCAGTAACCTGGTATTTCAATCTACCAAAACAATCCAGTAGAATTACTGTTTATTGCTCGTTTTCCACATAGAAATGTGCTTATTAGGACTAGAAGTATTTTTAAAAAAATGCTTATTCAAGTAGCTTTCACTGCGAAGAACAGCTTATTTTTGAGTGAAGGTTCTGCAGGTTTTCCTAAACTTATTTTTAAAAAATAACCCAAGAATTATAATTTCTTAATTTTTCATTGCAACTTGTTCACATTTTGCACTTCAAGGATCTGTATAAACAAATAATGTTTTTTGTTCTCTTCAATTCTAATGCACTAGCACAAGTCTGAGTGTTTGCTTTGAAACTTTCAGGGCCTAATCCAATCTCAGTCCAGATTTGTTTAAACATTCTTTTGCAGCAGGGGCTGAAGTTGTTTTCAGCTAAAATTTTTAAAACAATTGGAATATGATCCTTTGTAATATCAACTGGTAAAACCTTCCTATTTTGAAATGTAAATTTCAAAATCAATTTACTTGTAAACATTCTTTTGAAAAAGTAAGCCCCCCCACCTTCTCAGAGATTCCATATATACAAACAAAGCAGAAAAATGGGAGTACAAAACAGATCAGATTCTGATAACCTGCTTCCTCTCCCATTTTTTATATCTTTAATATAAATACACTAAGAATGCTGCAGCTTACCAATCCAAAAGGAAGCATGAAGTAGCACATCCGGCAGGTTTGTTTTGTTGGTGAGGTTTGGTTGTTCCCCCCCTCCCCAAAGAAAAAAAAAAGCTAAAGAATAAAACATTTTCCAAGAGGAAAAATAATGCTAAGCAATCAGAAAGTCAAGGAAGCTAAACTAGAATTGTGACAACTAATGAATCATTTACTTAAGGAGTATTTTATTAGCTGTATAGAGCAGCCAGGAGTTTAAAATTTCTCCGGATGCAATTGCTGACCTTTGCCTCTATATAGAAATTATTCAACACAGAAAGGTTACAATTTAAAAAAATTCCTATACAGTTATAAAATCCACCGTCACACCACTCTCAAGTCTCCACCAATGAGGGTTGACAGAGGGTCTGAACATTCCTTTGGACACAAGGAATAAAAAGAATAATATATCAGAAAATCCATACACCCATGACTAAGGAAGGTCAAGTCAACAGAAGCATATGGTGTTCTGTCTGTGCATTGGCTTCAGACAATACGGATAATTAAACACATGGTTTGTTTGAGAAGAGTTATTGGCAGTACTTGAGCTGAAGGTCTTCTTTTAAAACACAGAACAGCAAGCTACAGTGATGGGGAAAAAAAAATAAAGAAATCTCACATTTGCAATTTTTTTGTCCTGATCTGACTGTTAACTAACATTCACACTTCTTTGCCTAGGACACAACACTGCCCAGGACTCTACAGATGAATATAGTCCACAGGGCTTTTGATTTTCCAGCTATTTGGTTTTTATTTTATTCCCAGTGCTAAGAAGCACTGTGAACTCTGCTGGCATTTCTTCTTTAAAGGGAAAGTGATATTAAAAGGTCACTGAAATCATATGCTAAATCAGTTCCACAATAAGCAATCAGCATTTAACACATCTCTAGCCCTGAATAGAAACACTAAGGAATAAAAGCTTCATAGATCCATTCCCAAAAAGCAAAGCTGTACAAGGAAAATTATTGCAACTTCTGTTGTAGACTTACATAGCACAAAGAGTTCAGTTCATGAAATTAATAAAAGAAGAGCTCAGCTGAGTGATCCATTAACTCTTTACAGTGTCAGAAAAAATTACCTTCAAACAACCTTCACCAAAACCCCCACTTTTGATATTTCTGAGTCTTGTCCAAGGCAAGTAAAAGTGTAGAAGTGTAAAAGAAACTAGGAAATGGTCAGCAATAACATCACAGTATTACCTCAAAAACAGGAACACAATTTCCAGTGATAGATTGTACAAAGATCATTGTACCACAGTTATTTTTTCAAACTAACTGCCAAATAAAAAGCCACGCTACAGCTCTGACTAAAATCTCATCCAGAAGATCTACTGCTCAAGGAAGCATGAAGCTCCAGTTTAGGCAAGCGTTACAATCATAGCACTGAAACACGCTTTTAAAATACAGGATAGGTTGGTATCTAGCCTGCGTTCTTGGCAACAATGAAGGACTAAAGAACATTTCCATTGAATTTTTTTAACATATTAAAATAAAACAATCCATTGTACATTTCTGCAGAAATGTGTGTATTAAGCATACATATTGCATACATTTATTGTATTTGTTTCCTCATTTAGTTTATATCTGTTTGTATATATATACTTCACTGCTACCAATAAACAAGAATATCTTCTTAGAACTACATAATAGCTAATTATGCTCATTTCTAACAAGACATATGAAAGAAGCCATAACCAGTTATGCTGATCCTGGCAGACAGTAGCTACATAATGTAACTATTGGCATCTGAGTGGTATCACAATTTCAGCACTAAAAGTACCAACATCTAACTCTGGTAAAACACAATTCTTTCACATCTGTTAAAAGAGAACAAGAGATGATCCCTTCACCTGAAATACTTACAGATTTGCTGACAGTGTAAACAATTGTAATTACCCTTTAGGTAATTCAACCCCTTAGAGTCAATTTGACTACAAGTCATCTGTGAGTTCTCATGTTTCTCCACAGATCTTAATCAGACAGCATTTTCAGCTACTTTCTACAAACAAGTACATATACCTATATTAGGATATCAAATCAAAATATTATACTACCTAGTGGTCTCAAATTCCTGGAGGGTCTTATGAAAAATATTTCCCTGTGTACCACCTTTTTATAAGCTACTGAATTTCTAATTCAATTTACTAAAATAGTGTTCTCTGTCATAACAGAATTCATGAAAATAGGGTCTTTGATTCTTCTTGTTATCAACTTCTTAAGTTAAAACTGGAAAAGAGATTTGAAAGAGAAAACAAGTTTCCATAAAAGCTCACAGTAAAAACATTTTTGTTGAAAATGTTTATTATCCAAACTAGGGTGCACAAACAGTAAACCAATTTTCCAAATCAATTCGGTAATCATTCAAGCTTCCTCTAATCCTGTTGCTCACATCTTGCAAATAGCCAGTCATGAACTGGCTATATGAACTGAACCTGTATTCTACACTTTAATATCTTTTACATATCTGATGCCCTCACATCTACTTCCTGCTTTAACAGCTACAGTTATAGCTATATTTTAAGATTAAAGACAAAGTTTTAGCCAAAGGTTACACACCTTATTCCTTGTATTCATGATGTATGCACATAAAAAAAATCAAAAAACTAACTGATCTGAAATCAACTTACTTTTTTCCCCGTCTCCAGCTCTTGGTACACCAGTAAACTGTGTTGCTGACATAACACAATGTTAACAGCTGGAACCAAAGCCAGCCAGCGCCTCCCATAGTGCCTAGTGTTGAGGGACCTCATGATTCAATAGACAAAATAAAAAATTCTTGGTTAAAAGTTGAGAATAAAGTGCAAGTTTAGACCTTTTCATTCTGGAAACACCCAAAAGTCTTAAATAATAACCATAATTCAGAGACTATTGATGACAGATTTAAATGCTAGTTAGGAAGAGCATTATAATAGGCAGATCGGTCTGCATTTGAAAAAACTCACACAATTAGGTATGGTTTAGAGATGACCATCACGCTAATCGATATGTAATTGTGAGCACTGGTGTATCTCAAGCCTGTAAATAAGGCATTACACCAATTCAAAATTCAACTCTAGCTGGACACCTGAAACTAGTTCAATCTCAACTCTAACATGGTGTCTATGTATCATATCTGTTTTGTCATCATTTCACAAACAACTCATATGAATAAAAAGAAAATGAGTAAAAGGTTAAAAAAAACAAGGAGGAGAGGATGAATGGATGTTTGTTTATGCCATATGCAAATGATAGAACAAAAAAATATACTTTAACAGATCAGAATTTCAATCATGGCAAAGGAAGCTGTAAACAGGAAAAGAATGGTCAAGAAGCAGAAACAAACATGTTTTCACAAAGTTAGAGAAGGCACTACTTGGTTTCTAGTTAGACTTGACTAAAGCCATTGGAATACCTCACATGGTATTAGAAGCCAAAATATTTTTTTTGGTGATAAGTACAGAGTCTCCAAAACACGCAGTGCAGGAAATTAATATTTTGGTTTAATTTTCCCAAATCACCGTGTTAGTTACATATTTTTAATTATTTTCCCATTACACTACTCTTTGTCAGTATTATTGAACATTAGTTTGTGATGCTACAATGCCACAGGGAAATGCAGTTCCATTTGTATTTCAAATGGGTTAATGTTTCTGAGTAGAATTGTAATTTTCATATTGATCCTTTCTGTAACAAGGAAACAAAGAGTTTGTGGAAGAATGAGGACAGTGTAGGAATTGTTCCCACAGAAGAGGAGATCCAAGAAGCACCATGTGGCTAGAAACCACATCTTAATAAAGATGACTTCAAATAAAGTTTATTTTGATTTTCCCTTACAGGAAAGGCTTTGGTTTTTGCTAAAGATTTGTTCAAAAAACCTTTTGCATTACAAAAATTGTATGTAAAATTCCATTTTTACTTTTGAAAGATGCAAATCAATACAGCCATAGGGTAGAAGTTTCCATTACTTTTATGCCATTATATTGCAGTATATAAATCAATCTGCTATAAAGCTTTTTTTCAGATTGAAGGGTAGAGTCAACTGCATCAGCCACCAACTCTACAGTTTGATTTAAATACCACAAACTGCAACACCTCCTTTAGCTTAACAATCAGCCTCCTACATTTAATTTCCATTTAAAAAAACCCACATCTGTAACATCTCAATAAACAACATAGCAAAGTAGCCATGAAGGCCTTTTTCTTCTACGGCACATTTAATGATGACAGTAAACACATACAAACAGTAAGTAAGAGACACCACAAGACCAGATACAGATAAAAGCAAAGAGCTTAAGCACAAATTCTTGCAGATCCAGAAGGCTATTCTCCACTAATTCAAAAGAGGACCAAGCAAAAATACACCCGCAAACACAATCACAAGCAGTTTGTCCTACTAAACCAGTAGCATCATGAACAATCAAAAATTAATATAAACAATTTATGTGTAAATGTCTGTTTGAGTTTTAAATGAAATAGCACTCTCACCTGGCACTCTGGTAATTTTTTTATGCCTAGAGAGAACCAAGATTGTGGGGCATGGAGGGAATACCCAAACCCGAACATAGATACTGCATCCACATAAGTTTGTTTTCCTACAGCTGTTTCCACCTCTTCTCACCTACAGCAACTTCTAACCTAGTAGCCCCAGCTCTTCCCCAAGACTCTGATCCATACCCCAGGATTCTCCATTCCTCTGCCACTGTAAGCCCAGCCAGCAGAACCAGCGTTTGGCCCTTGGCACACAACCCCTCATGCTGTCCCCCATGTATGTCTTCCCATACACATACCTCTTCCACGCATTAACAGCATTTGCCTTTAGCCACTAGCTAGGCAAAAGACAGCAGTGCTGCAGCACAGAGCTCTGCACCCATCGTGTGGTCCACAGGAACATGAGCAGGGGGTGCCCAGCTAGCAAAGCCCAACACAGCTGCTGAGCTCCAGCCCTCCCCTCCATGCAGCCAAGTGGAGGCTCTGTCCCAGTCCTAATGGCCTGCTTCCTCCAAACTTACAGGAATATTATAGGAATATAGTGTTACTGACAACACCGAATTTGAACCAAGTGAGGAGGACAGACTAAAAAAAAAAAAAAAAAAGTATTACAAAGGAGTGAGAGAGGGAAAAAGAGGATACAGCAGCATGTCTTAAGGCTGCAGTGACATTTCAACTTTTGAATAAAGTTAACCACAGCCATCCTACGTTCATTACCTGTGTCATTAGTTTGTCAATATGACTGCACCAGAGAACAACTCAAAGCCATTGGTACCGAATACACAAACATATTATGAATGTTGTAGCATCAAGTTTTTTTCCTGCATGAGGACAAACTCTCAACTTCATCCAATTCAAATCTTTGCTCACTGCAATCTATGCATAGCTAAAATACCACAAAACCCAGTGCAACTCATCTCTGGATCCCCAAAATACAAGAGAAAGAAAAGTCTTCCATTCAGTTATATACTCATTCCAAGTTAAAAACTTTATCAAACCAAGTTAAATACAGCTAGATTTAAAGCAATGTATTACAAATACAGGGGAAAGCATTAGTCTCTTTTTCAGTGTCCCCACAGAATATAAAATTGCACATTTATTGTATACAATTGCCTTCTCAGTAAAGCAGTATGGAGGAGGAGAACAAGGGAAAATAAGCCCTGACCTAAAAAGGTCATCTCCACCTATGAATGTGTGTCCCATTTACATCAGAAGAGAAAACAGTTATTCTACCATCACGTGTCTACACACAGGAGTTTCAGAAAGGTCTCCCCTATTTCCATCTAGAGCCTCCCTGATCAACAGATGCATTTGTGCAAAGCAAAAATGTTTAACCTTGACACTTCCACGCAAACAAACTCTTCAATACACGCACCTCTATACGTCCTCCAGAATGTGACTCGCAGCACATATGCCAACCAACCAGGCAGTAACTGAGTGGTTGATCCCTCTCAGACATCCCAAAAGAACGTGGACTATTGTGCAATTGCTCAGCAACTACTTATCATAAATATGCACTTACATAAAACTTCTCAAAGGTGGCACTTACTGTGCACACTTATACAATCTCTGTGTACACAATGGGGATTTCTGGTCACGCAGTAACCTGGTCAGCAACAGGATGCCTCTGTATCCACCCATCCGGGACTAACAGGCAAGATTTCCATGAAGAAAAAGAAGTCATGTCCAGGAAAACACAGGTGTACGTATCCCAAATCTTCTCCAAGAATCGTCATATTGTATGCTCACGCACTGTTGAACATTCAGGACTCAGATTTTGAGAGTTAAAATGCTATATATTCTCAGACAGATTAACTCAGCTACAGATGAATGTGGCAAGGAAACAAAGCACACCGGAAAGTAGAACCATGACACAGAAAGAAAAAGCAAGCACTCAGTTCTGACAGCCTGAAAGCTTCTGAAAACTTTAACACGATTTGTTTCTACCACAGAAGTGTCAATAACTCTGTGGGTTTCTGTACATGTAAATCAAGACACTCTTAGTTTAAACCATTCCTTTCCCTCCACTCAAAAACCAACGAAACATACACACCAGGAACTACAGCAAAAAAAGCTCGCTTCCTAAATTAAAACTAGATTAGTACCAGTAGATCCACAGCCAAATGTTTTCCATTTTAATACATTAGAAGAAAATTAATCTATCAAAAGATGACCAGTCAGAAGACTGCTACCACCTCACAATTAACAACGCTATTCTAAGAGCTGAAATTTTTAGAAATTCTTATTAGCCTGGGCCAAGATTCAAGCACTGGAGAAGTTTGATTATTGTTTCCACACGTGCTAGTGCGTTGAGGTTGCTGACGCTCCTTGTTTTTTCTGTGCCGTGACAACCATGTTGAACAAGCTCTGCTTCTGAAAACATACTCTTTCCAACTTGTCCTCCTTGCAAACAACTCAGGGTCAAAGCTTCAACGTGCTCTCACATCGCTGCAAATTAACAACCACCTTGCAAGTCAAATGCAACCCCATCACATTTGTTTTATTCAAATCTTTCTGTAATAGTACCTCTACAGTTTGTCTCTAGGGGCTGTGCAACTAAGTATGAGGGCTGTTTATTTGCACAACTACTTTACCAGTGATTCGTAATGCAAAAAAGATTTAGTTCAGCCCATCTCTGAACTGTCTGAGGAAACGTACAAGTTCACAGTGCTGATATGTAAGACCATGATGTGTCTGTGGGCTACAACAGCAACATTTATGCATGATAAGCATAGGAAACTTTTAAATTATTTTTGAGCATAAGATAGTAAAATTATATACTGCCACAAATTAAAACAGGTTTCTGTTGCTTACTGTTAGATAGATGGGTGGCACGTCTGCGGGAAGCATCCACAGGAGTAGACAGAAAGCTGCATGAAAGCCAAGGAGACAACCAGAAAAGCAGCTGGAAACACAGCTCTAAAAGACTGTCTAGAGTAATTGCTTTTTAGGCAGAGGCTATCTGGAATAAAACCTTGCACTGTGAGCAAGGAAACCACTTTCTATTCACTTTCTGCCACGTTCCGGAAAACAAAACATAGTGCATTATAAACAAAACTAAATTATAGACTTACAGTGTCTAATCCTAAGAAGAAACAACTTAAGGAACTCTAATCTTAAAGACTGTACCAATAATGCGAGAAGCTTTTTTGTTATCCAGGCAGCAACTAAAGTCATGACTACACAGTGGGAATAAGATTACTGAGTAAAATACTAATCTAAACAGTGGGGGTGAGGGAGGAAGAAAAAAAAGAAAAAAAATCACAAATAAAAACAAGTCACTTTTTGAGATTTTTCTAACACAGTATTTTCATGGTTTCTAGCTATAGAAATGGCTGTGGACATTAACAATAAAAGGTCAAGTGAATCTGCTAAAATACAAGCAAACATTTTACGTATTTTAAGGCATCAGATTTTATGATAATAGAGGGCAACTATCACATATTTCATGCAAACATCAATATTATTTAGTAATGAAATGCACTGGCATATCGCTCTTGGCACAAGAGGAGAAACTTGGCAAAGGTCAAAAATACCTAGTATAACTTAGGTCAGAAGGGATTTCTAGGGGTCATTCAGTCCAACCCTCCACTCAAAACTAATTTCAGCAAGATAGCTAGTTCAAAGTTAGATCATTGCTGCCAGCTGTAGGTCTTCTCTACCTGAACCTTATTTTGGGAGTGTCATATTGACTTTAAAGAAAAGTGTAACTCTTTTTGTGCTAGCCCAAATCTCTATTGGTATCAAACATGGTATTGGTGTCTTTGACTTGCCATCACTGGTTTAACTTGTTCATGGGAGGGGTGAAGAACTTCCAACCACCTACTCGACTATGTAACTGTTCTTGCCATTACAAAAACTTTTTCCACTACCTAACCTTGCTCTCCCTTTTCATTTCAGTCCCTTATATCCTGTTATTCACTATGACCACAAACAACAGATTATGTCCTTTTTTTTTGTAAGACCTTTTAAAATATTTGAAAATTATTTTCCTGTCTCACTTCTCACACCTTTCGTTTAAGCTAAGGAATGTCAGGACATTGACCTTTCCCTTACAGTTTAGATTTTCTAGATCTTTAATAACTTGTTGCTCCTTTGAACCCCACCTAATGAATCTGTTTTCTTTGCAGTGCACTGTTCAGAAGCGGACACAGTGCCAAGCAGAGCAGAAAGAAGACTTCCTGTGTCTTGCTGAAGTAGTAGACTTCATACTTTACTTCTTAACACCCCTTTTCTGTTCAATTTCTTTTGTTTTCTGCAATAATATGACGACTCAAGCTTAGGAGCAATTTACAGTAAAGTGCCATTACTAACTAGAATTCCAACACCAAATTTCTTCCCAATCCTTTATGTATACATTTGATTTTCTTCTGCTTTACTGCATCCCATGTTTTGTCTGGGGCACTTTCACCTACCTTCAAACCTCCATTCACCCCCCTTCCTGACTAGGTCTCCAATTTGCATAAGTTATTTTAAACTTCAGTCTCTCGGCCTGCCTTCACTGCTCCTCCCAGCATGGTGCTGTTTGAAATTTAGTAAGAAATCTCTCCCTCTCATCACCCAGATTCACTAAGGAAAGTATTAACTACCACCAAAATCAGGACAGATCCTTGCAAAGCCCCTCTTCCTCACTGTTAAAAATGCGACCATATATCTATTGTAACTACTCTAGGAAGACAGTTACTAGCAAAAAGATAAATACACGCTGGCTTACAATCCATTGCAAAGGTTTTCTTGGTACATACATCTCTTACAGTAGGGTATGAGCAGCTGTGTCAGATGCAACTTTCTTTCCTGGGCTGGCTAAATTACTCGCCTGATAGTTTCTGCATGGGAGCAGCAACCAGCACTTCAGAGGATTCATGCAAGCATAGAAGACTCAAGCTGAAGTATTAAGAGAAGCCACACTGAGTAAAAGTAGTGCCTTTCCCCAGATCTGACGGCTGGGCCACAATCAAGAGGCGTACCTCAAGATGTTGGCTGAGTCTGGTCACATTAAACGCTCTGGTAGCAATCAAATTTTACAATCCCATAAACTGTCAAGCCAACCTAGCTAGCAGGTTACAAAAAAAGCAAGGGGACAAGGCAGTGCTGCAAAAGCCCCTTTGGTTGCAATCCTTTCCACTGCAGCTCACCAAAGTCACTCGTGTCAGTGAAGTTCTGCTGCAACAGGCACAAGGATACTGCAGATCTAAACACTGACCACCTGAACAGCTGGGATATATACATATTCTGCTCAATTCACCTGGGACAGTGTGTTCACTACCTGCACAGGACTCTCAGTAACCATTCGAAACCTACATTCCTGATTGGCTTTAATGAAATTCAACTTCTATTTCTAACATCAATAAGCTATATGCCAATTTTTCACTTTTGGAAACCAAGCTTGAAGTATTAGATAAAGACCAGAGTAATGTTCATGTGCTGGTGTTAAAAAGAAAAAGGAAACTTCTATTTCCTTTAATTTTAGCTCCTGGAAGATCTGCAACAGAATTTCCAAAAGGAAATCAACGCTTCCCTTCTATTTAAAATAAAATAAAAAAAAAAAAAAAAGACCTCTCTTCTCCAAACAAACTGGCATAAATTGTTACATGCACTTTCTACTTCAGCATCCCACTCCGTCCCTTCCCTTCCCCTGCCTCCACTCTTCCCAGTTAGTAGTCCATTGAACTTTTTTTGGTTGGTCGGTCTTAATTCACATCAGTGGGAAATCAGCACATAACTCTGAAAATCAGAACATGCACACTGTAATCAGCATTTATTCAAATAACAGCTTCTCTTAGGATCAAAGCATAAAGTAAGGTGGGTTATGGTTGCAAAATACTAACATGTATATCTCAGACTTCTATTTTAAAAGAGAATATTTGCATAACCACTGCCAAGGAAAAAACAGGAAAAAAAAAATATATCTAACCTGTCCTCCTTGCCCTGTTGCTTCCATGGTTCTGTAGGGCTCTTCTTCCTCTGGGAATTAATATTCCTGGTTCTTACTCCAAAATTTTCCACCATTGGCTGAGGCTTTCTGTTTTAGTCTCAGTTAGGTTTTCTTATGCTTGCTGTTAAGTTTAGATATTTTTCAGCACTTATGATTATTGTGGCTGAGAAAGCATGGTAATTCTAATTTTATGAAAACAGCCAGAGGAGAAAGAACACAACAGTTTTATTACACAGCCCAGGCCATTTTCTCTCCAAATGAGATAAAATGTAATGCTCAAAACAAAACAGTAGCTCCAACCATCATTACTTAAGTACGAGCAAATATTCAGCAAACTAGGAAGCTAGTTGAATATTTCAGAAGTCCTCTTGAAGGTCTTTCCAAGTGAATTTAAATCAGTGTACCAAAATAAGCCATCTTCATACAGTCAAGAGATCCTACAGTTACAACACCACCCTTGGATGAATTGAAAAATAGAAGCTTTTTCAATAATTCTTCATCATTAAAGAATAC
>VFFE01007254.1:253389-383024 GCA_008921705.1 Burhinus oedicnemus | reverse complement strand
AAACTACATAGTTTAGGCAATCCTGAAGGGTTAAGCTGCATCAGAGTTCCACAATATGTATTCCATACACGTCCTCACCACTTCAAGTAGCCAAATGCCTTCTAGAAGTGACACAAGACACAGCCAACTACTGTCTTTCACCAAGAACAAAGCAAGCATACTTTAAACAAAAGACTGCTCTGCTTTTTTTTTTGCCCTTTTTTTTTTTTTTTTAAGCAAAGGCAGCAGGATCAGAGTAGGTATTTAACATGGGAAGCAAGTGATGAGGTTGATGAATGCTTTGCTGAGGAATTTCATCCTACCACACCTGCCCTAATTCAGTAAAGTTATTTACCTTCCTTCCCAATTTCCATGCTGGTGACAGGCATCAGGAAGTCTGTTGACCCAAGAAGAATCATAGAATCGTTTAGGTTGGAAAAGACCTTTAAGATCATCAAGTCCAACCATTGACCCTACTCTACCAGGTCTGCCACTAAACCATGTCTCTAAGCACCACATCTACACGACTTTTAAACACATCGAGGGATGGTGACTCAACCACCCCCCTAGGCAGCCTGTTCCAATGTTTGATAACTCTTTCAGTGAAAAATTTTTTCCTAATGTCTAGCCTAAACCTCCCCTGGCGCAACTTGGACCTATTTTCTCTTGTCCTATCACTAGTTACCTCGAAGAAGAGATCAGCTCCCATCTCACTACAACCTCCTTTCAGATAGTTGTAGAGAGCAATAAGGTCTCCCCTCAGCCTTCTCTTCTCCAGACTAAACAATCCTAATTCCTTCAGCTGCTCCTCATAAGACATGTTCTCCAGACCCCTCACCAGCTTTGTTGCCCTTCTCTGGACATGCTCCAGCACCTCAATGTCCCTCCTATACTGTGGCGCCCAAAACTGAACACAGTACTCAAGCTGCAGCCTCACCAGCGCTGAGTACAGGGGCACCATCACTTCCCTCCTCCTGCTGGCCACACTATTCTTGATACAGGCCAAGACGCCGTAGGCCTTCTTGGCTACCTGGGCACACTGCTGGCTCATGTTCAGCCGGCTGTCCACCAGGACCCCCAGATCCTTTTCTGCCAGGCAGCTTTCCAGCCACTCCTCCCCAAGCCTGTAGCGTTGCCTGGGCTTGTTGTGACCCAAGTGCAGGACCCAGCACTTGGCCTTGTTAAACCTCATGCAGTTGGCTTCAGCCCATCGATCCAGTCTGTCCAGAACTCTCTGCAGAGCCTTCCTACCCTCAAGCAGATCAACACTCCTGCTTAATTTGATGTCAGAGGAGGTTCTTGAGCATTATGGAGCATAATGCTTTTCCTGGAACATTATGTACTCAGACCACTAGTCACATAAAGATCAAAGCATCAAGGCTATGTTCTCTTCATAGCACACAACAGCTTTGATATAATTTTTGTGACTGGAGTGATAGGTACGCAGTACTGTTTTGTACTGGTTAGATATTCTTAAGAGCAGTGCCTCTAGGATAAAAAAACACACTGCATTTCTGTAGCTCACAACTGAGGTGGTGAAGACCTGTGACCCTGAGCAGGTCAGTAGGACCAGAAAGCATGATTCAGTCAAAACAGATGGTGTTAAGCATAAAGTTACCACTTGCATAAGAGCTCAGTCTTAGTCAGTTCACTGTAAGATGTCCTTGAACTCCTCTTAACTGTGAATGTGAAGTGACTGCAGATCCTTTAAAAGTGGTCCTCCTCTGCACCAAAGTAATCAGCATTTTGGTAAGATTTGATTTCCAACATCTACTTCATTTGTGCTAACCATAGCACATTAACTCTTAGAAAGCAGTCTTACAACTGTTTTTCATTAATCCCACAGGAGAAGTCTTTCCCAGGTGCATTCAGGGCTTGTACTCTTTCCTTATAACTCCAGTGCTTCTAGACATTGCAGAAAGTCCAGAAAGTGACAAAGATCTCGGCCAAATTTTGAAGATTCTCTCCAATGACCAGAGGTATTTCAGTCAAACTTCTTCAAACACAGTTAACTTTAAAAGCAAAACCATGTAATTGGCCATTTCATTCAAACAGCGATACCTGCCCCATGAAAGGTTGTTTACATAATCAGACCACTGGGTAAGTCAAAGCCATGCTGTTTCCAGTGACAGCACTTCAGACAGAGTATTTCCTTCAACTTCTGACAACTTTTCAGCATATCTTTAAAGTTTGTAAAGCACTGTTCTGCGGAGGCAAATTTTTGCACTTTAAACGAGTACCAAACTCTGTATCACTTTGAAATGTCTAAATCCTATCCTGCATAGACTGAGACTAGCTATATTTACTAGAGGAAAACATGATCTACAAAAATATCATATCATCCCAGTCTTACTGCTATTCTACAAATGATTCTGCATTTTAAGTGACAATTATCCAAGATATTAGTTCCTCAATTAAAATTAATCACTTGAAGACTGGATTAGGGTTGTTAGAAACAAGGCATTATGCTTCTGCTTTTTAAAAGCAAAATTTGTTCTGGTTATCACTGCAAACCTAGCAATTTAGGGGTTTGCTTTTTCTTTTAAAAAATGTCAATAGTATTTTCTTTCCAAGCGTAGATTTACTCTGTTGTCCAAAGACTGACAAATACCTACAGGAATCTAGTACATGCCATTTAAACGTAATGAATAACAAAAGATAATGATCAGAGTATGTAACACCCCATAGCCTTTCAGTGAATGGGAACAGCAAGCACTGTATTTGCTTCTAATTGAGCCACTCACAAATTTATAATGAAAATGTTACCAATGAACTAAGATATCATCCTGCAAGGCTTACTAAATAAACACAAAATGATATCAAGCTGGAAAAAAATTCTTAATAAATGTATATCATCAGTTTCTGAACCTTTTCCATTGGTGCCAAAATGTCTGTGATTGAAAATGTGGTACTAAATGAACTCAAATCTGTTTTGGTTTTATACAACCTGTGCAAATAAATAAAATGCTAAACAAGTTAAAAAGTGAAATAAAATTAAAAAACAATATTCTATGTCTAAATATCTCTTGAAGCAACACCTTAAGAGCAAGTTATCTAGACTGTAGTTTCATAACCGTGATTTATGATTAACACATTAGTGATGTCTTGTTTCACTGATTTTTGTTTAACAAATTACTATCTTCATGCTCAACAGCAAGATGTGGAAGAAGATAAATGCAGAACTTTTATACTAACATTAAGGAAGTATTGATTCTAAACATTCAGAAGGAAAAAAAAAATAAAGCAGTCTGACCAACAAAAGCCTAAATTGTCATCAAGTGCCATATATACTAGTATTCTCCAAATAGCAGATTTTTATTAATTTCTTTTAATGGAGGCTTTTCTTTGTGTTATGCTTTGACAAAAGAGAACAAGACTTGCAAATCATACGTCAAGTAAGAAAAAAAAAAAGCATGAGAAAGAATTTCACAGATATACACCTTTGCTGAAGTGAAAGCAAAATTCTTGTGCGGTTCTTCTGCAAGAAATGAATCAGTAACATAAAATGTAACTACAGAATGTGGTATTAGTCAAAATGAAGAAAATACTACTTACAGTGCTATTCAGATATCCTTTTCTTGTCAGTCTTTGGCATGTCTACACTTTTGTTTTCCAATTAAAAGATCTATGTAATACTACAACCTTGAGAACCTGACATTTTTCCTGAAGCTTACATTCAGAAGGCTAGCCTACCAACCAACTGCTACAGTAGAGATAACACCAAAAAGCATCTGGCTTCTCCTAGAAGTGCCCAATGGGGGGGAAAAAAGAAAAAAAAAAAAGACTTAATATGCCACAGAACTCATCTGCTTCTTTTATACTTAAATAAGGGTTACAAGTTGGCTGTGCTACAACAGACAGTATTCCTGGAAAACCTCAGCTTCCTCTTATTGGACCTGAGGCACAACTGAAGATAATATTGTCAGCAGAACAGTCAGAACAAACTATGTAGCAATCTCACGTAAGACAGAATGTGTGTTTTAAAATTACTTGATCTTTGAAGGACAGTCTATTTTCCATGAGATCGGATGTTTATAAAGGGGGAAAAAAAAAAAACCAAACAACAAAAACCCCTTTCTTCTAGAAACCATTGCTGAACAAGTTTATTTGCTTTACTGAAGGACAAAACTGAAACATCCTACTTGCAGTTAACAGTCCTGACCCTCAGAAAAACTGAATTTTCCAAGATTCACATGAAGTGCAATAAGATCAACAAAGCTAAATAAAACGGTAAAAGTCTATTACACACAATAGTTACTTGATTATTTCATGAGATTGCTCACGTTATGATAATAGACGCATTTCCCATTATCTGGTCAAATTGCTCATATTACTTTATTTCTTATATCCTACTCTGACAACAAATATTTTACATTTCATTCAAAGACAGCAAGACAAGTCTTTCAATGATGTTGATTGGCAGTTTGCCACTGCCATCACTGAATCATCAGGGAAGACAGAAAGCGGCACCAAAATAAAATTCTCCAGCCGGGTCCATTGGCCATATGTTACATGGGGGAAAAATATATAAAAAAAAACAAAAAACACAAAACAAAAGACCAACAGGAAAAAAACCAAAACACACAAAAAACCCCCTCCCAACCAGAGACCATATGTTTTCCCAACAACTATAAACCAGGAAAAAAAACAAAACAAAACACAACTATTCAGCCTGGACCAACCCCTTCCTCCAACAGCAGCATTTGTTGTTCTTCTTTTTAAAATCAGGATCACTCTAAGTTAAATTTCCTGAATCTACTAGCAGGTGTTTATTCCTCACCAAGGTAGTATCTTCTGGAGCAGAGCTAGTCAACAAGCAATTTACAGATTGCTAACATACAGCAGCAGTGCACATGCCTGTACTATTCATTCCTCTGACACACAGCCACGTGAAGGTCAGTTTGGTTTTGGAGCCTTTTACTTACCTTTCCCATTTTGCCATGCAGTATACCAGGACAAACTGAGGAAAGTAGTGATGAAAACTAACACGGTGGCCACAGTTCCATTTCGGAGCCTCATCTCATTTCAGCATCACACTTGTTTATGTTCTATAGCGATGACAACGTATCTGTTGGGCTTGCTGCAATGAAGTCAGCTGAAGTCCACCAGCAGCAGCTGGCAAATAGCGACACAAAACGTAGCTCTCACATATCAGAGGTATCATAAATCAATCCATTCCAAACTGCTTTCTTATAGTTCTCATCAATTAAACTTCTCTTTATTCTTCTAATCCTGTTGAAAAGAAACAAAATTTTAACAGATTATGCCAAAAATATTTACAAGAGTCCCCCATGTACCAAAACACAGTAAAGAAATACTAGTACACACTCATTGCTGTGGCTTACATGCACCTCCTTTATACTGCCTCAGTCTTGCCTCAGAGAATAGGACCTGTTAGATTAATTTGTCCTTTTTCTGTTAAAACAGCTCATATTTGGAGCAGCTATATTTCACATTTGGTCATCAAAGGACAAACACACACATCACCAACATTACAATTTTATCATAAACTCAAGGCAAGATCATGTGTGACCTGGCAGGTAATGAACTGATAATAAAAGTTGTTTTCAGGAAGCCAGCAACTCAAGGCCCCACTCTTAAGTACTCACTTCGACAAAACCCCTCTGAAATCAGTGAGGCCTAACGCAACTGCCAGCAGTAGAACCACCCCTAATGAACTGAGAGATCAGAGCTTTAAACAGCATTTACAAACCTGCATCACTCAAGTTTCTCTGTCAGTGCAAGAATATTTGATCCATCCACAACCATTTTTTTTCTCCTAGCTTAGCTGCAGCTAAAGCACAGACTACAGTCACACATGCAGAGATGTTCAATCTATACCAACTGGCAACAACCTAAAAGCCCCACAAAATACCACGATATGACTATATCACTCCTCTATCTCTGCCACACAGGCACAAGGATGAAACACAGAAGTTACCTACAGTTCAGTTTTATCCCAGATGAAGGTTCCATATCCTGGGATTAGAAATCCTCAACTGGCCAAACACAGCCATCATCTAACCACACTGTCCTAACTGAGCAAGACAAAGAGAATAAACCAACCAACTTTAAAAAGGGGGGGGGAGATTTGTTTTTAAAGCACTAAATCATCCTTTACAGCAGCTCAAACATTAACATTTGACATTCTTCTAAGGCACTGCCAGTTTTTCCCCACTATAAACTACATCTGACACAAGTATGCTACCCAGCAACAAATAAATTGCTTTGAGTTTTCCTTGGAAGCAATCTCTGTCACACTCTTGCCTGGGTGCATTTAGAACAACAGAGGAAAAATACTTTTTGTTTTTACAGTACCAATAGATTCCAGTCAAATCTGAACTACTCTTCCCAAGGTTGTATGGCAGAACACACTGCTTTTACCAAAGACCTTGCAAAACAAGACAGAACTAAGTGGCATGGTTAACAAACGAAGGGAAGAGAGCAACAATGTTACAGAACTACAAGCTCTTGCATTCAAATCTTGGTCACAACATCCAGGTTACAAAAATTGTTTACCTCCGGACTACAATTACCTCACATATAATGCTAGTAACGTGCTCTGTTTTGAGGAACTTTACGCACAGATGGGTTTGTGGCTTTAAACATTAACTCAGAAATCACATAGTGCCCATGAGGAAGGAAACAAATGCAAGTACATGGGAAGCAGACAAAGTGGACGGTAAAATTCAGTAAGAAACAAAATAATGAGCAGGAACAGAAAGAACTGTGAAAGGCCTTTCGATACAAGAAATCTGAATTCAACACAATGAGAGATAAAGACAACTGAGAGACCTATAGAAAGCTAACATGGAGAGCACGGTATGCCAGGAAATATCATCAGCACCAGCACTTTAAATAGGAGGTGGACATAATAAAAGCCAGAAGGGTAGGCAATAGTAATTCAATGAAAAGATAAAAGTCTGGGTGAACTTCAATAGCAAGGAGAGGCAAAGATCTCAAAACCTCAAGGTTTTGTAAGGCCTGTCTACATGAATTTAGGAAGTTCTGGTAATTCCCAGACTACCAGATTAAGTGACTAAGATACCAATAAGGTCAATGACACTAACAGTTTAACCCGGCTCAAGTGGCTCTGAAGCAAGGATGCCTAAACTGTAATCTACTTTTACCATTATTTTAGCAGCAGTCAGATCTCTCTGGAGCAGCTCAGGTGTGCATGAAGGACCAGGCTGCAAGACAGACAGATTATCCCACTGGGGGCAACAGACAGCTGGTCCGCCATGCAAACAAGAGAGGGCAGGCAGGAAAGTAAAAAATATCATCTGATAACACAAGGAAAGTGAACCGCCTGCCTTGCCAGAAAATGCAGGCATGATTTTCACATTTGCTGCAATAAAATCAAGATGTTGCGATCGGGGCTTCTCACTGTGCTATTTGAATTCACAAAAAATACAGCCTGAAAGAATTCAGAAAACAACAACAAAAAAACAAATAAAAAAAAACCCCAAAACAACAGCAACACGATTCAATTAGCAGTGAGTAGACACAATTTTGTGCAAAATTAATAATTATCGTGGTTTTGAGTTAGCTGGTTCTGTTTTTATCCTTCTCTTCTAGTGTTGTACCCAGTTCTTTTAGCACAGGCACCAACAGCTCGGCTACAGCTCAGCACTACTTAGATGATTATTCAAGCATTTCACTACATCAAACCGCACACATCAAGGCCACGCATGAACCAGAAGCCGTCCAGCCTTTAAAAATGCAGATAGTTAAACCAGCAGAAACCCATGTGTAGACGCAAATAAATTATTTAACCCCCAGGTGGTCACTTTAGGTTTGTTCAATAATTTACCATTGAAACGCTTCAGCAAACCCCGTCGCCGGCGGCCGTTAACGGCCGTTACCTCAGGCTCGCCGGCGCCCTGCCATTTCGCAGCCCAGTCACCCTCAAGCCCGGGGAAGGGGGGATACGCTCCCTCCCTGGAAACTGTCCCGAGTTAGTTGGGACCTTTCCCGGTGTTTCTCCGGCCCGGTCGTGGCTGTTTAGTCGGGGAAGCGAAAAAATCAGGCGGGGAGAAAACGCCCCGGCCGCCGCCAGCTCTGCCGGGCGGCAGAGGGGGAGAGCTGAGGGAGGGGAAGGAGACCGCCGGTCCGGGGAGCTGCACGGCGCCCGGTGCACGGGAGGGAGGTTGCGGGGAGGGGGGAAGGAAGAAGGACAGGAAACTGCAAACTCTGCCGAACCCCCGCCTCGGGCTCCCGGCACGCAGGGAGGAGGAGGGAAGGTGGACAGAGAAAGAAGGGGCAGCGGTGGCAGCAGCGCTCCCCAGCCGGAGCGCCGCTCTGCTCCGGACCCCAGCGCCGCCCTCCACACACCCCGCGGGCACCCCCAGCACAGGTCGACGGGAGGGGGAAGCAGCAAGTCCTGCGAAGGAGCCGCAAGCGCTCCCTACACCACCACCACCACCAGGCAGGTGCATGCGAGGGCAGAAGAGTACACGCATGCAGATGTGGGGGAGCAGGACAGCCCCCAGCCTCCCGCCTGCCCTCCCTCCGGCGACACCCGCAGAGACCCGTAGCGCTGGGAAGGGAAGCGCCTCCGCTGCCCACTCACTCCAGAGGGTGCGGAGAGGAGGGACGTCCGGCCCCAAGCCTCTCAAAAAGCCGAGCCGGCTGTAGCCGCCGCCACTCGGCTGCCAGCTCCAAGCCATGTCCGAAGGCGGCAGCGGGGACCCGGGGCGCGCAAGGGGAGCAGGACCCGCCGACCACCGCTGCCGTCCTCACCTGTGTGCAGTGTTCCAGCAGGGGGAGCGGCGGGCGCAGCAGCAAGCGACTGTATCGGCTCACACCGGGGCTCTCGCTCACCCTCGCCCGCCCTTCCGTCGTCAGCGACGCAACCGCCCCCCCCGCCCCCAGCGCCATGGAACCGCACAGAGCTCCGCCCCGCCCACCGGCGCGAAAACCCCACCCACCGGCCGGGCCCCGGCCCCGCCGGCTGCCAACGGGCGCCGCGCCGGTCAGCGCCGCTCATTGGCTGGGCGGCCTGTCGCTCTCTTCGGCCGCGGCTATAAATTACTCAGTCTCGCGAGGCCTCCCTCAGTAGCTGCGGCAGGAGCCGGGGACAGGGTATGGGGGGCGCTGGTTTTACCGTACCGTGTCCCCTTTTTAGGCTGTGCCTTGTGGGGTTATTGTTCTGGAAGAGTCCCAGGAAGGGTTTTACTGCCCCAGCGCTTGGTTACTTGTTGCCCTGTGGTAAGCTGCAGGAGGTCGATCTCTCTGGTCACTAGAGGGTCAAGTCCCTGGCCTGCTGTGTGAGGGTGTATCTCCTCTCCTGAGAGGAAGTTGAGCTCAGCAGAAGACTTCGTGCTCTGCCTGTCAGTGCCAAGCGGATTGCATGTATTGGTGCCCTGTGTGATGTGCTTGTTCACTAGTGACAAGAAGTCACAGTTGTGAATTTTACTGTTGGGTTCATACTGTGCTAATCATCTCCTAGAGCTTGTACCAAGAGCTGTTTGAATTAAAAAGCAGCCTGTTGCTTCACACCGGTTAAATGAACACACTGTCCATTGTGCTGTTCACAAGCGTGGCTCTGAGGAGAGTGTTCGTGTTGCAATGTGTGCTGCCCAAGTGGCTGTTAACCAGCTACAGCTCTGGAGGTGTGAAAATGAACTCATTTCCCTCCAGAGGGTCATTACTGCTGCGTTGTGCAACTGGTGGAAGAAAGTCAGTGGCAGCTTTACTCTGTGGGTTCATTATTTAGGGCTGTGGTGTTTCTGTTCTGTAGGTAATCCCCTATCTTCAGTGGTTCGTTTCACGTGTTCCAGGAATTTAATGCATGTTGTGGGGTCTGAAAGCTCCCATTAAAATCAAATAGCACCCACTGGTTAGGATCCTATCTACCTCGCAAGAGCTATGCTCTTACCATGTAGTGCTACCTGGTTAGCAGTGTTCAATCCTTTTGATTGATTCAATTGCTTCCCCTTTTTTTCTTGTCTTCCACCTAATTTAGACAAAGTCTACAGTACATATTTTTACTCTCAGTTAAGGCTCTTATGCTAGATATAGTGGGATAGTTCCCCACGAGAACTTTATTAACTGTGCAAAAATCTTACTAGTTATTCTGTCTGGAGAGTGATATTTAATAAGTCTCCATAGATTTTTTTTTTAACCAATGCTTAAACACCTTACAGTATTTTTGCACATTCACAGTAGCACGTTTTTGCACGTACACAGTAGCCCTCAGTGATTTTACCGGCTTTCTCAAAGCTTGCAAAGACGGGCTGGTGGCAACTCAGGCAGAGTGCAAAAAAGAAGCTCGGGAGTAGTTTGCAAGGTCTTGACACCCAGGCTGTTCTGTGATTTTATTCACTGAATGGTGAGAATTTATTATGTAAATGTGTGCTACAATCCTCCCTTTTATAAAGAAGCAGAATGAAGTGGATTTTTTTATTGAAAAACAAACTCAGCCCAATAACTTTCAAACAAAAATTTGTACATGGACGTCCTCGCGCACACACACACACATTTACAGCAGAATTTTTTGTAGAGATCCCAACAAGCGAAAAACATTAGAGCCACCATTGTTTGCCTCTAATAGATTAGTGTTGCTTAGGGATATGAATTTTTGCATTAAAAAAACCTGCTGGAGACATTTTCACATAAAAGTCCTTTTGTCAGGAGAGCTTAATCTGTTGAAGAATAGACTCTGGTACAAGATGAGTTTAATGACAGTTATTTCACAAGGACTGTTTGAGCCTTCCTACTTTTTGCTCTTTCACTGATTGAACATTTGCAGTAGGGTGGTTTACTGACTGGACCTTGACAGTACCCAATTAACTATTAACTTCCCCAAACAATAGAGTAAGCGTAATGTGGTTGTTTCTCAGTTCCTCTGCAATCTTCCCCTGAAGTTAGTTTCCTAAGAAAGAAGGCAAAGTTCAAGACAGAAAAAAAAAATCAACGTTGCCCTCACCTGACCTGCTACAGCAATAATCAAATGCTTCTTGGCATCTTCCTCTGCTTGATGTGTGGAAAAAGTACACCATTAAGGAAGATGCTGCAGCTGCCAGGGAAAAGGAGTTGGGGCTGTTTGGCTGACACACTAAAATGTCGCTTACTTCTGGTGAGGGTGGCAGCTCCCTTTTGGGCCTGAACAAGATTTAATGCTGGCAAATTTCTGAATTCTTTCTTCCTGCTGCGTTAGTCTTTCGTCCTGCAGCCACTGCTGTTCAACAGGACTATCAGTTTGAAATTGCAGAAGATTAAGCACTTCCAAACACTTAGTGTTTAAATGCAAGTGTTAAGGTGCAAATGCCATAACAACCATAATGGGGGATACTTGGGGGAAGAAATTGTTTTAAAAAGATGGGAAGTTTAAATCCTTATTGTTCCAGCTTTGGTTGCTGAAAAAAAAGACCAAGGAGCTTGCTATTCTGTTCAGCAGGGGAAAAAAAGCCATGAGAGAGAAATGCATAATCATATCTCAACAGAGGGAAGATTTCATGCTGGGAAATTTTTGCTAAGGTATTACCTAAATGTCGGAGTAAAGACAAAGCGGCAAAAGATGCTCCAGGTCTGCTGTAATTGCACGTATGCTGCAGTGACTGTTTCTGGCATACCTGAGCTGCTGACTTCTATAGGGCTGCGCGGTTGTTGCCGTTCATCAGATTTGAAGCCCATTTTATCCAGGCATTTTTCCTGGCTCGTTCAGAAGCATGACAGCATTGTTGTCCTTGTGTTTCACTGTGCTCATGTTCTGGCTTTCCCAGGCACTAGGAAAGATGCAAAAATGGTAAAGGTGCTTGGCAGTGGCAGCAAAAGTCTTAACAGTTACTCGACTGAAGAACAGCAGTCTGAAAATTGTCTGTGTCTCCTGACTGACAATTGAATCCTGTCTCAGAGATGGAATTTATTCCCAGCCTGCCACTAACCTTGTTTTTTAACAGAGCAAACACCTTGGGACTCTCAGTGCTTCTACCTCCATTTCACCCCAGTTTTGCCTTTTTCAAACGTAAGCCTTTCATGACCGAATCATTTCTGCTATATGCTAGCTGAGCACCTCGCTCAGTGAAGCTGTATTTCTGTGAGGCCTTTGCTGCACCCCCATATCAACATTAAAAATAAAGAGGGACACAAATACACCTGGTGTGTATTAGGGAGGGATTGCCAATGGTTGCCTGCTGCCCCTGCAACCAGTCTGTGCCCCAGACTGTCTTCTATGTAAGGTCAGAATACATCCCTGCAGCACACGGCTGGTGAAAGGAAAAGCCAACTCCCCTTCAACCATCTTGCACCTGGTGTATTGGGGAACCAGGCTTCAAGTCACGATGCAGCACCAGGAAGACTTGCAGCCCTCACCTGGCACCGTGGCAGGGCAGTAGGAGACCAGGCTAAAAGACAAGGGAAGGGACCTATGACTAGGTACAATGGCGCATGCATAACAATACTGAAGGTTTTCCCATCTCACAGACAGGTTTGATGCTCATACAAATTCAGATCTCATTATAGCTTTATAGGCACAAGCTGAAACAAATGAATGCTTCAGTGGCTGAGCTAGTTTGCAGAAGACAGTTTTTGTTTCGTAGTACTGTAAGCTTATTTTATACATGAAGCTGCTAGATGTACAGTTCATGTATTAATGGGTGGCTTGCGTAGCACCTATTGTAGTGCTAATACTCAACAAATAGAGATGTAGAAAATTACATTAAAATACGATTGTAAATACAAATGCTTAGTAGCCAAAAAATGCCACATTTAAGTAATCATCATTCTGCCTTTTCTGTGACTGCACTATGAAGTAATCTGCTGTTATATGTCATGTCGCTTCTCCACACACAGCTGTGTCTCACTCAGAAGTCAGGTGTGGTGGTGCCATCCCTTCCAGTAGGTAAATTTTTGGTCCACTTTAACAAGATAAAAACTGAGGTGAGAGAGAGTAACTAATCTGTCCAAGAAGTCTCTCAGGGAGGTAGGAACAGAGCTTGATCTCCAAACTCATGTTTCTCTACCCTCACCCCCACATCACCGTCATTTCACTCTCTGTGGAGGTTCTGTCTGAGCTGCAAATGCCTCTGCCATATGCTCAGAGGTGACGAACATTTACATTTATTCATCTCCTCCTGAAGGCAGAGGCTTTTAAATGCATTCCTACTATTACATAAACATAAACCTGGAAACTGTGAAGCTCATATTGTGCCAATATTGCTGACAGTAGCTGAGGTCTAATGCCTGGGTAAAGAACAGCCAGATACAGTTACTATTGAAGAAATAGTCCAAGTGAAAGGAATTCACGTTAACAATTAAAGATTTTGATTGCCAGCTCATTTTCCACACGCCTGCTTCATGGTACTCTCTCTCCTAATTTTAAAAGATGGAAAAATTTTCAGGGAAGTTTTGAGAACAAGACTTTCTGAATTGGACATCTTCATCGTAAGACACTGAGAAGATGTCTTCTTTCACTTACCTTGGGGTAACCTGGTGGTTGGTCTACCAGTGGCAGGGAAGCTGCAGTCAAAGGGAAGTCTGAATCAGGCCCTCAGCAAGTATAGGTTTCTGAAGGTACCCTTTCCTAGCAAAAGCAGAGGTCCACACACCATGAGGAAACAATCCAAGTCAACTTACACAGGCAAAAAAATAAAATATTTTAGAAGGAAGGGTATCTCAAAATTTGGTACGTTGTCTCATTGGTAGATGAAGCTTTGAGAAGGACTGTGACTCCTGTATAGCTCTTAATTTATGTTGTGCAGAATTGCTACAAACTATAAAGATTTTCTAGCTCCACCCACTGCAAATGCCCAAATACCCGCTTAACTAATGTGCGGTTAAGGCGCTAGCATATTCTCCAAAGATGTGGAGATTTGTAAAACCTGAGCTAAAATCTGCAAAAACAATGCAAATCTAAATTTCTGACTGCCAAGAAACACAGACTAAAACTTTATATCCAGACTTCTGGCACAGGCTTCACTGCCAAAGAGTGGGCTGGCCACACGTTAGTCTTTGCATCATTTTCTTTGTCTCACCTCTCTTCTTGTCTAGTCCAGATCGGCTTTTCATCTTTAATCCTCCTTCCCACAGGAAGGCAGGGTTGTACAGGACATAATTCAATCCACTTTGTTAGGATCAGACGTTAAGAGTCAAAACAGGCACCAGACTGTTAGCTAAAACCCAACTCTGGGGCAAGTAGCTCCCTTCTACTCTTGCCCCATCACCCAGGAGATGTGTGGTCAGTGGGTGTGTCCTTCTTCCACTGAAGGGCAGATCTGGACACCTTGTGCAGACCGTACTGGAATAAAGCGATTGCTGCCATGTCCCTTCACTTTACTCTCAGTTTCTGATGGAAGTCAATAGCCTGCAGAGAGCCACGCTGTAGTGAGGCCTCTGCAGATGGAGGAGCAGGGGGGAAAGCTTCCTGTGCTTTCTTGCGCCAACCTGCTATCTTTCTTTGTAGAAGAGGGAGCACTAGGTGAAGGATGAACTTCATGCACGTTTTCTGCCACTAGAGACAGCACAGGGCAGGGGATGAAAATTCCTTCTCCCAGCAAAAGATGAACAGAGGGTTTGTAGCAACAAGTTAATAGATGGGGTTGCTTACAAGGATGCAGCAGGCTGCCTCTCCATAAATTACACTAGCTGTATGACCCTCTGCGTTCGTTCTTGGCAAACTAATTTCCAGCCAAAACTATATGTGGAACCTGGTGCTCGAGACAGTGGTTGAGTGAGCTTTTGCACTGACTGCAGTCATCGGCTGTGGCCTATCGACACTCAAGTCAGCATCACCTCAACTGGCATAGAGGTGTAGCTCTCACTCTCGTACCTTCCTTACCCCAGCACCTCCTGCTCTGATGCTGTGCCACTCTCCTGTCTTCCCCAACTTTGCCTTCATAATCCTGTATTAAAATTGTGAAGAACAACCAGAAATTGTTAAAACAGCTCACATCGCGATGAAGGGAAGAAGAAAAAGATTCATGCCTTGACAAAGCATGACCTTGCAACTTGTATCCTTCTAAGCATGTCCGGCGCTATCATGTCAGATACGGGTAAAAAGTTCGAATCCTAGGTGCATCCCTAATCATTGGTAAGGGTGTTTTTGTCTCCCCATCAACCTGTCCTTTCTAAATTTTACCCTGAGAAGCATATTCACTGTGCATGTCATTCCACACTGCAGCAGGGCCATGGACAAGTGGGCACAAATGGACTCCGTGGAGGATGAGAGCTGTCATTTGAACCCAAGGTACGTGCCAAAGTGATTCTGTCAGCAGCTGATTTGGGGCAGGGGGGAGAGAGAAGGAATAAGAGAACCGTATCTTTAGACCCCCTTGCTCGAATTACCAATAGTACATATCATTAACCTTAACTTGTATCCCCCTGAGACACAGCAAGTGTCAAGACAATCCCTGTGAGTGTGTGAACGCTGCAGCACTGAAAATAATTATCAAAGCCACTCTCCATTTAAACTAGCAGAGCTGTTGCTCTGCTGTAATGAAAAGATCTCATTCTTTGCCCTATCGCAGCAGGAACCCAGGCTGTATTAAGTCATCCTGACCAGCCTTAAAGGCTTTAGTGATGTTTCTTTCATTTGAGCGTTATCTTTCTGCCGATTTAGAATCCCATCTCCTCCCCACAAAGCAAACCTATAGTTAACCAAGCAGCAGTGGGAGGATGGTAGATGGCAAGGAAAACACAGATAAGACAGGAGCATTCTTCATGGCATTTAGAAATAATGAGTGCAATTTCCCGCGTCTTAGGACTTTTTAGACCAAGGTTGTAGGAAAAAGAGAAATGAACCTCAGTCAGACAGGATCCCTACCCATACATCTGGAATAACATGTAAGCAGCAACAGGCTAGGCACTGCTGCATCTCCAACAGGCAACAAAAATGACAGTAATAACATAAGAGCTTTAGGACAATCAGATAGCTCCGTCCCCCAGGAAGGACACCGAGGACACACATTTTTAAATGAAGCAGTGTATTCCTTTCTTTACAGATTCAAAAGAAGCTTTAGATTCCCATCTCCACACGCAAACTAGGTGTTCAGCCTCCTCTCAATTGCATGCAGATTAGTCTTCTGGCACACAAAAGGAAACCAGCAGTTGAAGAGCAATATGTTGATACTGTATTTTATTCCCCAAAAGTACTTTTCAGGATGACAGCTCCCAGTGTGATCCCACGTGCTGTGCAACCATGTGGGCAAATGCTAATTCCACCCACCAAACGCGCAGGTAATGAGAGTGAATGGGACAGGGGTCAGGAGCAGACACCAATCAAAGCTGTTAAGTACCGCTGGCAGCCAGAGCACACTGAGCAATTAATAAACTCTTTCTGAAGCTTGTAACATGTCAGTCATGATGAGTTTGATAACTGCAATAGCTGCGTCACTAGCATATTGCATGTCATGCATACTATTACTGTTATTCCTGTCCTGAGAGAAACAGAGCTGTGACAAATTACAAGACTGACACATGCAGAGTCCTTTGGCTTTTAAGGTGATTACACCTTAACCCTAGCTTACAGAGTTACGGCACATGTGTACTGACATTTCAAAGTCAGGCCTCAGGACGACGCATGTCAGGCGAGGGTGCTTATGGATAATTAAACTCTAAAACCATCAAGGGTTGGGTTTTGTCCCTGACCACCAGAGAGGAAAATGCAAGGACAAGGTGGAGAGCATCACACTGGATGGAGAGCATCATGATGAGCACAGGTGAAGTGGGCTTGTGTGGACAGCAGTGGCTTTCACAGAATCACAGGGGTTGGAAGGGACCTCTGGAGATCATCTAGTCCAACCCCCCTGCCACAGCAGGGTCACCTAGAGCAGGCTGCACAGGACGGCGTCCAGGCGGGTTTTGAATGTCTCCAGAGTCGGAGACTCCACCACCTCTCTGGGCAGCCTGTTCCAGTGCCCTGCCACCCTCAAAGTCAAGAAGTTCCTCCTCATGTTTAGAGGGAACTTCCTACGTTCAAGTTTGTGCCCATTACCTCTTGTCCTATCACTGGGCACCACTGAAAAAAGACTGGTGCCATCCTCCCGGCACCCTCCCTTTAAGTATTTATAAGCATTGATGAGATCCCCTCTGAGCCTTCTCTTCCCCAGACTAAAAAGACCCAAGTCCCTCAGCCTTTCTTCATAAGAAAGATGTTCCAGCCCCCTAATCATCTTTGTAGCCCTCTGCTGTACTGTCTCCAGCAGTCCCCTGTCCTTCTTGAACTGGGGAGCCCAGTTCCTCCCCATCTCTCCCACACTGCAGGCTGTGTCGCAGCCCACAGCCCTGCTTCTTTCCTCTCCATTTAGGTGAGGTTGGTAGCTGCAGGAGGGTGAGCCCAGGGCTGGCCAGGGAGCACAACTGGGATGGCAGATGGTTCCTGGGGGAAAATGTCCCACCTTCTCCTTTGCAGAGTGTGGCTGCAGCCTGGCTCTCAGCCTTACCCTCGTGCTCGTCCTGTTTCATCAGAACCTGTTTATATTTTTAAATCACAGTAATACCATATCTGCTGCTAATCACAGCCCAACAATACTAACTCAGTGTGCAAACAAGGCCATCATCCAAGTATTGTTTTGCATAACCAGAATGCCGGGGTTCTGAACATTTGCATAATGTTTAATTATTTAGTCAGAACATAAAATTCGTCTTCCTCTCAAAAACATTTTTATGAAATGTCTCAATAATTAAACACCACTATGTTTATTAACAGCAGGGAAGATTCATAAAATGTATTAGTCAGAAACAAGCAACAAACTACATCTTGCTGCAGTAATCAACATACACCACTCTGAAGTAGGTCCCCAAGCACGGCAAAGACCAGCGTGAACTCCTACATGCAACCAAGCAGAATGTGATTAAAAGCGTAACAGTTCAGTGGCTGTACCTTGGAGGGGTCAGGGATCCAGAATTCGATAGCTTAATTCACTCATTAATCAATATATATCATTTTGAGAAAACCGGTTCAATTATATTGAGTCAGCTGAAGTGAGTCCTGTGTCTATGAAAGGTAAAACTCGGGGTCAGCTGGAGGCCCCTGTGTGATGCTGCAGCCTGGGGAAGGCGTCTGCAGGCTCCTGCTCCCGCAGGCTGCCCGTTGGAAGGCAGCAGGACCTGCGCACCAGGTGACAGGCCCACATTTGCACCCCTTGTGTGGGACCTGGGAGCAGTGTGGGGGATATTCATGGGGTTCCTCTAGGCAATTCCGAACAAGGCTGAAAAAAAGTAAAACAGGATTTGGAAAAGTAGCCAAAGGCATGTAATAAAAACATCTGCCTTGATGACATAGGAAAGGGGTTCCTCCTGCAGCGTTTCTGCACCATCGCTTGCTGATAGGGAGGAGGCACCGGCTCTGACCGCAGTTCTTCTGGCATGTAAGTAGAAAAATTCCCCTAAAATGAATGGTCAGAGTCTGGGCTGAAGTTGCTGAATGTGTTGGGGATTTCCTCAGCACCAGGGAAGACCAGAGGTTCTTCTAAGCAAGTAAAACTGACAGGCTGCAGAGGAAGTGATGGATACTTGTCACACACCAGAGTCCAGTTTGATCAAAACAGTTTCTGTGCCCAAGTGTAAAAGCTCCAAATTGTGCTAAGTTGCTCGAAGGAAAGGCAGAATTCAGGACCAGAAATTGGAGTAATCACCCACTAAATTAGGAGGAAGGATGTGTTCTGTCCTGGGAGCAAGCATTTACCTCTAAAATCAAATATTTTAATTATGTGAACTTATTAGCTTGCATATAAGAGAAGAATACAATTCAAAGGTTATTTTATTTAGGCAAGATGGAGATTTTTATTATCTCTTTCAATTTCAACTTTATACTTCAGTTGTATTTCAATAACGTTATGCAAGAAATTAAGCTTGTGTCCTTCTGCCCTCGCCGAAACTCATCTGTTGCTTGCTAACAAGGATCGCAAATTACTCGAGCCGATTTCTGAGACACGAATATAGTTAAGAGGCTTCCTCTTTGTCCATCGGCTACAT
Source organism: Burhinus oedicnemus (assembly GCA_008921705.1). Lineage (NCBI taxonomy): Eukaryota > Metazoa > Chordata > Aves > Charadriiformes > Burhinidae > Burhinus > Burhinus oedicnemus. The sequence continues at coordinate 364,130 of VFFE01007254.1, read as the reverse complement.
AAAAGCAGCCAAGGAAACCCCTTCTTCTCCTCCCTTATCCTTGGCGTAACTTCTATGACTCAGTGTGAGCGTCATTCTTATGCAGCACTGTGCCGGGGGTCGTGTCAAACAGGAGCTGGTGAGGGTACGGCTCACTCTGGTAGGTAGATTTGAGGACGTGTTTGTGCAACAGGGTAAAGTAAATGGGGAAACCAGCACAAGTCTACCTGTTTGAATAACCACCCTCTGCTTTCCCCGCGTGAAACATAAGCCCACATAAATGAGCTCTGACAGCGACCACTGCCTTTTTCCTAAGCCAAAGCAAACCCCTCCTTCCCATCCTGCTTTAGGGAAGTAGGTCACACTAAAATCTGTCTACTCCGATCTCCTGTCCACAATCACAAGTTAAGATAAATTACGTCCTCACAATAATGGAGGAAATTGTGGCGTGAAAAGGCAATTCAAGAGCTCAGTGTCTCTCTGGAGAGCAGCTGACAGCATGATCCGCCACCAAAAATGCCTTGCAACCCGCTGCCCCAGGCTGCTTGTGCCCTGCTCTCCGCTGACGGACCCAGCTCAGTTGGCTGGATTGGATGTTGAAGAAGCACAGCCACCTTTTGGTGGCAGACAGCCCACAGTGGGCTGCTTCAGTGCACCAGGAAAACAAACCGAAAATGACAGAGGAGGAAGCAGCAAAAAACTGGGCAGTAAGAATTCCCTGCTGAGCAGGAAAGGTTGCCTCTGTTATCTCTAGCTCCAACTTCTTTTTTCTCATGTTTCCCAGTGCGTCCTGTGAGCGCCGGAGCTGGATTTGCTGTGCCATTGAACCATTACATAGCCTGGGGGTTGGAAAGAGCGTACAGGCAAGCTTTGCAATGCCACGAGGCCAGGGTGTGGGGAGTGACTTGCGCCATGGCTCCTCGTACTCGGGAGTCTGGTTTTTTGTGGTTCAAAATAAAGGCACGAGCCAAACAAAAGGCTTCATTAAGCAAAAAGCAATCCCTTTTGCGTACTTGAGGCGAGTGCTGCAGGAAGAGTTAAAAGAAGTCAACCCTTGTTTAAAGGAGTGGCCAGATGGGGAAGACGATGCCTGTTTTGCCTGGACAGGCTCAGGGTCTTGTTCTTCTGCCTTGTCTGCAGGCAGCCTGCCCATCAAAATTACCTCCTGTGCTGAGTGCAGACAGGAGGAGCCAACAGCTTATTAAGGAGTCTCTGTTATTTCTGCTGAGAAAGGTGGCTTTTATTTTCCTGAAGGGTTATTACCTGAATTCTCTTGTCACAACTCTGGGTGTTTTCCTCTGTTCTTTCCAGACAGTTCTTCTTGGTTCTTCCATGTAGGCAATGGTTTGGAGGGGTTTACTGATAGTCTATTTACATCTTGGGGGGAAGGAATAAAAATAACATGGGAATAGAATTTCTTTGGGAGGCATGATCACCAGAGCATGGCTTTGGGACAAACTTGACTCTGCATTTCAGAGACTTCCACTTTCTGATACGGTGTTGAAACCTTTACAGCACTTTGGGCCACCACTTGCAGAAGCAGCCTCGTGCCTGGAGTTGCAGCCCAGAGACAAGTAAATATTGTTGCCTCACCTCAACGTGCTCTGATACCAGCTGCTGGCTGGGGAGGGCAGCATGGGTGGTGGTTGGCAATAGGAGGGTCTTGCCGGATTCCTCTGCCTCCTTGCCATCTGTGATGGGGCCGTGCTTTTCCATGGTCTGGCTCAAGGGCAACACGGATGGCCCAGTTGTCTTGTCATCCTGGAGCCACTGGCATGGGTGACAAGTGACAGTATGGAAGCCACATGCTGGTAGTCATGAGAGGACCCACTGGTGCAAAGTGCCATTTTCCAGTAGAAAGGGAACAAAGATTTCTTTCTTTTTCCTTTTTTTATTAAAATGTTTCTCAGGCAGGGTTGACTTTCAAAGGCAGGGTAAGAAATTACATGTCAGTTCTAAACTTTAGAAATCAAACCATATTTAGGAAAAGATGACAGTGAGTTAAGATGCCCTCAGATACCATGTACCTGGCTCAGCATCCTTGAATAGGCTTCAGTGGAATTAGGAACTCGCAACATACACCATTTCATATGCAAATAAGTAAATAAACAAAGCAAAAGCAGTCAACAATGAAAGTACTCAATGTGAAGGTGTATGAGATGGAAGAAAGGAAAATTGTCCTCTTTCACTTTGATTTGGTAGAATCTTACACACTCTTAGCTGCATTCCTAACAGTTCTGAAGAGAGCAATTTGGGATCCCGAAGAGGGAGATAGTTCAACATTTTCCTGAATGACCTCCATTTAGGCTGCCTTAGATGAGCTAGAGAGGTTTTCTTCTGGGAATGCAGCCAGTGTATGTAGAGAATTAGAATCTGCAGGTGAAGCAAAGGCGCTGCAAGATACTGCAAAGGAAGAAGAGCTGAATGAACTGTGTGAATACGTGTCCCATCAGTCTCCAGCTTCAAAGAGCAACACGAGGCAGAGAATTATCTGGGAGTAATAATCCATAAAAGTCTTCAAACAGTATTTAGTGTATGAAGTCAGACAATAACAGATCCCACGCTATAAAAACCTCAGTGGTTCCTGTCGTTTGTTGAATGGCTTGGCGAATATCAGGAATATGTGAGCCTGAGACCTGTGCCCATTTGGAACTGAAATGCCTTCTCCTATAAGAGTTAATCCCGTGCAACCACTCTGTGCTGGATCACACAGGGTTGCATTTCCCTCTGGGGTTTTATGAGACATGCAGCACTGCCCAGTGTTCACAAATGGCTTTTTTTTTTTTTTTTGGACTCTATAACAGTACAAAAGTTATCTTCTAACCACAAAGACAAAATCCTGTAATTAAACCTTTGTTACCCACAGCAGAGTGCTCATCGTGTATACAAAGCAAACATTTTGGCAAGTTTATTATGCTCCTCGAGACTAAGAGGGAATTAATGGCATTGCAAAATTACAGCAAGCTGCTTGCTATGCTGCTGCTGGGTATTTTCACTGGCAACAAGATTTTATATTCCTCTTCATCTTGAAAAAAAATATAACAGATTTAGTAAATATTTTTACCGTCAAAGGCAACACAGTGCAAAACACCATATAAAGTAAAGGCCAGAGGGATATTTTGACCTTTGCTGTACATTAAAAATCATTTAGTTATAATTTTTTACTTGAAATTACTAAACATTGGGAGGTAGCTAATTAGGGTAATCCAACTAGTAAACTGTGTAAGTCATCAAACCTAGAGTTTTTGCGCTGAAAGACGCCTGCTACACAATTTCATTTGCATTGTGCGCAGTCCTTCACCCCTGGGAAGGACAACTGCTTGCAGACTGTCACCTTGCTTGTTAAATGGAAAGCCAAAGATGTATCATGCAGCACTTCTGGGAGAAAATCTTCTATTTTTGAAGTCCATTTTGTTGTTGTTCTTTGACTGTAATTCAGACAATGTTAGTTTATGTGCATGAGTCATGAACCAAGGGTGAATTTTTACATTTTATTTCACTGTTAGGTGTTATACACCAACAATATATATTGCAGCTGCCTGAGCAAAAGGGATCAGCTTGAGTCGGTCATACTGCTTCTCTGCTGGAAAAGTACAATGACGTCCTTAGGAAAGCTGATCAGATCTGAAAGGTTCTTTGGGTGGTATTGAGTGTGAAACATAAATCACTGTTCATACAGAAAAGAAATATATATTTGCATTTGCATCTTTCCATTGCCACAAATGAGCCATTTGACCAAAGAAGAATACATGGGCTCTAAAACTATTTTCTGCCTGCCTTTTGACAAGACAGCTATAGCAAGACCTACTTGCATGACCCTTTGACTTAAAATGAAGACATCTGGGTACAGACCGATGCCATGAGAAAATAAAAATTCCCCCTAGTCAGTCAGATCAGAGGTCCAGGTAGCCAAGTGTCTTCTCTTGCACAACGGCCAGGGCCATTGGCAGTGGTAGGAGACTATGAAGTGAATATGACTTGAATAGGAAGAATATGACAAGTCCACCAATCACACGGCCTCCCAAAGCCTTTCGCAGTCTCCCAGGCCAAGGCCCTGGCTTTCATGGTGAGCAGCACTTGATGGATTTTGTTTCCCACTGATTTATTTGCCTAGTGGCTTTTTGAAGTCATCTAAACCTTTGGTGTCAACAACCTCCTATGGCGATAGTGAAAAGCAGAACATCACGTTACCACTTCTCCGAAGCATATTTTGAGATACTTAAAATTCCTCCATAATTATGGTAGAATTGGTCAAGATCCTGAGTTCATTTCACGTAGGTCTGAGCAGCCTGTGGGGCTGCAGCCCCATTCTGTTGGAGGTCAGGTGAAGGTTGCTCATGGGCTCATAAGGATCCACAAAGCCGGCTGCCACCACTCATGGCAGTCATTCGCACCCACTTGGTGCTAAAAACTGAAAGTGAGTGGAGCCAGTGGAAACCCTAAGGCAGCAATACTTGGACCACATCGCAGTCAATGGCAAAACACAGGCTGACGTCTGCCCCGTGCTTCCCACCTCAGCATGCTCCCAAATTCAGATCCCAAATGCTGCACAAGGAGTCCGGCTGCACTCCATGAAGAGCTGGTCCCCCCTCACCTCCTCTCCTTGATGTGTCTGCAAGGGGGGGGACACAGCGCTTGTTCTCCTTGAGAATGCATGGGTCTTGCCATGATACCTCCACCTTTCGTCTCCGTTACTCCTGAGCATCCGTCTATGAAAACGGGAGATCGTCCAAGAGATTTGTACTCTTCCCCATACAGCTGCACAGGTCGTGTCATGCTCCGGGAAGTCAGCCATGATTCAGCACAGTTTTTATCATTTTAAACAGGGAGAGAATTGTATGAAGACAGACCGTACCTTTAACTACATTTCCTGAAAACACTGTGCTCTTTGCATGGAGTGGCAATAATTAGAGAATACAAATTTGGGGTTTTTTTATATATTATATTCCTTTAAGAAAGAAACTGTTTTTTTCAAGATTGCTACAAAAGGTAATAGCATATCTTAAAATTACACTTTATGCTAATCAGTTTTTTATTACAGAAAGGATGTTTTGGAGAGTTAAGATGTTTTTTATTGTATCTGAAAAATGTACTTATTTCTACTGTAGGTCCCAGAGTATGATTTGAATACCCCAAAAAAATCACTTGAGATTAAGGACAGTTCATGCTTGCTTATGGGGCAGCAACTTGAAAGTTGTTTGCACAACCAACCTTCAGGCAATTGAGCCCAAGGTTGCATGTCCTGTAATTAGGTTACTATTTCTGTTGTGGAGCTGTTTAACAGAGAGCTGTCTTGCCACTTCTCATTTCAGCAGGTATGTCCACATTACCTTTTGTGATCTGCATAAAGAAGAAAACCCTGGGCCAGCTGGCAGAAACCAGTTTGCGTGGGGACCGCTGACAGCTACTGTGATGGGCTGGAGTATGTCTGTCCAGCAGCTGCATCAGGCCTTCAGCAGCAATGCAGGCTGACTGGCTTTGTCCAAAGGCTTTGACAAATAATATAAAACTCGTTTTTTCCTCTTCCTGTTTTTGACAATGAAAGACAACCTGTCTGAAAACTGTTATCAGTGTCTTGGATATTTACATGTTCCAATACCCTGTTTCTTTATTCATTAGAAAATGCAACTGTCATTACCAAGGGAGTTTCCTCCCTGCCTCCTTACAGAAGACAAGATTTTGAAACTGCAAATGCAGGTGTCAGGAAATCCTAGGTTTCCTAAAGTCTCCCTACATTTTTTCCAAAAAGAATATTAATGCAACAAGAAAAACAAAAATCACAAATATATACATAAATAAACCTAGGGAGTGTGGTGCTAAGGTAGTACTTTGCACATACATACATACACAAAGGGAAATGTTTGTCTTAGCAGCGGGGCATTTAGTTTCAAAGAAATTAGCTAATGGGGTTTGTTGTCAGATTCTTTAACACACGGGGAGGTCTTACAATATGTTCAGAATGAGTTTGGTCAGTAAGCAGAACTAATTTCTCTTTTCAGTCTCATTAAACAGGTGAAGGTGAAGAGCCTAGGAGACTTCATGAGCAGGAGTCCCAAACTGGTGCAGAAAATTCAGGCCACGAGCATGAGAATTTTATATAAAGGTAGTGAAGTACGGAGATGCTATACGTTACTGTTTTTTTAATGAGAATGATTAAGATTATGTAGGGGGTGATATGTGAAGTTGACACGACAATGAATTTCACAGTTTTTCCCAGCATTTCAGTTTGGACTCTAGCTGAAGGCTTTTCAGTTCGTATGTTTTAACTAAATTCATATTGTCCATTCCTACTAATACTATCCTCCTAATTGAGAATGATGATTTCACATAAAGGAAAACCAGTCGCAACCAGATAAATTCAGGTAGGAATGTAACTGTGAATACATTGATGAGTTTCCTTACTGCTCGCCTGCTTGCAAATGTTGTGCCACCAAGGTTGCTCACAGAAGGAACTGAGGAATTTTTATTCATGGTCACACATAACTGTGCGTATTTGTGCCTCATTAAATGTAACCTAAGCCCAGAAACCGGACCACTTGGCTCAGCTAGGCAAACACACAGCTCAAGCAACGGATTTTAATGGAGTACTCACTAGCCGCTACTCATGAATACCTCCATGGTCTAAACCGCTTTGACAGAAAGAACATCAGGCGATTCCAGTGAAACACATCAACAGAATCAGGATGTTAGTGCACAATTTATAAATGTAAACGGAGAAAACCATAAGAGATAGAAGTTCCCACCAACAACAGAAGTTCAATAAAGTTTAGCAAAGATCCTGTTTTGATGCAAACATCATTAAAAGCAGAAAACACATGAAATACGTAAGGTAAAAGTTTTATTTTCCAAAGTGTAAGTATGTCCTTAGCATAATTTAAGTAATCCATTGCCACTGCAATCCTGATTGCTACAAAGTTGAAGGTAAACCTTTTGACTGCACCTATTGCACACTTTCTCCACAACTGTATAATAAAACCCTTCTCCTGTATCAAGAGATTCTTCACTGTGATTAGCTGGTCTGTAGAAGTTCAGTTAAGTAGTTGACTTAATTATGAAAGATGCTACTTGTTTGCATCATTCTATTTTATAATCTGTGGCATATCACTCCAAGCTTGTGATTTCTTTTTGGCCAGTTCCATCCATGATGGCTGATCCGGAGCAGCATTACTGGCTTTCTTAAAGTGGCTTATTTCTTCTTTATCCACCAGTGCCGGTGACGGAGCTACTGTGAATAAAACATACGAACATTTTACATTCGCTTGCTGTGCAGCTATACAGCCTAGCTCTTTCATTGCCCTACAGTAGAAAATCTTTACATTTCACATGGAAACTTCTTCTGCACTATGTTACTGAGGCAATAACCATTCTGTGCTCAAAAGAATACAGTGTTTTTCTCATGAATAGTATCTTTTGATCTCTAAACTTACCAAAACAACATGATGACCTGGATTCCTTGCCGTGCCCTGTGTTAACACCCAGGCCAAAGAAGAGAGAGTCTTTTCATTAGCAAGAGCATTAATTTGTGAATTCCTCCTTTACCCAGCCCCCAACCCACAGGAATTTTATTACCTTCCAAACTTCTGCCCTTCTTTCAAATTTTAATTTACCAAAGAGATTCAAAGTTATGGTGGGAGGACTGATGGTCAGATGGTTTGTGATCACATCATTCCAGCTTGTTGAGGAAATTACATTAAAATTGAATGCTATTGAAAATAATGTTGCATGCATTTTACAATTTACACTGCGATAGTGCATTTGGGACCCTGTCCTGTGAAATGGCCTAGCGCTCTCGATTCACATTTCTTTCAACACGAGTTTTGACTACTCTGTAATCAAAGTGGTAAAAAGAATACGCCACCAAATAAAACCCCAGAGGTGAGTGTTGAGAAAACAGTTTGTCCTTGCTGATATGGGGCTGGGGAAGAGATTAGGATCTAGTCCCTACTCCTTTTCCAGCACACTCAAGCAGGATTTCTTCTGACAAGGTTGTGAGATAACAGCCTATATTTTAAGCATTTTATTTCCTACCAGGGACATAATGTGACAGTGAATTGGTTCTTAGCAGCGGCTCCTTCACTTCAGACTTTGTCTCTTTCCTTTGTTCTTCGGAAGTGGTTTTAGGTGCCAAGTGTGGAGGTTTGTTCCATTGCTGCTTCACTGACCCCTAGGCATAGAGAGGGATAAAATCCAAGTAATACAGAGAGAATGAGACCAGTTTGGAAGAACACGAGCAAAGGGAGTGGATGTGGTGCATGTCACAGTCCAAAGACCACGTGTGCTCATCACACATTGGTCCCAATCCTCTCACTTGAGCTGATACAGAATCACAGAATCACAGAATCACAGAATCGCCGGGGTTGGAAGGGACCTCTGGAGATCATCTAGTCCAACCCCCCTGCCAGAGCAGGGTCACCTAGAACAGGTTGCACAGGGTTGCACAGGATACCTGTTCAGAAAGCTCTAGTGATTTCATGTTAGCATCCATGATACTCAGCTTTACAAATTAAAACGATCCCTCTGTATCTGTTATTCATAACGGTATCTATGAGTAGGTTATTATAGTCTTCAATGCAAAATGTATTTGGAAACAGCCTTGTTCTCTCATATTTCCCTTTCACCTCCCAAATTTTGTGGGTTAGGGCACAGTATTTTTGGATGGTTGATGGTAAATGGATTTTCCATTAAAAAAAAAAATCAAATACATCCTCCCATGGATTTTCTTGCCAGTATCAAAAACTACCCTGGTGATAGTGCCTGGTGCCATGTGGGAGAAGGAGAAAGTGGGAGTAGTACAGTGGCACCAAGCCTCACACGCTGCAGTCAGAAGCATCTTGGCATGTTTCTCTGTTAGCTGATATAGGGAAATAAAATGCATGGCATGAATTCTAGGGAACATTGCCAGCTGAAAGCTGGAGTTTCCTATTCTGACACAGAAACTGTATTTTGGGATCATTTAAACCCTTGGTGTTTTAAGTGCTATGACAATGTCGAGCATTATTGCAGTTCATAATCTTGTCTAGACAATTTATTAGGTATTCTTTCTTGTTAATCCAACCACTGCTATTTATTATCATCTAGAGATCTTTTTTTTATTCCAGGTTATAATACAGCTATCTGGGTTTCTAACAGTATCATCTGAAGCAAGAAAGTAGGCCATTTGCACTGGGAATGCTATGCTGGTATAGGACACACATGCTCCTGCATCAGTGCAGGGTTCTTACTGTGCAGGAGGTGACACAGGCAGCACTTGCACGCTGCTGCCTCCGTGAGCTAGCCCAGTACCAGGGAAGCCTTCTTAGTACTCTGGATTAATGCCAAGTGCTTCTGCTAGCACAGCTTTGTCATCTGGGAAGATCACTTGCTACAGGTATCACCCTCTTTTGCATGGGATCTTTGAAGAGACAGCATCAGCCCATATTCATGGCACCACATGGGCATCTGAGTTATCCGTATACAGAGAACCAGAATTTATATCTTGGCACTGTCTGTAAGTGCAAAAGTTATTTTTATTCTATTTCACTTCTCAAGGCTCTAAAAATTGTTACCTAGGAGCTTCTGGGACTGAGCTGTTCATTCAGTGTTAAATCAGTCAGGATGTATAGGAGGTTCAATGAAATGCTGTGCTTAGAAGGATAGTTAAAGAGAGCATATTCCCTCTGTATTGAGAGAGATCAGAAGCTGTACAGTTTAGCACCTCTTTTGGGGTATTTCAGCATGCAATATATGCATTAGATCTGGTAAGTATGTATTGGGCACCCAAGAAATTTTACACGCTTCACGTAGTTCCAGGATTTCTCAGAGATACAAAATTACATACCTGAACAATCAGAGGATTCTGAATCTGTAACACATTTCCGAGAGCCTTTGTTACTTATGATTATACTCATTAAGCATCTGTAATCATTATGGCATGACTGGTAATAAAGCAGTACATCCAAAGAGTACTACCGGAAGGTGATACAAAAGCATCACAAATTTGTATTGTAAGTACCTCTGTTTGTTCCTTCTCTTTATTCTGTTTCTCGGTATCTGACTTAACATCTGGAGCCACAAGTTTTTCTCTGTCGAGTTCCTGCTCCTGCTGCATGCCCCTCTGCTTTTGCCTTGCTATGGAAATCCAAGCTGGCTCTGCGGGACCGTCGGGATCTCTTCCGGAGTCTCCAGCAGCCACGGGGGAAGGCACTCTTCTCTCTGTTGACAGATTATTTATGTACATGGTTATATGAAAGAGAGTTGTAATTAGCTTCAGCTCACACTTGCTTGATACGCTGATTGGTCCCAGGATGTGTGACCAGCCTGGGTAAATAGGAATTCTATTTAGTTTGGTCTCCACAGAGCAATCTTCCTGTGCTCGCTGTTTTAAGTTACCGTTTTACTGGTGAAAAACACTTTGCGTCTTTGTTCGGCTTGAGTCGCAGTGTCACTGCCCTCACGTGAGGGAGATGCAGAAACAAGAATCAAGTTTCATTAATCTACCCATTTTCCAGTGTCTCCCCTTCTGCTCCCTCCTCCCATCTGCTTTGTGGCCTCTTAGGGACAAGCAGCAGCTGATTCAAAGCCGGGCCCAGCTGGCCCATGGTGTGGCAAAGGCAACCCACCCCAGCTGCTGTGGCTGCCCTCGGCTCCCGCTCTTCCCATGCCCACGCAGCAGAGCTGATGCTTTAGTCTGGTTCCTGCCTGCCTTCCACCCCTTTAGGAGCAGCCTCCCATGCACAGCCCCTTGGTGCCTGCAGGTGCTGTGGGTGACTGAGCACAACAGTCTGTGGCATCTGAACACACAGAAATACTGCGAAAACCATAAGGTTAATTCACGGTCTTTTGATGTGAGGTTTACTTTGACTTATCCCTGCTAATGCTGACTGTGCTCTCTGTTGGGGCCAGTCACTTTCATCGTGCTCTACCAGAACTGAGATGTCAGTGAGACAAGAAAAAAAAACCCCAACCCTTCCTAGAGTAAAGGGTCAAAAGTGCTACCCTGCTGTCCTCACAACTGCTACCCAGGGATAAGTGGTATCCAGAGGTATGGGGAAGTGAAATACCCTTTATTCAAATATTCTGTGACGGGAAATCCTGTCTATACACTGGAGCAGCACTGGATCAAGAGAAGAGCCTTAGCTCCTGTGTTGGCTCCAGCCCCCAGGTTCTCCACTTCTTCCTTGGCTCACACTGCACCCAAAACTCAGTCTTCCAACTAATGTGGAGCCTCTGTGTGGTTTAAAAGGGTAACAAGAACACTACTAACACACTTAGAGCCATGCTAGAGCCATAAGGAAAGACAATTTAACCTTTCCCAGCCGTTTCTGGCCATTAATGTACCCAAATTTACGGAAGGCTATTTTAGAGCAGAAGTTAAGCTTCTCATCCTCAAATCACGCATAGTCCTGCCCCTAAGAAAAGTTTGTTACCTAGTCAGCATCCTGTTCAGGGACCCAGGAGGAAGCAGACCCAGCCAAGAAGGATTACTGCCCCGGAGTTCCTTGGGGCTCAGCTGCTGTGCTGGCATAGAGCTGGGCCACCCAGTCACAGGACCCTGTGGAGCTGTCAGATGCATTTCTGAAGGGCTATGGTCTCATTTAGAGGAACATGGTCCCTATCAGGAAAGCAGGCCAATGTGTCTGAAGGCATGTTTGAGATGCCTCATAAAGGCATGGGAGATGAAGGGGATGATGCTCTCCCAAGAGTTGGAGACTGCAAACTCAGGCACATTATGAAAGCCCACAAACTTTCTTTGCTCAGGGATTTTCTCAAGTCACTGTCGTACCTCACCAGAGACAGACTAGTTATTTGAGCAAGAAAACATTGTAAAGCCTATGTGAGCTAAAAACCACAAAAAGAGAAAACACAAGTTTTGCTTTAAGGCCAAAGCAAGATGTTTCGCCAGCTGATGCCTGCATTTCCCTTCACGTTCACCTCATGTGATCTTGCACGGAAACCTCTGAAAAAAACAAGCCAGAAAGTCCAGCTGTGCAAATGCAGCACAGTAAAGCAGGGCCCTTGGACACTGAAGGAGCTTCCCTCCCTCTTGCATGGCAAGTTACTCCAATTCTCTGCATCCCACCTACGCCCCATCTTTCCGTGCCAACAGCCATTCCTCCCATAATCTTCCTCCCTTCTCTTCACTGGCTGCCCTCGCTTCATTTTTGTCTCATTTTACGGGATGATAAGAGAATGACACTGGGAGAGATCTCCAGATGTCATCTAGTCCATCATTCAGCTGCAAGGCAAGATCAGTTGCAAGATCAATTTCACATCAACTGTTTCCTGACAAATATGTATCTAACCTGTTCTTAAAACCCTCCAAAGACGGGACAGATCTCAGAGTCTCCCTGGACAACTTATCCTGTGGCCTGGCTATTCTTTTACTACTAGATTTTTTCCCTATTGGGTAAGTTACATCTTCCTTGTTCTAATTTAAATCCGTAACTTCTTCCCCTATACACTACGGACACAAGCAGATTACTCATAGCCTCCTTGTGGCACCCTTTTATGCATTTGAAGACTTAGATCGTGTTTTCCCCATTTTTTAAACTTTTCTGATTAGCTATATTCTCTAGATCACTCTTGCTTTTGTAGGAATTGTCCTAATTTGGCCCAAATCTTCTTCAAAATACGGTGCTTAAAACTGACACGTAGCACTTGAGATGAAATGGTGCTGGCGTCAGCTGAAGTGGAAAGACTAGCCCACTTCACCTGAGATGGTATCCTGGGCACATCCATCAGTATGATGAGCTTCTTGTAGAATTATGTTATTCCTGTTTTGTATTTAGTTTGTGAGCTCCAGATCGTGTTACTTCCCCTCTTCCATCCCCCATTTGTATCTGTGCATCAGATTATTTTTGCACACTGAACCTTCTACTGGTCTGTAAAGAAAATATTGTTTTCAAACTATGTTTCCACTTTCTAGAGATAACCCTGATTACTATTATTGTCCTCCAGTGTGCCCACAGGCTTTCCAGCTTGGTAATACCTGCAAATGTAATAAGCACACATTTAGTTCTGTCACCCATGTCCTTAAATATACTGAATAGCGTCAGGCCACCACCTAATATGACAGTGAATCATTAGCTGGCACTCAGTAGCTTTGCATCAACCCAATGAATAGCCTCACCAAGACTATATTTATAGGAATGTCCCAATATTTATAGGAGTGCCCTATGATACCAGTTATCATTTGATTTGACTGCTCTTGACCAAGCCATGTTGGTTGGAACTTATATCTATGTTATCTTGTAGATATTAAGAAATATCTCAATTATTCCTTTCAGTATTTCATATTAAGTTAAGTGGTATAGAACATCCTTTCTCCCTCTCTCTCTTCTCTATCTCAACTCCCTTTTCAAGAAGTGCCACCTCCTGGAGAGCCCCTTATCTTCCACAGTTCACCAAGATAACCACTAGCAGCTCAAGGACTGCTAGCCTGTCTTCTCTGAGTATCTTAGGACAAATTTCATTAGGATTGTCATCAGTAAATCCACACAGCTGAATTGATGTGATGTCTGCTAATGCATCTGCCACCACATTCTCTCTTTTGCTTGTAGGCCATGTCCTTGAACCTTCTCAGGTTGTGAGCAATTTGGGCAGGACCTGTTAGTGCATTGTCCAGTAAAGCCAGGTGCCATGGTTCATCAGTTCCCAAAGCACTACCGTGATGCGCAGATTGACTGCCACTACTGAAGGTGATGGCGATGTCTAGTCTTCCTCAGAGCTGAGGATGCCTTATGCAGTAAATAAAGTAACTTTTCACTTTAGTTACTTTCTATCCGAATTAGTCAACTCGTTTCCCTAGCATCCTGTAATGAATAACCATCTAACAGTTAGGCTCAGTATTATGAAGATATTTCCCAACTGAAGCTTCCCTGTGCCCTGCTGGACTCATTATGTAAATCCACTCCATCAAACAAACCCCTTCCCCCATGTACAGGCCTCTTTTCAGCCCAGAGAAGACTGGGCTGCTTCTTCTCTGACTGTACAGCTACAGACACACCACCACACACATCCTTTTCCATCACCTTTTTACCTTCCCTTCACTGTCTGTAATGTCTCATTGCTCACAAACACCAACAACTTTACCCTGAAGGTCCTTTTCAATCTATCCACCAGCTTTCCCATGATACTGGGAACCTGGCTTCTGCATTGATGCTTCTAGTGATGTACTTGTTAGTCTCTGTGATTCAAAACCACCCTTTGTGTTTTGTCCCATTTTTTCTGTCACACTACAGGGGTTTTCTGTAAACACCAACGGAACCACACATTGCTCTTCCTCTGTTCCTACCACACAATCAATACCAACAAAATGACTGCTATGCCCAGGCTCTGTTTACTGCACTACATGTAATGGTCTTATTGCTACCTGTGCTCCTGTTTCTCTGTCATCCTCAAGGATTTAGGATTCATCTTTCTGTTATTTCAATGTGCATTGCCGAGCACAACAGGGTTCCCAGTCCTGCAGTGATACGTCTGGAGGCTGCTACTATAACAATGTTTTTCATAAGGCAGATACTCTTAACGAAGGCATCAAGCACTTTGGCTCTTCACACAGTTCTCCCTGATGAGACACCGGACATCCTAGTCATGCCAATTAGAAGGCAGCCAAATTAGAGCCAAGTATCATCCTATAAGAGACGGTATAAGAATGCCCCTCTGATAGGGGGGAACAAAAGCTCTTTATCATCATCTTTAAAGATTTTATACGTATCTGTACAGGCCTGACTTAGGACAGCAGAGTAGTATCACCTACAGAGGATCAAGAGCTGATCTGCTTCTGGGATGGGCTTTCTTGTTTCTTTAAGCAATTACATTCTGCCCTTGTTCCTGTAAGAGTCCTTGCTGCAGAAAGCCAGGCAGGCAGGCAAGGCAGGGAAAATGCCTTCTTTTCAGCAAAAAAACCCATCAGATGCAACCCCTGCAGGATTTGCTACCTCACCTGTCAGCCAGAATTACTGTAAGGGGTAGAAGAGATGTATTCACTATTTATTATCTTTCCCATTGCCCAGAGGTCCTTTACATCCTCCCACCTCCAACTAGAGAAGGTTTCTTGGCAGTATACATGCACTGTTATTCTAACCAGAAGGATGAAAGGTGGTGAAGTAATCCAGGAGATAAACTGGTGAAGTAAGTTGGCAGTTTAAGGTGATCCAAGATTCTCCTGTGAAGCTCTTGGTACCCTGAGGTGCACCAAGAGGCCAAAAGCTTTCTTGGGAAGCAACTATACACAAGAGAAGTCCTGCTTGCACATCTGATTCCTCAGTTCAGTGACTGTCTGATCACAATGAACAAGCCCTCCCTATCTTATCTCATCCGACGATGAGGTAGTCCACACGCTTTTACAGTTCACCACGTGGCAAAGCACAGCTTTTAAAGCCAGAGCAGAACCAAAAGTACTCAAAAGCACAATCTAATTCCTGCTTCTGCTGCATGTCACATGCACAGCAGCTAGCGTAACAGTTCCCAGCTGACAAATGCCACTTTTAGGGAGACAACATAGTACAAAATGCAAGCAGCGGCGTCCTCCGTCGGAAGCTGTGCAAGTGCGACAGGCCACAACCACCGCAAACACCCTGTGTTTCACTTCTCCTCTGGCAAAGCAGGGCTGAGCCTCTTGCTTCTGCATTATTCTCGGGAGATTTTCTGAATAAAACTAAAATCTGAATCATATTCTTCAGTTCTTATTACAACATGTTATTTTAAACAATATGCTATTCAGCTCGTTACTTAATAACTTCATAAGCTAATAAAGGATATTGCTGGCAGTGATTTGTCTCTCGTTCACTCAGTTTTAACCTCGTGATTGCATCTTTCCCTGGTTTCCTTGGAGCTGGCTTGGCCTGAGGCTTTTTAAAAGACAAGTGAGCCTCTTCTTCTCCTTGGGATAAGTCACCAACAATGGGAAGATACCAGGTCAGAACTTGTCAAGCTGCTCTGTGCATAATGTCACCATGTATTAAAACTAGCATTTCATGTAGGCTGCTGAGGTCTGCTGCTGCCACTTGAAACCACACCCAGAGGCTGCTGAAGCCCTCCCTTCACCTCTTCCCACAGCCACCAAACACACATGGACAGTTGCAAGACGAGCCACTCCATCTGTGTTCTTCACCATTTCCGCAGCTTCCAGACTGACCACCAAAGATAAGCCCTGCAGCCAAGTCAACCAATAGTCACCTGCTCAATTCCCTCCCACAGATCAGAATCACCCCAGCTCTTCTCCACTGGGTCTGACAGCAGCAGGGCTGGCTGCCTCAGTGGTCCCTAAGGGGGTAAATTCCCCTGCTGCAGTCCCATAAAATGTAGGTATCTGTTTCCTTCAGTATCTTACAAAAGCAGCTTTTTTTTTTTTTTTTCTCAGACTAAAGCTCTGGCCTTATAGATGAAATTTCTTCCACCTAAATATTGTGGAAATGAATGTGTACACTTCTCATTGATAGCTGAATATTATCCTTTAATGTGTGTCAGACTGGTTGTGTGAACAATAAGATGAAGATAAAACATTAATCTTTATGTACAAAAGGAGATCTATGATTGACTTGTTCTTGTGCATTGGTTTATACACACACACAGAGAAAGTGAAGGAGAAATACACACCTATGTCTGCCTATTGACAGACAGATACATCCAGCGTATTCAACTGTATGTGGGGGTGTATGTGCTGCTTATATGGATAACCACAGCAAAGACATATTGAAACATTACCCTGAGATTTAGGGATTGATTTTTTTTTTGAGAGATGGCCTCAGATATTGTATCCATTTCCTTTAAATCTAAAAGCCTTTGTGTGCACAAAATATAGCAGAGGCTCTTTATAACATTTAAATTTCGTACCTGAAAATGAAAGTCTTATGCCTGCAGGGACTGCAAAGAGGGGTTACTCTTGCCATACATCTGTGCAGGCGAAAGGTCAAAGGCAGAATATTACAGCCTTTTGAAAGTCATACCTCTAACAGCAAGCAAAGCTAACTTGTGGATTCCCTGCGTATTTTAAAAGCAAACATACTCAAAACTAATCCAAACAACTTTACACAGGGAGATAACTCCCCCTGTATACAACAGTGTCTTTGTTTTATATCACTGCTTATGCATGCATACTTAATTCCACACTGTTGTATCTTTGCTCATTTATAAAACACCAGTTATTTTAAGACGGGCTTTACAAATGCATATGGCATTTAGTATATCCTGGCCTACATATTTCCCTCTGTTTATTAAAGCACTACATGCATTTGTGTCAGTGTACACACCCAATTCCTTAATTTCAGACAAAGCTATTCTAAAAGATTCCGCTAAGTATTTTTGACATTTCTTTCTTCTCTAAGCTGCTCTGCGAGGGATTTGACTTTTGATTGGATCTATACCACCAACGCCAGGAGAGTCTTTTTGACACAAGAAACTGCTGTTTGCATCAAAGTCTATTTCACTGCTGGAAAACAGCCATATTGCAAAATAGCCTGACACAACTGAAAAAGCAACTTCTTTTGGAAAAAAAAAGAAGACATCTTTCTTTTCAGCTGTAGCCAGGACAGCATTAAAGCAATGTCTTTTTCATGTAGAGACAAACATTTTTCTTGTCATTTCAGAGCCTATATTTGCTAGACAATACACACCAATTTCATTCACTGTTATGTTCACTGTCGCTCCTCGAGCTCCTTTTCTCTGTTAGAGCATGTCTCCCCGCTACAGCTCCTCAGTTGCTGATTTTTATATCTTTTAATATGCACATTCACACAGGTACTGCTTATGGTTTTGCTCTTGTAATAACCTGTTTGCATAGGTTAATTGTTTCTGCCCTTTACAGGATTTACGGCAAAGTATATCAACCCCAAACAATACAGCTTAACCTTTTAATTCTTGCAAAGACTTGTGCCTTTAGTTCCAGAAACTTAAAAATGACTCCTCCTGAGGTGACTAATTTCATACAGCCATTAAAGAGCCACCTTGCAGCCTGACAGAGGCCAAGAAATCCCCCACTAGTTCCCCAGAAAACTCTGGAGAGCAGGAGTGCTGCTTTCGCCTGGGGTGGTAAGCCAGCATCCCCCCAACCTTCCTGTTGCCTTTGGTACCAGGAGTGCTGAAAAGCTAAAAATTGAATGGAATGAAGCAAATTGCTCCTGCTCACCCCATGACAGAGCAAACTGACTTTTCTGAGATGAGTGTACATGAGAAGGGAACTGCAACCCCTTACATCACCATTTCACAGCTTGTCGTCTTGTTCAGCGCAGGGATTTCCTAACACGCAGTGGGAAAAAACTCCCTGACAGCATAAAGTTGTCTCCTGACAGTGACCACAGCTCTTCAAAAGGGCTGATGAACTCAAGGACTAGGAGAGGGCTGAGTGCCCACATTAAAGGCAGTTGGATGAAAAAACAAGAAGTGGGTGTCCCAGCAGATCAGGAGGCCAGAGACGGCTGGCAAGCCACATGATCCACGAAGGGCTGTGCTGATCGTGCTTGTCAGATTTCTGCTGCCTGTGGTTGCAAAGACACGCTTCCCGACTCACTGGGCTGAGGCAAATATTTCAAAGAGCTTAAAATGGCGTTTGGGCAGGGGTATTGCCCTGCTAAGCCCTCATTGTGTGCCACGGCTCTCTTACATCTTGGAGAGGTCATCGCTTCTGGGGTCACTGTGCAAATCCCCCCATCAAAGCTGGTGTGGTG
Source organism: Burhinus oedicnemus (assembly GCA_008921705.1). Taxonomy (NCBI): domain Eukaryota; kingdom Metazoa; phylum Chordata; class Aves; order Charadriiformes; family Burhinidae; genus Burhinus; species Burhinus oedicnemus. The sequence goes on along the minus strand of VFFE01007254.1, from coordinate 345,507 downwards.
CCAGGGCAACCTGAGGTGGGCACACCTCATTCACCCACGACTTCAGGTGGCCAGCTCAGGCTGACATGGTAACTTAGCACAAGGAAGTGCTCGGTCAGATGTCTAAGGAGAAAGGTCTGCAGTGGGGTAGGAAGGACCTCAGGTCAGTTTGGAGCAGACTGCTTTGTATTTAGAATTAAACTCTTTCTGAGTCCTGGCATGCACACATATCAGAACCCATTACCAAGTGACTCAAAGCTGGAAATCCACGGAAAACCGTAGCAGCTTTATTAAGTTGATACAAGATCAGTGGGGCAGTAGGTAAGAAAGAAGACTAATTACCACTGCAGACCAATCTGAACCACCACGTTAAATAAACCCAAGCCATACAGATTTGGTGTAATACTGTCAGGTGGAGAGGAACACGTCCAAAACAGGGCTCCTCGACCTGCAGTCCCAGCTTCAGATTCCAGGTGTGTGCACCCCCTGCCCGGGTGACCAGGGCACAGCTCTCGCCTGCAGACCCTATTTTGCAGAGGACAGTCCTAAGCCTGGGGACAAGGGATGAGGGCCAGGGCTGAGGAGCCAGAGGAGAAGCCTGGAGGAGAAATGTGGTCCCTAGCTCCATTTCTTCCCCTTCTCCCTCCTACAGCACTCACTGTCTGCCACTCTGCTCCTGCTGCAGGCACCCTGGGATTCAGCAAGAAGGAGGGGGAAGAAGCCTGTGTGCAGGAGCACTGGTATTCCTGCTGCTTTCTTCTGTCACCTGCCAGACCAACCCTACTGTGCTAGGTCTTTTCCTTGCTTGTTCCTGGTATGATTCTCCCCAAAATCTCAATTAATCAGAGATTTGGCATCACTACAAATAATCAACTTCTCCTTACGGTAGGGCAGAGGGGGAAATACCTTTAAAGGGAGCGTTGGGATTATACAAAGAGAGAGCACCTTGTCTGTGGGGTGCGGGGAGGCTCTGGCTGGATGGCTGTGGGAGCCTCATCCGGCTGTGGAAGCAAGAAAACTCCCACTGGGAGAGCAGAAAACTGTAAATGTGGCCAGAGCCCTGCAAAAGTATCTGCGATACTGCAGCAGATGACAACTGGAATCTGCTGTAACTCAGGGCGTCAGCAGGTTGCCTCTAGGGCCAGGAAGAGGCTTTTGTCACCCTACAGGACAAGTGGCCTGCTGTGTCCTGAGGTCTTCTTTTGTCTTGGTGTTTCCCCACTCTGAAGCTCTGAGAGTGACCCCAACTGGAGAAGAGCAACCACGGAGGGGAGCTCTGCAATGGCACAAAGAAACCTTGTCATTTGCTTGGCCAGCATCTCCTCCTCACATTCTTAACATCAAACTTGTGATCAGACAGATTCAGGGCAGGGAAGAAGTTTCTCCCACATATCAGAAGACCTAAAGATTTTTTTCCCCTTTTGGCTGTTCTCTGAAGTGAAGAGCAGAGATCTCCTCCTAGAATTGCTTGAGCGTACTTCACCTAACTCATTTACTGTTGTTGCAAAGACCTCAGACAGTGGTGCCACTTCCAGTCTTTTCTGTTCTCTGCCTGTAGCACACAATATATTAGTGTCCAGAGGACTAATTTTTTCTTTAACTCTAACCCAATTATATAATACAGACAACAGGGTGAAATTTAACAATCTGCAGTAGACACAATCTTACGGTCTCTCCTGGCTTTAAACTCCAGGAAGCTGCAGGGTAGTTAATTTTTGTTTTTAAACAAGGAATGAGTAATGATAAAGATGGATAAATGAATAAGCAAAGCTCACAGGAGACAATAAAAAATAGCGTGTTGAGCATGCCAGGCAGTTATTAGTATTTCTGCCTCAATGCTATGGTGAAAAAGAAGTGCTGGAGGTCTGAGTCACTCATCCCATGCAGGGCACTCCACTTCACATGTGCTCCTGGCTTTTGAATTGCCATACAGCAGCTCTAAATGGGGACACTTAGTGGCTTGATATTTCTGTTTCACAATACTTGCTAATGCACTTCATTTTTTGAGTGTCACTGAACATCCTTTAAACAATGCCCTGAAATGCAAAAATCACAGGCAAAAACATTCCGTCTGCTGCTTCTTCCCTGCTGTCCTTCTGATAATCTTTTCAGCAAGGGAGAATCAGGGAGCAACATCACTGAAGGCAGAACCATCAGCTTGCACTCACCAGTGTTGCGATTGACACAACACGGCTGCCTCACTCTCTCTTACAGGTAAGGTCATTCCTTGCCAATTAAGGTAACTTTATAAAGTATTAGGAGTCTTACCAGGCACTTTACAAGGATTTGACTTTTTCTCCAAGTCTTTATCTTCATTTCTGGATTCAGGAGAGTGAATAGCTTTGTCCTGCTTCTCCTTGTTTGCAGTAGTATTTGGAACAGTTATGTTTTGCAAGGCTGGCTTCTTAGGCAATGGAGGTTTGCTACTAAGCTGTTCAGAGGACTTCGCTTTGGGTTTGATCTTTTCACTTAAAGAATCAGCAATATTTGTATCGGCTGTTTTTTTGATCTGTGCCTTACCACCTTTTAGAAAGGAAGTCAATCCTTCATTTTCTAAATGAAACTCTGCACTGTATCTTTTAATCCCTTTTGATTCTGATGATGAGTTGTCTCTACATTTCAAGGACAGTGAGGTGGATCTAAGTTTCACTTGAAAAGGACTTTTATCTTCACAGCTTGGCTGATTCTGAGATACCACTGAAGAATCGCTTGGCACTGGCACCGCATCGACAGCCAGAGAAACGCAGCCAGACAAAATTTCTGTAGGTTGGCCTGTGTTCTCAGAGTCAGACTCTGGCAGCAAAGTCTGTTTTTTGTTGCTACATTTTTCCTCCTCCAGATCTGATCCCTTCTGCAAGTCTTCTTTCCACTTCTCATTTCTTGAGGAGATCTTTGCTTTGGACAGGAAGAATCCAGTATTTAATGGGCTTTCCAGCTCTGATCTTTCTGGGAAGTGTAGGCTTCTGGTCCTTGGTCTCTCCCGTGCAGAGGAAACAGAAAACTTTCTCAAGGCATTGAGTTCATTGGCTGCTTTTTCAGCTTTCTTCCCCAAAAGTTCCTCCTTGTGGACCAGTGACTGACTGTTCTCCTTACCCGAAGCACCTGCCTCTTGTGCAGTCGTTGTTTTCTCTACAGAGCAGGAAGCAGATGATCCCATCTGCGTTGAGGAAGCAGGATGTGAAACATGGAACGAGTCCGTGGGCTGGAAAGAACCTATGGAAAATTGCTTGCTGGACTCTGACAATAATGCAACCTCTTTCTTTGCCTCTTTATTACAGGGCATTTCCACAGGTATCCAATCATCCTTCTGTATATTTTCTTCTGACCCTTCCAAGCAAACAATACTATTCCTACTAATTGAAATATCTTCTTCGGATGGTATTTTATTTACTGAAAACACAGTAGGAAGGTTCTTATTTTCTTGATTTAAAATATTGATTGACACATTGCTCACCTCCCCAGACAAAAGAACTGGTGTTTCCAAGGAACCTTCTTGCTTTTGTACTTCTCTGTCTGAACCAGAGTAGGAAGAAGTTGTGGAGTCTTTGCCTTCTAACAGCAGTGAGAACTCCGACTTCACACACATTGTTTCCAGTGTTGGTTGGCAGCCCTCTGGGCTATTCTCTGGTAGCAGGCCTTCCTGTACAACAGCAGACTCAGAAGTAGGCTGAGTCATCGCTGGTCTCAAAGCAGGGGAAAGGTCCTCAGGCATTCTGGGCTTTGGCCAGGAAGCCACATCCTGCGCTGCAGCTGTGCCGCATGGCAGTCCTTGATTGCTGGGTTTGAATACAGCATCTGGCAAGTCTGTCTGCATCTCCTTTTCATCATCCTCTTCTTCTTCTTCTGGGGTACAGCTCAAATCAGTCAGAGATTCAGACTGGGTCCTCTGCAAGAAAGAAATTCAGAAAGCATCATGTACAGATTTACTTTTTTCTTATTCATCGTTGCATTTACAACCAAGATCTTAGAGAGGAAGGCAATACTTGCCTCCAATGCTGAGCTTGCTGTTTTCTTAACCTACATATTGGATGCTTTTTTAGCTAAGCAGATCCTGGAATAATGTACTTAACCAATATAAAAGCAATCAGTGACACTTCCTTCTGCACAACTAGTGCTTTCATGCCTTTGTAGATGGGAATTTCCTCAAAACAATGGCCATTGGACCGTCCTTGGCACTTGATTCCCCAGGGCATACTAGATATGTTGTGTTGCTCTTGGGCAAAAAGCAGCACTTGAAAGAGAAAAATCTGTCCCTTTGTATTTTGCTACTGCATACTAGCATTAAAAATAAAACAACCCATTCTTGCATGACTCTGAAGAGGGAAGGGTACATAGAAGGAAGAGCAAAAACTTAACAAGTCCATCCGGTTATGGCACTCTATGCCAGCTGAGTATCTACCCCCATATGGCAGTCTGCTGTCTAATCCCACTGCCGTACAGCATTACAGCCTTGCCTCCTTTTGTGAAAGTCTTCTTTTTCTTTCAGGAGTTAAGACTATTTGATGAAAGTTTATAAATGCGTATGTAGTTACCTGTGAGTTCTTGTGATTAAGCTTCAGGTAAGGACTGGCTAAATACACAGGATTATTTGAAAGCACATTATTAAGCTGCTGAATAAGCCTTTTCATATGGTGCCTGTATTAGCTTACTGTTTCACTGTAGTTTGTTGGGTAAATATATATTTTGGATGTAGGCCCTAATTCTAAGAACACAAAACTTGCACTCTGAAGATACTTTTAGGGTTCTTCCAACTTCTTATTTTGCAAGTGCACTGCAGACACAGAGCTGCAATGCCACCTGCATTCACAATCCATATACACAGGAACATAAAAGCAGAAGACATCAGTTAGCCAGGAGCAAGGTGCACAGTCAGAGTGAGGCAGGAAAATATTAAGAATTGTATTATCGAAAGATGTGAACACTCTCCATGGAAAACCAGGAGGGCTCAGTCATATGGCAGTTTATAGACAGACTGGACAAAGCAATTGTATTTCGGTAACAATGTTACAATGGAAGAGGAGGCTTGATCAGTGAGTTATTGCTTTACATGCTTTTCTAAATAACTGGCCTCATCATTGTGTTGCTCACAGCGGTGCTCTACCAAGCCCAAAGATCACTCACAGATTTTGGAAAGTACAGAATATCAGCTAAGCAGTATTTAGAGACAGAGGGAATAATATTCCTGTTGTTAAGCAAGCCAATTTAATGGCTTTAATGTATTTAAAACATTGAAAGAAACCACAAACAATAAAGTGCAAATACTGCATTAAGAGCTGCAAACTTTAGTTCTAAATAGAGAAGAGAAATAAGAAAAATTAAGGTATGCCCTTCATGAGGTATGACAAAGAATCAGATAAATGGTGTTTTAAAAGGATGGTTTAAAAAAAAGCTTTTTTAATAGCATACACTTTTTAATAGTTTTTTTAATAGTACACACATTAATTTTTTTTCCTGTGGAGACTTATTTTAAGTCTCTGTAGTGCACATAAAGGGTTTACAAGTTTTGGGGCAGGGAGAGAGCTGAATGTACAGAATTTGGCTCCAATTAATAGGTCACAACTTATTCTTTCTGTACTTTTTGAAAATATAAGCCCAATTATATTTGGAAAGTTAAAACAGCTCCTCCATCAATACTCTCTCAAAGACTCAAGATTTTACAGGAACTTTCAGACTAGGAAAAGTACTCAAGTTGATCATAACGCTTTCCCCCAAAAAAATTTTTAAGTAAGAAATGAAGCAGTCAGCCCCAACTTCTGCATCATGAACAGGATACTAAATTGTACTGCCCAGTAAATTTAAGAATAGTTACATAAACTGCTGCATCAAAAGTTAACAAGTAATCTCATAATATTTAATCTGTTCCTAGTGTCTACTCCAGGTATGTAGCCTCATCAAATAACAGCTATTAAAACCCAATGAAATATCCATGCCGCAATCTGACTTAACATATCTGAGTTTGAAATACAAAGTCCAGTAAGAACTTCCTGGTTTTGTGTCAAAGATGACACTGCTTATTTTCACAAGTACCTGAGAAAATCTTCTCATTTTACTGGATCTCTGGTTCCGGGGTTTTATTAAAAGCTTATGTTTAGCAGCAGAATTATCCAAGCAAGAGGAAAGCTCAGGTGGAGTGTCAAAATTGGCAGCAGGCGAGATGGTACTGTCAGATATTTGGGGAGCTCCAGTTTTAGCACTTCCATGCATAGCGAACAGCTGACCATCTGTAGAGTGAGATCTAGAAGAAGGACCCAATGTAACCTGAAAAAAAAAAATAAAAATCCCCAAATAGAGAATCAAAGAAACAAAGACATGAAAACAACAATTCTACAAAGAAGGGGCCATGTTTATTGGCATTTTAAGGTTGCCTCTTGTTCTTTTTTACATCTTTTTAAAATACATTGCATTTCCTAATGTTGCACGTGGACTACTGGTGTTAGCAATTCTGCATTTTTAGCTGCTTGAATATCATACTATACTGTCCAGAGGGAAGGACCAAGTCACATTTAACTAGAAGATCTAAAGCACACAAATACATGGCCAGCATGTTTTAGAAGACAGATTTATGAAGAGTACTCAGTTACAGAACCTAAAGGGACAGTTTCTTTTCTGGGTCTGTCCTCCAGCATCTGTGTCTAGGTTCCTACCCACAGCTATGCTGGGCTGGAGCATTTCTAGCTTCCTATACGTCATCGAGTTGCTTCCAACTCTACAACACCCTCCTAAAGACAAAAGAATCAAACATCAGTGGCATTGACACTTCAGTCAGCTTGCATTTTCTCCTTATGTATTTACATCTGCAAAATAACTAGGGAGTTTACCTGAAATGTAAAATCTCATTTGTAGATTATTTTGGGGAAGGAAATGATGGACAATGCCTACTAGACGCAAATAACCCATCCAGAAACAACTCCCGAATGCTCCAAGGGGTGCAGTACTTTCACAAAGCTGGAATCCAGCTTGTGTGTGCACTTCACTGAAAACTACCCTAGTCCCAGGGATGATGCAAAAAGGAGACTGGAAAATTTATGAAAAATTACTCTAAAAAGCATTCTCCCTTTCTTTTAGATTCAATTTTTGCAAACAGGCAAAACGGTATTTCCAAACTATCTGTCAAGGCATTAACATGACCTCTGACAACTCATGACAGCACTCCCTTTGTAGGCTTGAAATTCTGGTTCGTTTCGTTAGAGGAGCTTTCCTCCTTTGTCATGCTTTCTTCCGTGGGCTTTCTTCTTTTTTCTCCTTTTCTTCTTCTTTCTTCTTTCTCTGGAAGTGATATTTTACTGAGGGGGTTGGATGGGAGAAGGGGAGAGCAGGATAGTGTTCGTTTTATTTAGGGAGGCGAAAAAGCATCAGCGTTTTCTGCAAGTAGAATTCTGCATTACGTACTGCAGCCAAAAGATACTCTGTAGTGTAGTGAGGGCCTGCTACAGCTTCCTCAACAGCCAGGGGAAAACTCCCATTGATTTTAGCGGAGGCTGGATCCTCAGCTTCCAACCATGGTTTCCATTCAAGAAAAAAAATTACCTCAGCCATGCTGAATAATGGATGCTTTCATTAATTTTCACTCTACAGTATCTGCAGTGTAGTACTCAAACATGACTAATGTACAACAAACGATACGTGGCTGCATTATACATTAGCACCTAACAGTGAATACATTGACATTTCAGCTCCATGATAAAGACGCAGCACATGTTCTCTTTCAAGGCACGTCATTATTTGCCTGCCTTTCTTCTGGCTTCTGCTTTTCCTTGAGAACTTTGCATGTCTTCTTGTTGGCAGCGCTCAGTGTTGGCCACTACGCTGGAAAATCAAGAATCTGGTTTGTTACTTAAATTTCAGCAGCCCGAGTGAATGCCAGCTCTGAGCCGGCTGCAGAAGTTGCCTGTCCCACGAAGCCTAGCTCTGGTGAAGCCTGCTGGAGGAGGGGATGGTTGACAGACCCCCTTTTCCAAATCTCATGTGCACATGGCTCAGTTGTTCTTCAGCTGGATGTGCTGGGTGGCACAAGGTGGAGACCAATGAGGGAGCCCCATCCCCAAAGTCCAGATGGGATAGTCACTATTCCTTTCTCCTTTCTTCGATCCAGGAAAGCTTCCAAGACACAGCAAGGTGTCTGCTACCCACACCCTCAGGGATGCACTGTGCAGAACTCCTCAGCCCTGCAAGCTGGTCTCCTCTGACTTCTAGAAGCAGGGCTAATCTCTCTGAAATGCCAGGTATTAGACCCTGCAGTCTGGGAGGAGAGCCTTCAGATGGGGCTACTGTCTGGCTGTGCTCTGAAATTGGACTGGGATGAAGAGAGCTCTGAGCTAAATGATGGGGCATGTGGAAAAAGCTGAGCAACCACATAGTCACCACCACGTTTCAGGAGTCAGCGAGTGAGTCAGACAGTGATGTTAATGGAAGAACAGGGAGACATAAATCCTCCTTTAGCAAACAAGGATCTGGACTGGACAAACTTACAGCGAGCCTATACCAGCTTTCAAGAAATACCTTCTTCACATGTTCTGTTGTTTTTCTTTAAAAATATTAAAATTTCACTGCATATAAGCAGTTTTTCAAACAGCTTCATGTGGAATCTAACAAGTGTGGCCAGAAATCTTTGCTGAGCCCTGCTGCAGCTGGCCTTGAAATACGTTTCGCATAATTACCAAGGAATAGTCAGCTTAGGACTAGCTTTTCTATTTCCTTTCTGCAATTCCCCTCCACCCCTCCTCCTATTTCTAGGAAACGCTCTTCTCTTTACCCCCTGTGTTGTTTCCACCATGACTCCAGCTGCGGACAACTAAAAGGGACTCTTCAGAGCCTTTCAAAACCACCCTTTAATCAGCCAGAACGGCTGGCTGCTGATTGAAGAAAGCCATCTATTTGCCTGTACTCAAGTCCTGAAAACATCACTTCAGCAAAATTCACAGCTCGCGCTAGCTCACGTGGCCAGAATCTGAGTGAAGGCTGAACCTCAGACTCCTAAGCAGCAATGTCAGCCACTATCATCAGGCAAACACTTTCTATATCAATGCAAGGTAACCTTGTACTCAAAGCAAGGGGATGGGCAGATTTCAGAGGATCTAGATTTTGTTCACGGCTCCTCAACAAGCTTCCTCCCTTATCCTATGCATGTAACCCACGCAGCCTTTACTGCAACTTCCTGTCTTTAAAAAAAGGGATACCGTTTCAGCACCTAAATCTGGTTGGCCACGTTTGGAGATTAAATCATGTCTGTAAAGTTTGCTAAAGGATAGAAGATATTCTAGAGGGCTTAATTATTATCAACGGGAGATTACTTGGCGTCAGAGCTATGTTGATAAACAATCACAACTTTACTTTAGAAGGATAGGCATTAAAAAGGCAAAGCAAACAGGTAGGCATGCAATTACATACATATAAGGGTTTTTTTTCAGCAGACAGGCAACAAAGTAATATTTATGCCTTGCATTTCTTTAAAAAACTACTATGCATAATTAATTGCTTGGCCCTTAATACATTTGGCAGAAGTTACCTGTTCTTCTTCTTCACTGCCTGTTCCAGCTAAACTCAAAGAGCTAAGGTGCTTGTGAGAGTCAGAGAACTGTGGAATGGAATGAGGAAGAGATTCAGTAAAAGATGACAAACGAGGTGGATATACTCGCAGAAACCATCTACGCAAAGTGCACAGATACTGACAATGTAAGTTGTTTTTCTCCATAGTCTTAAGGATTAGCAAGGACACTGCAAACATAAAGTGTAAGACAAGCAGATAAAGAATGAAATAATGTATAACAAAACTATCATTTAAAAAGAAAAAACAGTTTCAAATTCTTTTATGTTTCTTTTTCTGATGACAGCCTGGAAAAACATTAAAGAAGAGGGCTTTCTTATCAGCACATTCAAGGGAGAATACAGATTTTTCAGCTTTTTTTTTTTATGCCTGGCAGCTCTCTGTAGTCCTTAAAAAAACCCAGCATCCCCATGCACGCACACAAACACATCCTCTCCTTCCTAGTTCTGCATTTTCTGGCGTGATATTTGCATTTTAACAGAAACAAAGACTCTAAGTAGCTATTTATACAGAGAGATAGCATTTTTCCATTTCAAGTAAGGTATTTCAGGCATAAAGTAGTGATACATATAGAAAACCAAATAATTTATTCTGCCTTCCACACGTAGGTAAAACAAGTCATTAAACACTGTTTTTTGTCAACACCAGAACTACTCACTCTTGTTGTTGTGCCTGAATATAATTTTTCAGGGTGCAAAGACATTTCTGGAGGGCTCCTGGGTAATCCATCATCTTCAGAACTGGTCCCAGTATCCTCTGTTCGTTTTGCATGAAGTCCAAATGGAGGTGGAGGTCCCAATTTCATGGTAGGCTGGAGTTTCAACTTCAGTGTGGCATAAAATACATTAGTATGTGATAGTGATGGAGGTTTCCTTAGTACGTTTTTAGCTAAGGTCAACGAGTGACTTTTATTTTAACTTCACAACTGAATGATCCAGAGCACAGGACATCTCACTTCAGACATTCTCTTAGGGAGCCAAACAACCTATCCATTTTTCAACCAGCATTTAAGATGAAACAAGATATGATACTGCCATCTAATTAAATGTGACATTGAATGTAAGCTGCAGACAGATATTACTTACTTATCAACTGTTCACCCACAAATATTATCCCAAAAATTCAAGCCTGGAAAGACATTCCATCTCTTGCATTTGAAAAAATTATGTTGTGTAAATTACCTGTAAAGCTCTAATCCGATCAGAAATGTTTTCTTGAGAAAACACTCTTATTGGCCTTGCAGGCTCTTGCCCAGTCTCAGGGATGAAAATGCTATCATGTGACAAAGCTCTGCTTCCCATAATGCCTTTATGTGTCCTGGAATAATATAACATATGAATGAAAACATATGGACTTTTTTTGCCAGTCCTATTATTCTTAACTCAGGTGGTCTATTGAACATGGAGCGGAAGATACGTATGTGCAGCATACATTACGAGATTCCAGACTTCGACATGCATACAATAGTCATTCAGGCTAATCTAGGTAACACCTTTAAAAAACAAACAAAAATTTGCAAATGCTGTTATCTGTCACATTAACAAACTGAATCAAGGTTAAAGAGAGTTTAACCTCGGCAACTGAGTTATATCTTATGGAAAAGCTACTGCCCTGTGGCTGGAAGCCAGCAGCTGGGTGGTGTGACCACGCCACAGGCAAGCCCAAGTGCAAAATGAAGGGAGTTCACATAAACGAGCCTGTACCTGAGATGGACTAACTTCTTGCTAATGTAAGAACATGTCTTGCAAATGACTGACCATTACCATAGGAAAAATAAGTACCTTTTACTATTAAAGGCTGTAGTACAGCATTTAATGTATCTCTGCCATGCAGGTCATGAAGAAAAATATTCCAGGCAATATAGTTCTCATACAGAATCATTTGCATAAATCCTTATAAGATGTTTTCAAGGTCCTGTGCTCTATATCAAGATCCCTGGGATTTTCCGTTATGAGCCTGGCGGACACATTTTTTCATGGACGCTCTTTGTGGGCTGGTGAGAAGAAGCAGGTGATGCTCTGTGGGTAGCTTCTCTCATCTTCTGTTTCCTACTTTTGATGCATGTGGTATGTAACTTCCTTTGCAAATGTTACATGTGGGGCATGAACACCTTGTTTCCTCATGGGAATGGTACAGGAGACCCATGGACAGACAGCTAGCTGTTAGGAGGTGTCTTGTACTCATTCTCCTCAGCTTAGGTCATAGCCTAACTAAGCAGGGACCAGAAATGAGTGCACACGGCATTTCTTCTAGGACTCCCTTCTTTTAAATTTTTTAAACAAGACAGCTATGAAATGGCAAACCAGAGTACAGAATACTGAACTGTTCAGGTTCATGTAACTATCAAGTTAATTGAGCAGACATTCTAGAGGAAAAAAAAAAAAGAAGAAACAGAAGTGTGTATTTTTGGATCTTAGATACTGTCATAGGGACATTCAGGAACATAAACAAACATGGCAGAAAGTAACATTTTTCTTGTAATGGCTGCTATAAATATGTTTAATAAAACAATAGCAGGAAAAAGTTGATCTGTATTCCTGCTGCAGAAGGAAGGAAAGCCTGCTGCTTCTGCTTAATGTGTTAGAGACATTAGAAGAACAATTCATCTAAGTGAAAATGTGATCTCTACAATGCACTCAAGGTCAGACAGATCTATAGCAATTTGCAAAGTAAGTGCCAGTCAGGGCTGCAATGGCTGCTCAACTCACCAACATTTTACAAAGACTGCAACAGCAGCTGGATAAGCAGCGTTGTTGCATGTGCACATCTATCCCAGCATGCTACCTTTGCTTTCTCTTTCTAGCTGACGCATACCTCCCGGATGTGTAGAGGAGGTACCCTAGATGTCTCTTCAGATTATGAGAGCTTGAATTAATTTTCCTTCCTTTTCAAGGAATTTCCTGGTCTGTGTCTGTCTAAACAAATATGAAGAAACAATAATGTAACAACCCTACAAGTAATGGCACAGGAACATGGCCAAACCAGCCAAAGCTCGTACCCATTCGGACATGACCTTGTCGAGTTGTGCACGAGGGAGAGAAAATCTGACCATCCATGTCTTAAAAATATGTTGTTGAACAACAATGCTATAGCCCACTGTTAGATCCGGTGCTGCCAGCCCGGAACTCCCGGAGCTTCAAGCTGGACTAATATTACTGGTGCCAATGCCACAAAAGACAAAAAAAAAAAAAAAAGGTAATAATTTCTTTTGGTTGTTTGGCGCTGCCTGGTGGCCGCATTGTATAATGTCGTTTTAAACAGCCGGGATGGTTTGCCTTTCCCATCCCTGGGCACAGCAGCATCTCCTTGCCTGAGGATCAGGAGGCTAGACTTGCTTTTTAGGCAGACAAGGGGCTCTCCATCCAGGAACATATTTGAACTTTAGACTGGGTTTCTCATGCTTACCTTTCAGTAGTGGGTAATATTTTTGGCAATGCCTGAATGAAGACAAGATTTTCAGAGGCAGACGGATACACAGGCTGGGATTCATCTGGTCTAACTTCAGATGTTAAACCACAGGTATCTACGTCAGAGCTGCTCACCCTGGTTCTCTAGAAATAGACACTTCTAGACTCTGGTTCATCTGAACAACTTCAGATGTCTACCCAAGAATGATATGAGCTTTCTTAGTAATGTTGACTTCTGTCTGCTGATTACAAAAGGCAGCTGGTGACTAACTTAGATGGAGACATTTGTGCCTTGGTCAGATTAATCCCACGTATACAGAGGAAAGAAAGGCTTCATGGCCTCTGGTTCCTGCTGATTTCAACTGCAGTCACCCCCTTATCCCTTCCTTGTTTTCAAAACCTGGCATAAATGGTTAGACATCTAAATTTCTTTAACAAACCTTAGGAGCTATATCTTAGAGGCATAAAGCAATTCTGGTAAGATATAAGCTGAGTACCTAATTCATTTTTGAAGACAGGAATTATATTCTTTTGAAACGATAACCCAAGGCTTATTGATGATTAAATGAAAGCATTTTTAGTTGTTGTTTCTTGCTGCGCCCCATCCAATTTCCTTGCAATTTGCTTTGCATCAGCCATTTTGATTTGTACTTTCCTGAAAAAGCCAACTGTTTGAGAATGCAGCATTCTGAACAAGAGGAGGAGGTAATTTTGGGGGTGTCTTTAATCTATAAACATGGTAGCAGTTCTGTATTTGTTTACCAGCTACAGTCCAAAGACTTACTCGAGTTCATCTTCAGAATCATCATTAACGTGCATGTTGTGTGAGGCTGCGACATCGCTCGTTGACTGGAATAGCTTCAGACTGCTGCTCCCAGAAGATGTTTCTTTCCTTTTCTTTTTACCAAAAAACTTTTTGAAAGATTTGAACTTTGATTTTTTCTTTCCTAAATGAAGAAACATAAAGAAGATGTAACCAGCAGCATTTGCAAGTTTTTGGAACAGTAATAATTCCCTTATAATTTCTTCATAAGTGGATTTTTTTCCTGGAAGAGGCAACACAGTCTGCTCTTACATTAATGTCTTTCAAGACTATACTGATAGCATGAAATTACTATTATCTTGGACAATGGATTGCAATGTTTATGACACATAAGAAATAAACTGTGGCGTAGGATCTTTCCTACTTGCCTCTTGAGATAATTAGACTGTGAAGAAAAACTTTGGTATTAACAGCCTGGGATATAGAGAAGAAATTACAACTTGGAAACCCACTGTCTTTGTTCAGCAAGTTAAATTGTGATGATAAGGACAATGTTGTTACCAAAACCAATTTAAATGTAGAAAAGGCTTACTTAGGTGGAATGTGCAGTTTCAGGAAGCTAATGCTTTTACAACGTCAGTTTTATAATACATCCCAGAATATTTTGAATGCTAATTATGAGACTCAATGGATCACAAAGTATTAAACTAGAAATCAAGCAATAACCTTGAAAAGCAATGCTAGTCTGCTCAGTAGTGAAAGACCTGAACTGGGATCAGTTGCAAGCTCCGTGAAGGAAACTACTTGAAATGAAATCACAGTTTTGCACAAGACATCCCAACAACTTGTGCCTGTCCCATATGAGTTGGTATGTCAGCACCGTGAGGCATCCCTGTCAGTGTTTCACTTATTGGATCTTACTGGGCAAAAATGTTAACTTTGTCACAAGGTGCTAGAAAAATCTTATTTCAGGCCTCTGAAAATGTCAAAAATATAACAGCTCTTGGAGACAGGAGAAAGGCAGAATGCATTCTCTAAACAAACAGATTCACTTCTGTGATACCGCTAAGGCATTGAAGCTCAAGAAGTTACAGCACTTTTCTTTCACTGGGGAAAGGAGCAATTCTACCTGAATTGTCCTCTCCGTCTCCTTCAGTCTCTCGCACCTTAGGGTCCATTATCGTTGAGGAATTCATGTGACAGTCACTAAGGGAGGTAGAAAAAGTGTCAGTCATATCAACAAAATAACAGCACTTCACTATATATATGTATACATACAGGCAAGTTATTAAAATATAAAAATATAAAATATTACATGTATGCTTTTCTATATAAATACATAGACAATACATATCTAAATAGATATATCTCTATATAAACATACATAAAATATAAAAAAATCCCATAGGATGAAGCTTATTAGTCTAAGGTATAATAAATTCCATAGAATCTTTCCACTTTCATAAGACAATAGTACATTATGGTTTAGTTAACCAACTACCCTCTCCTGACTGAAAATTGAGTTTGATGAGATTCTCAAGTGCTTCTAAGAGCATGCATCAGAGGAGGTGGGCTTCTTTGACTCTCCCTCTCTGCGCCTATTCAGGACCACAGACAAAATGTCTTTGTGATAATTACAGCATTTGGGTGACTCGTACAAGTAACATTAGTAAAGAACCATATGTATTTTTCCTTTATTTATAGCCATTTTGAAGTATTCTATGGATTCTAGCTTTTCTTCTTTTTTAAGGAACTTGTGAAAAGGTAACAACTCTTTTTATTCCTTTGTTCGCATAGACAACAGAAAAATACAAATAAAAATAAAACCATCAATTTTCTTCTTTTCTTCTCTCTTCTTTGCTTTTTGGAAGCAAAATATCACATTGCTTATGAAGGTTCCTAAATTAAAAAATATTTCCAAAATTGTACATGTCGCAAGCCTGAGGACAGAGTATCTGTACTTTAAAATGCATTTTCAGAGCAGTAGTCTGTTTGTGCTATCTTTTCCTCATCTGGAAAACCACAATTTCTCAATCAAGGCAGAACAAAGTCATGGATGTCATTGTTTGGATGATGAGTTACATGCTGTAGAATAACTCTAGAATAACTCTCCTCTCGCTAGCCAGACCTGCATGCTAGTTGTAAAACACCCCCTGCCACCGCTCATCGGAAAACCAAAACCAGAGTTAAAGATGAGGGAGAGCAACTTTTGGTCAAGGGCATCTGCCTTATGTAGGTAGAATTAGGAAGGAACCAGCCCTAGAAAAGAACAGACTTGGACGATACCTGTATTTTTAAAGTAAATGCCCGATGGGAGGTAGTAGATAAGTATGTATTGTGGGCTGTGGCACATCTAGTCCATTATTAAATAGGCTCAGGGTGCAATAGCAATGGCAGGACTGCAAATCAACACCTTTACAGCCTCAGCTGTTATATGCATGCCCTGTAGCATCTATAAGCTACACAGATCCAGAGGTGGGATCTTGCAGTCTCTATATAAATTATAGATGCCATAACTCAGATCCCCAGCTGTGGCCTACTGGCGCAGCTCCACTGCGTCCAGCTGCACTCAGGTGAGGGCATATTTTTTTAATCTGAATGTTTATATGCCATACTTCGCCAGTTCTGAATAGCAAAGCCACCAGGGGATAAACACCCACATAATGGAAATGTTAGCTTGAAACATGCAGGCAAGTATAAACACATTCCCTCCGGCAAAATCCAAGCAGATAATATATCATATTTCTGACAATCCAGAAATGTGTTGTTATCCCATCTCAAACCTTAGCAGCCAATTTTCTAGAGAATAAAAAAGATTTATAAAAAGGTCAGCTCCACCATAATGTCAAAGAAGATTTGTGTGACTGATGTGTGACATCTGAGGTCATGAAGAGTGTTTCCACTGGGTATGCCAAATATTTGAGGACAGTAATACGTGACCAGGACTGTGGCATACATCTCCTCACTTAGGAGAAACAGAAAGACACTGAACCCCAATAAGCTCTTTCCTTGCCAGCCGTGTGTCTTGAAGCAAGGTCCTCACTCCCCTTCTGACCTCACGCAGCCATTCTGCAGGTCTGCCACATTTTTGCTGTTTTCCTAAGGTTATTTTAAGAATTACTGTCTCTCCAAAAAGTGCCCAAGATCTGGGGAAAGCAGCCCGCCACCGCTGTGCTTTTGAGGCTGTCTCTTGCAAGAGCACAGCACGGAGCACAGGACTGGAGCGCCAGCTTGTGAGAAGGAGCCAGGTCCCACCACCGCTGCCAGGGTCATCCCTGGATGGCTCCCCGGTGTCACCTGGGGGAAGAGCTGGCTGCTTCGCTGCGGGAGAGCTGCTGAAGAGATACAGGTGGTGTGCAGGGAGCAAGGTTGTCTGGGTAAGAACACTTTGCAGTGAAGCAGAAAGCGACCTGAGGTAAGGGTCAGAGGTGCCTGGGGTGGAGGTGACGCTGGACGCAAGCACCAGCAGCCTTTGCCTCCTGCGCAGCCTGGAGACTCTGATGGCTGCAGCAGGGATGTGGTTATTTTAAAGAGTAAATATGGTAAATAAATCCTAGAAGTTTGGGTGAGATGACTGTTTTCACAATGGGGGGACCATAAGGCTTTTATAAATATTGCTGCATCTCAACTGGGTGTGCAGCTACAAGGACTGGGGAACTGTGTGGACCTTTTACTGCCCAGAGCTAGCGAGTGGACATACCTCAAGTTTTCAGTTCAAAAGGCAAGTTTCCAGTCTGAACCCGGGGTTTGATGTGACTCTCCTGGGCCCGTGCTGGCTGATGTGCAGGAGGAGGTGGTGGTGGCAGCAGCCCTCGCCGCAGTCGCTATGTTCTACAAACACACACTGTGACGAGGACTACAAGGCGCAGCTGCCCGCCCAGTGCCAAGGGTGCGGGAGGGGTTTTATGGCCGCTTTTACCACGGGAAGATTTGTTTACATCAAGAGATGAACAGGCACCCTGCTTCCGTAACCGGAGGACGGCGGGGGGGTTGGGGGGAGGTTGGCATGTGGGGGCGAAGACTGGAAGGAGCTGCAATATGCTTGGCGGGCGGCACGCTGGTGGCTGGGTTTTCAGAAGTACGTTCGATAGTCAATAGATCGTTTTTTAGCAAACCTTGATTTTAAGCAAATACTGAAGCTGAGACTTAGCCACTTGCTTAAGGGTTTTGTCAAGTGACGGTTTCCACCAGACCAATATCCCAACACAGCACAAAGAGATAGTGGCCCCCACCGAGCATCCGACAGCTGCCAGAGATGCCTCTGCACTGCTCTGCAAGTGGGGTGCTGCCCCGGTTAGGGTCTTACCAAACCTAGCTGTAGACAATCACATTCATTTCTACCTTAAAATTTACAATGACATTTTTATTGACATGGGGAAAGTTGTTTTTCCTTTTAAATGCTTCCTTTGCTGAATGCTGTTAGAGAAATGCTGGTTTTCACCTGCTCACCACCCACCATGAGATAACCCTTATTTTCTTTCCCAAATATATAACCTTGGAGAACTGTTCTATCTATATCTTCATTTTTTTCCTTCACTGTAACCTATTTTAACAATATCTTTAGGCAGGTTTTCAATCTTTCGCGCTTTTTCCTCCACATCTGTAACAAACGCTCCAGTTTTAACACATTCATCATAGGAAAGATTCAATTAAAACATGATACTTAAGAGGAGAAGCAAAAAAAACCCAGAGGCCAACGTCTACCCTTGGTACGACTATAACCGTTTGTCACTTCCCTGGCATAAACAGATACTTGATTGTTTGTTCTGGAGCTAAATTTTATCTTCCTCAAAGCTTTCCTTAAAATCTATGACAGCCTACAAGTTTAATAGCTGTGCAATGAAATGCTGACAAAATCCAGCAGCTTTGAATCGGCACCCACTGGCATGGGTGCTATTCAGTGTGCACTTACACTTGGATCTGGAGGCTCGGCTGTGGAGCAGGGCTGCTGAGCTTTCTCATTTTCAGTTTCCCCAAGGATCTGCTGAAGTCCATCACTCAGTTAAATCACCCTGTCATCTGAAGACTCAGCAGGATTCACATCCTAGAGGAGCAGTCTGCATCACTTCTCCTCTGTTAGCAAGGGCAAGATTTACCACATCGCTGGCAGTCATACTCTTTTCCTCTTTTTTTTTTTCCCTTTGCATTTTATGTGTGGTTCTTTTCACAGCCGAATACTGGAGATACCTGGTTTATCAACTTATTATGTGTTTTTATAAACCCAAAATGTCTGACAATAAATTGATAAGTATTACCCAAGCTTATAACAGTATTTTTTCTATACTGGACTTTTCTCAACAGAGACTTTTTCCACTTTCCTTCTTCCTTCCCATGCCCTTTCTAGATGAGCTAAGACACAAGATACGCAGCTGAGACTACATCAGTACAGAGAATAGAGAGGGAATACGGCAACACAACAAGTGTTTATTCCCCTTCCTATCCTTCCCAAATGTCAGTACGTTCAAAAGTGTGTATCCAAAAAAATCACAGCTAAACTGAACGACACCAATTTACACCTTTTATTCCTGTGTTGTATAAGAGTATTCTATTTCCAGTAGACAAAGAAACACCAGGAATTAAAGTAATTTTAAAAAATCTGAATTTAGGGAAATTATTTCATGAGAGGAAGACCTGCCCTCTTCTCTCTCCAATATCATGATATGCACTAAAATTCCTACTGGTATTACACAACCTTGTGGCTTTGGGAAAGAAAATGCAGGAATTCTGGGGATATAAAGAAAACCGAAATACTCAGACAGACTCCTTTAGATGAGGTAGTAACTAAACCGAAAACATCCTAAATACCAGGGGTGAAGACTGAAGCAGCTTTTCTTCATCCACCCCCTCTCTGAGGGCTCAGACCTGAAATGAAGGCACCATCCATGAGCCATGCAGTCCCTTCTCCTGTCACATGGACTGCAGAAAAGGGACAGCTCAAAGTTTCCAGAGGGAGCATGCCCAGGGTGCCCACCATGATCCCCTGCCAGCAGCAGGCACATCAGCAGAGCTTTCACGCATCTGGAGATGCTCTAGCTCTGCGGCAAAGGCATTAGCAAGAGCACCACCTGGACATAGCCCCAGGATGCCACGTCTTGGCATAGTGCAGGTCCAAAAGAGTGTCGTGATCACCTGCATCCCAAGGAAGGATTTATCCCTGCAACTAGGGGATACTGTGTGCTGAAGACATTGCACAAGAAAGCATGGTAGAAGGAAGTGCAACGGAGCTTGTGATGAGGAGGTATTCACAAAGCAAAAGAAACACTGCTGTTCAACACACCTCTCTGCTCAGACCTTCTCCTACTAATAAAGATCCCAACATCACCCCCGCTTTCGAGCTCTCAAACCACTGTCACTGCTCCCAAGTGATAACGCTTGAGCCTAGCCAAAACTAAATTTCTCACAACGTGCCCAATTATAAAATCCTTTCCAGAAGTTATCGATCAGCTTGAGCTTATGTTACTAAGATAAACCTCTCCTCTCTACTCCCCCTTTTGCAACAGGAAATCTAGGAAGCACAGTGAAGTGCTCCCGCTGAGCTAGCATGGCACATATGAGCCCAGGTATTAGGAGCGTCCACATGAGTGAGATGCAGGTCTCTGGGAATCCAATTAGTTTGTATAAAAACATCTAAAAAGCTCACAAAAAGGGACAGGAGAATTTGATAACAATTGCAACACCATTTCCAAAGCCATACATCTTCTTGCTCCAGACCTCTCTTTGTATGAAAGGAGTACAGATTTCACTTCTTATTTGGCCTCCAACTTTTAAATCAAATGAATGAATGCACCTGAATGCATGCTTACATACACACAGCCATTCTAGGAGCTTTATCTGGAGTTCCAGCACCGTGACTGAAGGGCCACCCTGCCTTTCTACCGTGTCAGGCCCTATACGGGATCTGTACATAATCTAGCTGTGTTCCCATCCTTTTTGAATTATTAAAAATAATTTACCCAGAGAAAACATATTTTCAGAGAAAACTGCAGTTTTCTTCTACCAAATCTACATAAAATATCAAAGATAAACTTCATGCCAAACCAAGAAGAAAAACACCCTGTCACTTTTTGTATACAACTTTGCCTTTTGTTTTCAAAGTTGGGCAGACAATCACCTCCTCCCATTTTATTCAAATGTTTTGAATCAGTAAATGGGAAGTATTTCTTTGCAAAGTTTCTAACTTATGTGTTCTCTCCTTGTTTTAATAATTTAGTGTGGATGCTGTTAGCACCTACTTGTTTATGCTGACTGATGTCCATGGGGACATCATCTTCAAAATGTAGTATTTCACAAATGGTTTGCTGTCTAAAAGATGACAGTTCACTATCCATCTTCATCAGTC
This sequence comes from Burhinus oedicnemus, assembly GCA_008921705.1. Classification (NCBI taxonomy): domain Eukaryota; kingdom Metazoa; phylum Chordata; class Aves; order Charadriiformes; family Burhinidae; genus Burhinus; species Burhinus oedicnemus. Next base: position 324,475 of record VFFE01007254.1, on the reverse strand, counting down.
TCACGCTGAATCTGGCACACCTTCCTCATCTTTTCTTATCTGCATTATTGGTTAATAAATGTTTTTGTCTCTTTGCTCGTGGCTGACATTTTCCTCCAGCTACTGCTACCCTTGTAGCACACTCTCATGTTACTAGAAAATCTGTATATTGCACAACCATGATGGCATGCTGAGAGCCTGTGTGCCACTCCTCATGCTCAGAGCAAGGCTGGCTGTGAGTAGCTTTGCTGCCAGCATCCTATCCCTGGCTGCCCGAGTCCTAGGCTGGCATCCAGGTGAGAGCACCCAGCCTGAACACAAAGTCAATGCCCTCCTTAAAACTCTGCCTTTTAGGGATCCTCCCATCCTCTTTCCAGTAGCTCTCAAAATGAATAGAGCTAGCTCTGAGTCATTTGCCCTTTCTCTCAGAAATGACTAACAAAAGTTAGTTGCACCAACACATAATCTCTTCCAACGCTGCTCCTTGTGCCAGAGTTTGCTTTTCCTCCACCTCCAACATCAGTGGAGGTGGAGACAGAGGAATAACAAGCTGTGGCGCAGGGACCAGCTACATGTGACTACTGTCCCACCACTATCTCTCTGCACCAGCCCTTTCCTTTGCAGTATTCACATCTCTTACTCAAATCCCCTGTTGCATACTGTGTAAACATAAGGTGGTGCCCGCCGTCCCTGTGATCACTGACTGAAGAGACATCAAGGGATCTCAAGTAATAAAATACCTGCTAAAAGAAAGATAGAAGAGGGGAGATAGGATACAGCTCACTGCATGGGCTCCCCTTCCAAGCCTTTGTGCAAACAGGGCAAGACTTGCCATGACCAGCGTGTCAAACTTCCCAGGCTATGACAGGAAAAACCGAAGAGGCAGCAGGTGCATCTTCCCAAGCATTTCCATGGGTCTTCTGGGTGTTCAGTTGTCTTTGCTTGCTTCTTTCACTGCCGTTGGGCAGTATGCATTTTCCTTCGCCTAAACTCCTCCCTGGTGCACCTGTCCCTGTTATTGCCAAGACTGTGCGGATTCTCGAGTCAGATCCTCACCAGCCCTTCTGCCGTGCCCCTGCCAACAGCACATTCCTTTCTCTATTACAGGCACAACACATTTCTAAGGGACGGGGGGGGGGGGGAACCCTGTTCTCTCTACCTGTTTTTTTCAAGAACTGATAGAACTTCCTTCCCCCGTTGTTTCTGAGAGAAATGAGAAACACTCTGTAAAATAAACATGCCTCCTAAGCAGCTTTTGAAGAGTGAGCTTTTTGTTTTTAAAGTGCATTGCAACAGAACACACAAACATAAGAGGTCAGAAGGCACCACTGGGATTGCCCAGCCTGATGTCCTGGGTAGTGCAGGGAATAGGCTGTCCCCCAGAAGGGTGAAGGGAACTCTACTTCCCTGATGGAGCTCAGTAACTTGGGGCTATACACCCTGTCAAAGGTCATATTTTGTTCATGGGAAAAGCCTTAGCTTTCATGGTTTCTTTAAACAAAAAAAACCAACAACAAAGCAAACCAAACAACCATATAAAAGAATTAAAAGGGAGGGGGAGGAGCTTACATTGGCAAAAGAATAAAGCAAACTCATGTGAAACATCTTATTCCTATGGAGTAACCCCTTCCTTCTTCTTTCAGTTCTCTATTTTTTGTGATTTAATAGAGGAGCCAGGAGATCTATTCTACCAACACGGAAAGCATTATTATTAGAAGACTTGTTAGAGTAATAAAGCCACATTGGCTCTCCTTCTTCCTTCTCAGCGCACAAGGATAATAAAGGCACAGCTGTTTTACACAAAGACACAAGACCTCCCCTGGCCGGCTCCCTACCAGAGATCCTCTGCTATATTTAGGAGCACAAACAGCTCGACATAATACCAGAGTTTTAGGCTTGTATCAGCCATCTTTACTGATAGAATCACAATCTGTATTTTTAACTTAAATAATATCGAGTGTTCACATAGACTACTTTGGCTAATAACGTTCTGAAGAAGTTAATATTTTTTGTACAATAGCAAGCTAACATCACTCAGAGTCAAGGGTCAGTAAAATATTACAAATTCACCATGCCTCTCCTTGAAAAGCAATAGAAAAGAAAGTAAAATTTCTTGCTTTAGTTAGAACAAAATTACATTTGATTCTACATGTCACAATTGCAATTATTCTTGAATTCAGCACTGAGAATATTCCTCAAGCTATTTCACAAAAATAATTATACAAGGTCTTTTGGTATTCAGAATGAGTAGAAAATCAACTTTATTATAAGGTCTCAGTGTCTTTAAATTCAAGGAAACATAACAAGCTTTCATTGATCCTTCCTTGCTTTTTGGAATCACAAATACAATAAATTGTCTATGTACATACATACACACACACACTTACTTTGTGTCAAAGAAAGAATAAGACTCACCTAGAACCACAGCAAGCCCTGAGGAATGGTGCACTTACACCGGCTGCCCCATCAATTAGGCTCATGTAAGAGTGTTCTTGTACAGTGCAGAGGTTAATGGGAATTCAAGATGCAGAAAGTGTTTAGCACTACCCAGAATGAGATCCTTATTTAGCTTTATCTGCTATTCAGAAGAAAACTCAGTGCGCCAAGTTAACCAGACAATGAAGGTAATTGCTAACATCAGAGGTGAATGTGGCCCAATTTTCATCCATTCTGAGCCCATCTATACTGCATGCAGTATTTACTCTCAGCTGCATAACGTGTGGTGTAGTCAACAGTGTCATTTCAACAGTTTTATCAAGTTTCTTTAAAAGTTAATGACAAATCTTTTCAAATGTCAGGTTCATCTGAACACAGAATATAGCTATATCCTGGGCCTACTTCCAAATATTTTGTCATTACTGTGATGAAAAATACAGTCTGGTTTGGCCAAACACAAGTAATGAGGAAAGTGCATGAAATAAAGAGACTAGGCTGGGCTTTACCGGGTTCCTTGGGAATTCCTGTGCTGGAAGGATGAAATAATGATTGGGATCATCTATGAACCATGTGCAGAACAGTTTTAGTATCAAATATTTAAAGTAAAGAAAAAAAGAAAGAAAGTAGGGAATGCAAAGAGAATTAATTAAATACTGTAAGAGAAGCCTGAGCCCTTCCAGGCAGAGATATACCAGCCTACCAGCTAAGACTAGCGAGAACATAAGCAGGTTGATTTCCAGGAGCTGCTCACAAAAGGTGTCATCGGGGTCCTCAGCACTCCCTTGGCTTTGCCTCATTTCAGCCCACACCGCTCTGCCAAACTGGCTGCAGTCTTGCGCTAACCTGGAGTCACCTCGGATGCAGGGATAACAAGAAGCCATGTCTCCAGCCCAAGGAGCGGTCCCCCTCCTGGGTCATCCTAGCATGAAGGAGCAGCGAGGATGGAGTGAGATCCAGCTGGAGCCACGGGAGGGCAGCTGGAGGCGGTGGGGAAGGGGAGCATCTTCCCCTGCATTCCCTCTGCAGCGCTCTGACTGCAGACTCAGAGGCCAGTTTCTTCCCCAACATCCACACAGGATGTCCAAGAGGTACAACCGCTGTCAGCGCAATCTCAATCCTCCAAAATTTCCCCGGGCAACAGCATTCACATATTTCAGCAATAACTGCTACCTTGTAAACACATTCCACATTCCTGTTGCGTTAAACCCCACAGGCCAAACGCAAAGCTGAACAGTCTCTTGTCTAACTGTTGTATGAGGCTTGCTCTGAAGCAGTACATGTGGAAGGCTTTTAATTGGGAAAGACCTTATTTAGTCTCTTTTGACCCTTCCTAATTTAGTCCCTCTCAGCTTTCAGTTGATAATCATTAAGCCCAGATGGGACAAAGATGAGCCATGGGCTCTTTTCTCTTTCCTCCACCTGAGTAACACTCAGATCACTTGCAGAAAAAAGAGCACGAGATTTTTAATGCAAGGTCACAGCAATACATGACTGCAGCAGGGGTTTCAGGTAGGAGGCCAGTTAAGTTGGATAGTCGTCCTAACCCAAATAATTTCTTACGTGAACAGGCTGGAAGGTTGCTTTCTGACCACTCCACAATAAACAACATTGCTGAGTCCTTTCTTCTTTGCTCAGAACCTTCCTCCACAGTGTCTAAGAAAAACACAGTCAGGATTTCACAAATGTAAGAGCCCTAACTTTTTGTCATTTGCTCCCTCACGACATGTACTTGCAAACTTTTCATTCTTGCTACCCGTTCAGGACGTATTTGTTATTTTGTGTTTGAAAGAGAGGAGGTATTTTCCTGTAGCTCTTCTCTCCCCGTATACTTGCAGGTCTGTGCTCCAAACCACAGCCTGCGCCCCAAAACAAGGATATGAGCAAATGGAAATAACTGCTGCTTGCTCAGATTCTCATTTTCCCCTCTGCTCCTTCCCTGCAGCAATAACCTCAGTGCAAATAACCTCTGGCGAGTCACTCTGCACATTTCACCTCCAGTTGCCACTTCAGACTTGCAGACTTCTGGAAGTCAATACCCTGAATGCAGCTTAATAGATTTTACTGCTGCCTTGTGAGAAGTCCAGAGCCAAGTCTCTAGTGCGCCCTACACCACCTGCACAAGCCCAGTCATTCCCTTGGACTGGGAAGTAGAAAATATTTGCATGTGCCAATTTGTCCAGGACAAGTAACGCTGAGCATGTGCGCTCATATATTCAGAAGATTATATGCAAAAACGTCACATGCAGAACAAAATGAGGAGAGGGGACTGGAGAAAACACAAGAAAGGACAGCACTGAAGAGCTCAAACCTTCCCTGACTGTTTGTAACAGTAAGGGACATAGTCACTGGGAGGGCTTCTGCTCCTTATCTATCCAGAGCAGCAGAAGAATATGCTACCAGTCACGGTGTCATACCGGTTGTGCATCCTCTCTCATCTGCAAAACAGATGGATCCAGCCCTGACAGCGCTTTCATCTTAAACTGATGCAGGAGGATGGGTGATAAACATCACTGTACGATGCTGCTACTCCTTAGGTTTAATTTCCTAAGGAAACAACATTTACGTGACTGCACTGTCCATCCTGCTCCATTTTCCCCTGCTTCCCCCCCACTTTTGAAGCCATTGGTCCTTTTCAGCTGAGTTTGATGGAGAGATGCATCTCAAAGCTATGAATCATAGAATCACCTAGGTTAGGAAGAGACCTTTAAGATCATCGAGTCCAACCATAAACCTAACACTGCCAAAATCACCACTAAACCATGCCCCTAAGCACCATGTGTCCTGGTTTGAGGATGTCTACCCATCTTTTAAATACCTCCAGGGATGGCAATTCCACCACTTCCCTGGGCAGCCTGTTCCAATGCTTGATAACCCTTTCTGTGAAGAAGCTCCTACTAGTTTTGTAAAAATTGGTGACTGTGCAGAGTCCCCGCTGCAGGAAAGCTGACAGCAGGAGGAAAGCAGCTGCTTGTTCCTCTTGCTAGCCAGCTGAGCAGTCAGTATGCCTGTAGCTCAGGCGCAGCCCTGATGAGCCTCTAGGCTGGCCATTAGAGGATATAGACAGTTCAGGGTATGGTGGAGAGTCAGGAGGAGAAGGGAGGGACTGAGAAGTGAAATCCTGCAGAGAGCACATGGGGGAATGCATACTGCAGTAGGGGAGCCTTACTGGCCTGGCAGAAGCCAGCTGCTGTTTAGAGAACAACGCTGATGTTACCATGATGCTGCCACTTTACTTGGAGGTAGAGAGAAGAAAAGAGAGTGGAAGAGGCACCTGCCAGCTTTTGCAGCTCTCTGAAAGACCTGAGATTCAGACCTGTCCCTGACATCAAGTCACAGGAGACCTTCTGGAGAACATCACGGCATTTCAAGAAACTGTACTACAAAGGTACAGTTATTTCCATTTGTACCACTACAAAGCGTATCATGATTAATTTATGCTGAACCAGTCCATACATATACAGTGTTGGAAAGACAACCAGCCCACAACTCGAAAAGGCTCTCCAAAGAGAGAAAAGAATCGTTGGCACCTGCATTCTAGAGATGGGTACAACAGTATGGAGAGATTAAATGCTTTTCATGATGTCCTTCCAGAAGCATCTCTCGGAGTAGGGACCAGAGTGAGTCTGTCATGCAGAAGCAGTGCTCAGCTCCAGGCCTGTCCCTTGGTCCAGCTCTGCTGGAGCCGACAGCACAGACCAAGGTGCCCTCTCTGGTCTAGGGCCTAGCTCTCCATGGCATAGTGGAAAGCAGGAGGCAAAGGGAACTGGATTCCACTCCCTGGAAGGGGTCCCATGGACCACTGGTGGGAAATACACTGAGAGAAATGTCTCCCCTTCTCACATCACCACTTGCCCTCAGTCTCTTCTCACTTCTGCCACTGGGGCAGAAATTCTCCCTATCCTCCTCTGAGCACTTTTCTTGTGCAACTCCTCACTGCTTTAAGATCCCTTTGGCAGAAAGCTCTCACGTGCACATTTGTTCCTGGCTGTATCTCCCTCTAGGCAGTGGAGAAAAGATATTCAGCTATTAATAGGTCTAAATCACCTTACTCTGAGAAGATGCCTCTCTGCGGAGGAGAAAAGGAAGCCAGGGTTACCTAGCAGCTCATGGTTAGGTGCTCTGCATTCCCATCCCCACTGTCCTACCCCGTGTGCCACGTAAGCCCCAAAGGCTACACAGGAACCTGAAAATGATGTTTAAAAGGGGCAGAAAGGAAAAGACCCATTTGGGGACTTATTCCATTTGTCCCCAGGCTCCCTTCTTTGGACACATCATGAATGTTTTACTTCAATACTCAAAGCCCAATGAGATGCAGTTATTAATTTATGACTATGACAAGATTATTATGGTTAATTTAACATGTGCAGGCACTTAACTAACTACTGTTGGGAAATATTTGTCATTAATTCAAAAATTTCCTGCCTGCAATTTGGCAGATAGAGCGTGAGCTGCAGAAATCCAGCATGACATAAAGAGCTCTCATCTGCCATCACCTTTACACGTGACTGTACAATACTTGAGCTCTGACTGATTAAAATGTGCACAACAAAATGTACTGCAGCATTCATAAATTAAATGGCATTCGCATTCAGATGCTAGAAAAATCTAACTTAAGAGCATGCTCTTTCAGACATAGGAAGAGGAGCAGAGAGGCACACATCCTCCCCATGGCGAGTGAAAGGGACACCATTGGGAGATAAGCATTCCTAATCAAAGCTCAGAAAGCAAAACTGTGTAAGCAAAAGCTGCTTGCAGTAGGCTTTCCTCCCACCTCCTGTGGGCCTGCTGTGATCCCAACCAACTCAGGTGGTGCAGAGTAAAACCATTAAAGTGGTTTCATTCAGGCGCAACCTGTCTCTCAGGCATGGCACAGCCCTCCAGGGCCATCCTACGCCCTGCTGTGGCCACTCCTGGTGAGGGAACTCCTCACCTCAACCTGCTGTTTTGTTTGCTTTACCAGGGAGGCAGGTGAAAACTCTGCATATCCAGAGCTAGTTACAGCAACAAATGGAAACCCGTGTCCAAAATGGCCAGTCTTATGGCACCTTTGAAGGGTCCTAGCACTTCTTGGCTAATTCTGATCCCTTGGGCAGGTCCAAAGTAACCAAAGAGATGCTCAGCACCCATCCAGTGTCTTACATAGTTTAGTGATCCACTGTTTTGCCCACAAAGGCTCTTTAGCTCTGTGTTTTTGCAAGTCCTGTCACTATCGGATGCACCCCACCTATCAGCGCTTCCCAGTGCAGGAAAGAACTTTTTCAGTTCTCTCATACAGTAATCACCTGAGGAAGGGCATGTTTTGGTACACCAAACCTTTGAGCTTCACATAGGTGTGTCAGGATAAAACTTGGGAACATACTACCAGAAGGGACTTCCTGAGCATTCAGTCCCCTGTTGTTGCTGGCAAACACTCCAGTCTTATTTTGATAACTATTCAATTTTCAAAACTATTCAATTTTCAACATCCCTTTGGCTGAAACGCTATTCCAGAACTTTGTAACTCTGATGGTTAGAAATTCCCAGACTAAATGGCCAGTCTATACCTGTTTATTTTCATGCCAATGCAATCTTTTCCTTGAGGCAGGTTTTCTCTCCTGCCAGGAGTATTTAGAGAAGATGGCCATCTCCTCCCCTTTCAGCTTTCATCTGCGAAGCCAAACAAGCCACGGCACCTTAATTTCCTCTGAGAGATAAGCTCTCCATTCCCCTTGCCATCTTACTAACCCTTCTCTGCACCCATCCCACTCCGATCTCACCTCTTCTGGCAGCCAGATGCCCAGACCTGGACACTGAATCCCAGGTGGCCTCTACAGTTAGATGACACACACGTCGCTCTTGGATTTAAGCTCCCCAGCTCCCAGCTAGACTTGCACAGGTTGGCAGACAGGCAGAGAGGAAAGCATTTACCTTCCACCTCTACCCGCTTTCTACTGCAGAGTCCAAGGACACATCTGAGGCATTTGCTATCAAGAAACGGCTTTCTGTGCAAGGTCTCTGTTCCAATAACCTCCCCAGACTTGGCTCTTTCCTACATCCAGCCACCCAGATCGCTGATGCTGGCTGCCAACAGCAGACTAGAGAACCCATTCCAGCTTCTTTTCAAACCCTGAAGCCTCGGCATACGCTCCCTTGGCTGGACTCACAAGGGCCCAGCCATCTGTGTATCTGCAGAGTGCCTCTGGTGTAGGTGTAATGGGAAAATATTTAGCCTTTTACATGCAGTTGGCAAATGTACTAGCTCAAACTTGAGGAAAATCTGACCCTCTTTGCCTAGGGGGCCTCCTTCCTTTTAATATTTTTTTCAGACATTTAAAAAATATTTGTGAGTCATGGAAATGGGCAGGGAACAAGATGCCTAGCAGAGCTCCCAGCTCTGGCAGAAGACTTACTAAGAAGACACTACAAGGCTTTGTGAACAGAAGATCCGGGAGTGCTGGATGACTTAATCTCTCGGGTCCCATGCTATCCTCTGAGGGTGCTGCTTTACTAAAACAGCTAGATCAAAGTGACTAAAGAGGTTTCTGCTGTTAACTGTCTCCTGAAAGTTCTTGACCTTGAGGCCAGAACAATTAAATGAAATGTGAAGCACCTCCTCAAACAGATATTTCTCCTTCTCTGTCCTACATCACCTAAACACACAGTAGTGTGAAGTTACACACCTGGGAGAGCCTTTTGTAATAAAGAACATCCTGAACTGCATGAAGATCCTGCCCTGGTATGGATTTTTTCTCTCTTCTTAAGTGGTCATATACACTGTGGGTCCTACAAATGGATGTATGAACTCTCCAATATGTATGATACAGACAAAAACCTTGGGATACCAAATGAGACATGCACACTTTGAAAAGCGGCTGCTGTATCAGGTATGCAATGTGAGACTCTGGGAATTGTTTTTCTGAATACCAAGTGTGGAAAATATCAATTGAAACAGCACTTATTCAGTCTCTCTGAAGAAATCAGCTCCTGAACGCCTTAGACTCAGCACTTAAACAGCTTCACATTAGAGATAATTAAAATATATGGCTTAAAAAAAATATGGTCTTTTATGTCTCTATTCAAAATGCACCACTACAGTACTCCTGTGCAAAAGAACTACGAACATGCTTACAGTGTACCTGTTCCAGAGATGTGGAACTAGATCTTTGGCTGATGACACTTGGCAGGCCTCTGCTGAAGTTAATTGCAGCTGCGCCAAATCATATCACTGAAGAGCTGGCACATACTGTTCATAGACTTTGGAAAAAGGCAAGTTAAATAGCTTGTATGCACCTGGAGACATTCATTTCCATGTTTTTCAAAATACAAAAACTGTATTTTCTGTGAGGAATGCTCTTTCGGAAAACTATCATGCCAGCTCTGTACCAGCACTAGATATGAATATAATCTGGTTTAAATCCTACCTTCTCTGCTATCTGTGAGTAGAGGAAAGAGGCTGCAGCACAAGACAGTCTTTTTTCCTAATTTTTTTTTTTTTTTTAGAACGGCACATCTCTTTAATTTTTACATTTGTCGAAGGGTTTCTACTTGTAATCTATCAAAGGAAAACAAAAAGCAGTAACAAATCCCATTGTGTTACCAACCAGAGGCAATGATTGTCAGCCTCTGCAAACAATACATAGTTAGAGGGACTTGCTGCTTTCCATTTTTAAAATGTGCTACAAGGAGCCAGTTGCAGTGAGAGCGAGGCAACCGATAACTCTTGCTCACTTGAGGATTTTTCATTAGCCAATTCTACAACAAATTAATGAGAGGAGTTTAAAGGTTGTTTTCAGCACTTTATAAACAGACATCACAAGGAACTAGGGAAGACAATTCATCTTTCCACTTAACTTTTTTACTTACCATCCGATGAAACTTTAGTAAGTACAAAGGCAGGTCAATACTCCCACAACTCAATGTTGTGCATCTCTGTAACCAAGAAACCCATTACACCTGTAGGAAAACAACCTTAAACAACCTCAAACATAAACTTTCTTCAGCTGCTTACCTGCGTACGTTCGTGTTTGCCAGATTCAACGTAACACAAAAGGCTACCGGTGTTTCAAAAGGGATCTGCCACCTCGCCAGACATTTAAGCAGTACCAAAAAAAACCAGAGGCACTTTCACGTTTGCATGGATGGTTCTGTACGGTCTCAATTCGGTTCAACTTGGACAGTGCACCCTATGTCTCATCAGTTACCCAGCACCGGGCTATGCTCTGCCTTCCCGAAGCGTGAGTTATTAGCACTACCCTGATCCCTTCACCAAGTGATCCCTGTATCTAACGCTGAAGGAGTCGGTCAGAGCAGAAAGCACCAGTATCCCCCAGTTGCTAGGAAACAAGCAGGGAGATCCTGACCTGAATTCTTAGCGGAGGCTGATGTTGCTCAGGAAGCTTAGCTGGGTCCTTCCTGGAAAGGCAGGGACATGCCGAACAGTTACTCCTGGCTTTGCAAAGGCCACTGCATAGCACCGCCCAGGACAGAGGGACAGCAGCTGAGCTATTTTTATGCCAAAAAGGCACCTGTTCGAAAACAGGAAGCACAGGTGCAAAAACAGAGGGTGATTTTTCTATTCTTCATGCCAATGAAACTAGAAAGTTTTTAACCTTGAAATAAGAACTTTGTATTTCAAATTTGTTCATTCGATAAAGCAGAAGAAACCATCCACCACACACACAGCCACAGCACTAACAAATGCAATGGCAGAATATGAAACATACAAAAATGAAGACATTAAGATTATCCCAGACACGTGTGCTACAAAGCGTATTCTAAAGCCAAATTCATAACATAAAAAACTGAAGAGAAGCAAATCAGGAAAGTTAATGATGACACAAGAACTCTGCATTTTCTGACCTTTTAAATATTTTAAGTTACTGCCATGCCATTGTATTAATTACTGTATTTAGCTTCAACCTCCTCAGTATGCATTTTCTAAAAGCTGAAAATAAGAGCTGAATTAGACCTGAAGAGCTAAAGCACCTCTGGGTCCCTTGCATGGGGTACAACTGGGCCTAGTTATCCTGTATAGTGAAAGGAAATAATAACTCCTCGGATGCAGCATAATATAAATATCTCACACAGACCAGATTATCTGAAAAAAATGCCTGTTTGCTTTCTACCAACTCCAAAGAACATCCATCCTCTTGGCAATAATGTCGAGAAGCGATGCTGTGCACACCATGCATAGCACGGCTCCCGCAGGCTGGGAGGGACGAAGGATGTCGGTGCAGAAACAAGACCTTTCATTCCAGCCGGATGCTTCCCCATTGCATCTGGGCACGTTCTCACATGTGAGCGGCTCCTTCCTTGCTCTTGCAGGCTCTGCCAGACCCAGACAGGAATATCTCTGAGGACCTGTGGCCCAGCCAGGGCAGTAGCTCCAGTATCATCTTTGTAGGGCACATTCTCTGCAGGACAGGTTTGCAGTGGGTATACCTACCACCCAGCCACTACATGAGCAGAAGCTCTTTTGAAGAGTAGTCTCGGGCACAGGAAGGCTGGCCTGTCATGTCTAGAGAAGTCCAGCTATGACTTTAAAAGGGAATTACTCCACAACTTAAGATAGCTTTTCATCTGTTAAAAACAAAGCAATGTTTTAACAGAAGGGAAATGTACACAAGTGTCTTTGCAGAAACACCAGAGCATCTCAGCGGTGCAACAAGCACACCTAACGTTTGCTGCTGCTGTGTGTGGTGTATCCCCAAAAAGTCTCTCCTTTCGTTACTACGTACAGCCAGGTTCAGTGGCCCAATAAAGCTGTGTTCAACACAGGCTTGGGGTCAAGCAATGGTCTCTTAGCTGTGCTTCAAACCTCTCCCTCCCCCATAAGTGTCTGTATTTACCCAGGGAATCAGTCTATCCCTGCAGCAATTATAACTGCCCAAAAGCAGCTGAGTATTACAGCGCTTCAAGTACCTTTCTGAACAAGAGCCAAAGACCATCACATTGATAGGAAAATTATCATCCTATTGTTCATTTCCCTTCTCTCATCTTTTTAGAGAAATAGCAAGAGATCAGTTTTAAGTCCTATCCCAAAAGCACTTAAATTTCCAAACAAAATAGTTACAGATGTCATAACCCGGGGAGCAGCAAAACTGAATTAATCCAGGTTTTAAAGAGTCACAATAAAAAAATCTTATAGATAACCAAGCAACATTTGGAGGAAGCAAACTGAAAATTTGTTACATATATACTCATCTGCTGCTAAATAAAAGCTGATCACATAAGAGAATACTGAGTGCAAGTCAGAAATCATCGCTCTGTGCAATGCAGCTGTATTTTAAGTAGTGCAGGTATTCTGAAACCATTTTCTTTATGAAAGCCCCTCCTAAAGATACCATCGCTAGAAGACAGAATGATGCAGAAAATCTAGTCATAGAAATATTTGTATTTTAGATACTGCTAGATTAATTTTTTACTATAGATTCTTCTTTTGCAAACCAAATTTCGTGGATGTCACTTCAGTGCATTTTTTTCCTACAAATTCTTCCAAATGGCCTTAATGTTCAGTAACACAGCAAGCTGACGCTAAATAGCAGGAAACAGAGAAAACAGAGAAACCCTGGCAAAAGGAAAGGTATGGCAAATGCAACCTTTCAATAATGAGGCCCTTAATAGAGGCAAAGAAAAATTTAAAGACACGAGCATGAAGATTTGAGGAGAAATGGAGAATTGCTGAGCCTGAAAGAGAGAGGGAAGGGGAATGCCTTTCAGGGACAAGAATTTCAGATGTGAAAGAGGAGGAGAAAAATGAGAAAAATACTTCTGGATTTTTCTGTAGAGAGACTGAAGGACATTTACCAGGGCTGTCACGTGGGTAGACAGCCACAGGAGATACTTGGTGATGAAGACAGTGCTCCGAGTAGGTGCCAGAATTCAGTGATCTCCTGGCCACAGATGAGCAAATAGCTCAGTCAGTGATTTGTCATTGACACTCTTGGCAAAGTTGCTAATTACTGTATGGCCATTGATTTTTTTTAGGTGTTTTCAAGCATAACCAAAATGCTGTGAAGACTCATGGGAAGTTTTAAACTTCCACTGGGCAGAAGAGGGGGTGTGAGTGGTATATGGAGCAGAGTGACAACAAGCAATAAAACAGTGAGAACTGCAAAACAATAAATCAGTTTTATATAAGAGTGTGCAAAATGATGTAGATGGGAACAATGCTGCTGGAAGTGCTGATTCAAGGGAGAGCCCAAACTGGGTGCCTTTCTTCCCTCTTAACATTTCCTCTGGTCATGTCTTGAACAGCAAGAACAGGCGAGTAGTAAAAGGGATCTGTGTAGGGTACAGAAAATCCTTTCTATAGTGTTCAAAATAACCCGTCACATCTTCCTATTGTCTAAACTGGTATAACTCCATCAGCTTCATTTTATGCCAGCTTAAGATCTGGCCAAACGCATGGAGTATGAGAAAGGCGGCAGTTCCTCTTACATGCTTCACTTTGCCTGCGGGCAGGTTTCAGCAAGGCACGTGTCTATTCCAGGGAAAGATACTTAATGAAGGATTTAATCTTCCTGATGAATACAGAAGGATGCTAAAGTACCAAACGCGTCAAACACACCTTGCAATAAAGTAAATTGTTAAAAATTTGCTTTACTCAGCTATGTATTTGTAAAACCATGTAAAACGGTTTGAAATTGCCTGACTTCAACTACTGAAAGTCAAATGCTGCTGTCCAAATCTCTCTGCAAAGGTATAGTTTTACAGTAATTGAGACAGTATGTAATCCAGTCACATCTCTGCATACATCAGTAATACAGTACCGAGAAGTCTCACAGTTGTTCAGACGCAGAAGGAGCCGTGTGAAGCATTGATTCACGCTGATGAATTGTAACCAAGCAACACTGCCAGCATCCCTCCAGCCCATTGTTGCTCTGAGCTGGGGAGAATAACAGCAGAACAGCACTGAAAACCTGCCAAACTCCGGCTTCCCCAGTTAAAGGATACCATCCCTCTAATGCTAGATACAGCAAATCCTTTAACCAAAATATAACAGAAATAAACTGTTACTTCCCTCTCAGTAAAAAGATAATGACATGCCTGAAGGCAGTAAATGAATTTCTGTGTGTCCACGACTCTCTTGTAAAGAACCTTTACAAAAGAAACAGTTCAAATTTACTTTACACAAAAAGTGAAGGGCAATGAATTATTCATCTGAGCAGAGGGACAGAAATACTGCCTTTTTGTTAGTCTGGCTACTAGATGCTGAGGGAAACTAAAGACAACTTTCTCAGATACAGTAACTAATCAGTAACAACACAGATGAGATGGAAAGGAAGCAGATACTTGAAAAATTTGTTCAGTGAGAGGTGGCAACCATTTTCCTCATTAAGTGTCACGCAAAAATATAGCTACTACATCATCATCGATGTGAACCTTATTATCAACAGAGGCATTAAAAAAATGATGTTAAAATACTGATTTTTTTTCCTTTTATTGCAGTTAAGTCTGAGTGGTGGGATTATTTGTTCTGTTTAATGCCACGGGCCTGGACATCAAGGCCAAAATTGTTTGAAAAATGATCCACTGTTGCTCTTTATGGGAATAAGAAGACAACACATTCTGCCAACAAAACTTGGTCAACTAGAGAACCTGAATTTTCAAGATGTGCCACAGTCTCCCCATTTTACCAGGAAAAAAAAAAAATCACATGTATAAGTTAGGAATAAGATACAGAATTGACTTGTTCTTATGATGTAAAAGACAGGCTAGCAGCTGTGTGCATTTCTCAAAGTATAAAAACCCAAAGCGCTGACCTGTAAAACAGAAATAGTAATAACATCTGCTAGACTTCTGGGCTCTGCAATCACATTCCCTGAGAGCAAGTTTCCAAAAGAAAGGCTGAGCACTTATGTAAGATATCATTTCCCTTTTCAATGAATTGTGCTTCTCTTTTGAAACTTAAAAGCCTGAGTGCAAAACCACATACAACTCTCTCCTCTGGGAATAAATGTAGTGAGGCAAAGTAACAAATGGCCATGGCATTGACATAAAAACAGACTTAGCGACGTCTTTCAGAATTTGGGATATATTAGATCACCCTCTTTGCTTATTCCCTGCTCTTCTTTTAGTTCTTTTCTACAAACCAAGTTCTTAGATGTGATCTTCTCAATCCCATAATGGAGGACCAAGCAGTCCTGTATTCCCTATTCTATGTGGAGTATAACTGGGGTTTCACGAAGGCAGAAATGCTGCTGCTGCTAAGGCTTTCTCTGCTTGGCAATTTAGGGTCTTTCTTCTAAGTCTTCAACACTGCCAAAGGTTTTGACACTCCACAGAACTTCTTACAGGCCCGAAGTCTGCTTTCCCATGGCATGAGTTCCCAGTAACTTCCTCTCAGTTGTGAGCAGATATTTAAAGGAGAACTTGGTCTCATCTTCTTCATTCCCCTCATAAATTTGCCAGATGGCTTTATTTAATGTCTATTCCCTGGATTGGCTCTTAGATTGATTTTTTTTCCTCTACACTTGCCATCTGCTGGTCCAAACAGTGAAATGATACACTTGCTTTTCAATCGCACAGCATTGATTCATTCTTGCTGTCTACTTGGCATCCAAAATAGCATGGCAGGCAGACAGGCAGGTGTGGGTAAGGCCTCGCTCCACCAATAGGAATTTTCTCCTTCTTGTGCCTTTGAGAGCCATTACCGCAGGAGAAAAGTTGTAAGAGGGAACAAAGCACAAAGCCAGAGCGAAAGACAAGTACCAAAAGGAAGTGAACCATGTTGTCTTGATGATGGAAAGTGGTCTGTGCCGTGGCTATCACCTGGAAGCAGGATTTGCAGCCCCAGCAGCTAGTGTTGTGTGGCCTTGTACAAAGAGAAGACATCATGTTGTGCAGTGGCTAGCGGCAGAGAATCGTATGTGCAGTTCCCAAAAGAAACAAATGCTGTGTGGGGAAAAAAAAAAAAAGTGACTTAGAACCTCCAAATCAGTTTCCAGGGGCTTTCCATACCATCTTGCTCTTTTCAGTGACAACGTATGGGTTCTCCGGTGAAATAATTGATGTGAAACATGGGTACCATGCCCATGCCTTGCCTTGGTACACAGCCTGGGCAGCAGCACTCCAGGGGAGAGGGAAAGGCAAGTGACCACTGGTCAGACCAGAGCTCTGGCCTGTGAAACTGCAGCAGCAGCTGGCTGGGAAGGGTGTGAGGAAGAGGACAGAGGCACCACAGAGGGAGGAGAAAGGGAAAGGTGCCAAAAAGTCTTGCTATGACCCCACCTAAATGCCTAACAGCAAGGTATTAGTGAGCTGCCTGAATGTGCATGTTTTACCCATCTTGTCACTTTAAACTCAGAATTTTTTAGAGAGGATTCCGTCTCTTGAGGGTTTGCACAGTTCCAAGCACAATAGCTCCTTGTGCTGGCTGAGTCCTTTGAACGCTACGAGAATACAATTAAATAATAAGAGCAGTAAAAAGCTTGGTGCTATTCATACTTGAGAAGATCTTGCATGGTTCTGGACAAACCATAGCCACGGCAACACTCTCAACAAACACATTTTCTAATCCTCTCATTATTGCTGTTGCTCTCCCTTAAAGGTATTTTAAAGACAGAAAAAAACCCATTCCTTTCATGAAAAAATATTCATTTCATATCTGAGTACCACAAAAGACCAACAATTTATCCAAAGTGTCTAAGTGAACAAAAGCTTGAGAACTCCTAGTTCCATGCTTAAATTTGCATTTACACTCATCTTTTTCTGTTTCTCTTGTGTTTTTGGTGGCTCAGCTGACATCCAAATAGCCTGCCTGCTCTCAGGTTTGCATCACACGGTGAAGCAAGTGGCAACAGTGTGAGGTCTGCAGCATCTAGATCTCTTAACATTTAGATAAATGCTGACACAACAGACCTGGTCCTACTTTTCCAGAGCTTCCCACCTCAGTTATGAAACTAATAAACCTGTCCCAGCTGTTCAGTGTCCTTGGCCTCAGCAGCTCTGATCCAATACCCACTGAGGCCAAAAGAAAGATTCCCTAATTACCCAGTGAGTGCTAAATTAAGCGCAATTAGACTTGATGGCAACTGAAGAACAAGATGTATAAATTCTTTTGCAATGCAAATTCCTTCACCACTGAACTGTATTGCACTGACCCGCCTGCTCCAGGTTTTCGTGTAATCTGATACTTCATACACCACCCAGCATTCAAGGGAGTGGTGCTGAGAAACAGATCTCTTGAAATTCCCAAGCTACTTTATGTACTTCATGTTAGTGGTTCATAAAGAACCGACAATCAGATTTCTGGTTGTCACCATCATGAACGGAAGGAGAAAAATTCAGTAACGTTATGAAACGTTACATCTGCTCAAGAAGGCAGAACAACCAGCCAAAACCAACATGTCACAGAAATGTGTAAAACAGCACCAGATCTAGCCAGATAGAGCACAAGCCAGGTCTATATTTGAAAGCTGCACTGGTACAGATGTTAGTAGGTGTACTGAATAAAGGACAGGAAGACTGTACCACCAGTCTGCATATCCATGGTAACCAAAAGAGCATCGCCTGGGGAAAGGAGGGGTAATATGGGGAACAAAGGAGGTTTATTCTTTTCCCCTTTGCTATAGGGCTAAACAGCTTTCACATTATATAGCAAGATTGCTTAGGCTGGGGCCATGTTCACCCCCGGATAACAAGAGCAATAAGGAAAAAGAACAACATGGGTTCATCAGCATCTTCAGTCCTCAGAGGGCTTGTCTAGCTTGCACTGTGGTCCATGTCTCTGCATGTTCACAGCTATTGTTCCACCTAGGCTGAAGTTGTTGCAAACACACCCAGTCACATTACAGCCAACCCATTATAATATACACAATACAGTACAGTACTCAAGACATACACTGGTTGGTTGGGACATGCAAGCTAAAGAAAGAAACAATGGCCTCCTGTGCAGCTATCAGTATACAGTATTTAGGTACGAAGTACCAGTATAGCTCATCTCTCTTTGTGCATATGAGTATGTTTTGAATACATTCACAATGATGCAATTGCATCCACTCTAGGCAAGGTTTGACAGTCTTTACTGTCTTATAACTACTCATAAAAGTTCTACTACTGTCAAAGGACAACATCCAGAGAAAGAATGAACTATTGCATAAGCAATGAAATGACTGGGATCTCCATACAATGCACAGTGATACCAGCCTCCTCCCACGTGTGCCTACTGCATTACTCTAATGACCCAAAGGGCAACCCCTGGAGCTCACGGTCCTGTGTGTCCCCCAAACGGCCCTGGGAGAACCACCATCTCTCTCCATTTCCTTCCAGTTATCATCAGGGCAAGAGGTGGCACTGCAGCTGACACTGAGCTGAGCCCATGCGGACTGGCTGCTGGGTACCTGCGTGCTGAACTGCCAGGCAGGAAGCCAAACAAAACAAAAGAAATAGGCACAGTCTGCACTGTCGCTGTATGTAGCCTCTGAAGTAGCAGCATGAAAGATTATTACAAATACAGTTACCTTTAATAATCTCCTTTTCTTATTCTCCTGCCCCTACCAAAAATTTCAGTTTATTCCATCTGTGAGTCTGACAGGTGATCCAGTTCTCTGGCTCATTCCTGGTGCAAGTTCTCCCTGGGCTTCACTAGAGGCAAGAAACAGTGACATCAAAAAGAAAAGGGGAGAGAAAGAAAACAGAGGCAATAAAGCCTTAACATACTCAAAAAGCCATCTGAACATCAAAACAGGAGCAGAAAAGATCCTTCTTCTTTTTAAATATAGCTTTTGCTTCCATGCTATACTATCTACAGAGTATTTTTTTTAATAGCCTGTTCTAAAATAAGTTGGGCATGTTCTCGTTACTAAATATCGTATGATTTGATAATCATACAGCAGAGCAAACTACTTTCCTAATCTGGAATAAATTCTTAAATTCTGCAATGCCTTTAAGAAAATGAGGCTTAAGTACCTTTTATTTCTCCAATGACATATAAGCCCAGGAAAAAGTCATTTTCTCTCCATTTTAGTTGGTTTGCGAGTCTTGGAATTGACAGTTGTATGTAAACAATTTACACCTTCACTTTTACAGCTACATGTAACCAGAATTGATTTATGCAGCACACAATGTCTTTATTTCATTATTAACTTCCCTTCAGGCTTTCACTGTAAGCCAATGATATTTTATTAGAGATGAGATAACAGCGATACTTGTATTAATTTCCTTCATTATATTCAGTTGCTTGTAACTTTGGCAGGCAGTGTAACTTTCAGGCTCTTTGAGTGAGAAGGCAAAAAGATGAATAGCTTGTGACTGAAGTCCACTCCACATGCAAGAGGCAGGTTACGGCTACACAATGAACCTTGGTTCTGACACACTCAAGTTTGTGCTTTGACTCAGGAAAGTAAATAATGCTTTTTTCAAGCAGTCTGCACAAAAGCTGTCAGGGCGTTCTTGTTTAACACATAGCACGTTATCAGACATTACACTTCCAACACAATTAATTAAAACATTCAAAAACTGAAGTGGTTTCCCCTAGTATTTGACAATCTGCTTTTCCCAAGCAAAGTGGCTGAGAATTTAATTAGAAATGTCAGAAAGACTAGTTAAAATTTGAAGTTCATTTTTACAATAAATATTTTCTTGTAAGTAGACCACTTGCATGTTCCTGTTGCAGCAGCTCTGTCACCTACACTAGCAAATGGCTTTGGTTTCTTTACCCTTACCTATTAAAGCAGATATTGTCTCCAGATCACTACCCACTGTACAGACCTGTTGTGCAATATAATATTGTAGATGACACCACAGCGAACTCTTGGGCTGAACTAATATGAGCTCTCAGCTTTAGGCCAAATTTGATAGCAAAGTAAACAGAGTTAGGATGATGCCAAGTGCTATGTAAATTTCAGCCCAATTCCGTCCTGAAGAGTGGACAGAGAAAAATAAAATGGTATAATAGTTCATAAATATTATGACAAAACCTGTACATTGGTCAGTTTTATTCTGCCTTATGTTTCAGAAATAGAGGCTATTAAAATAAAAACTACTCAGGTAAGAAAAGATAATAGGAAATGAGGCTTTATATTGTGGAAATACTGCTGACAAAATGTAGTGCTGTAGGAGCACATGTGAGTGAAAAAAGAATTTGCAAGTTTGTTTTGTGGAGATGGAGCCAGGAAACCCCTGCTGGAGGCTCCCACCACCAGATCCAGAGTCCCCATGAGTTCAACAGGAAGGTTCATAGTGAGACATACCTATCTGCACACATGGTCCTCTGTTATAACCCAAATTATTGTTGTGATGGAGCTAAATCTTGTGGCTTTCATTCAGAGTAAGACTGCTAAACAGCTGAGCTGGTTATTAAACCAGATAATTGAAGCAACATGAATAACAATTACAGAATTACACTTAAAGGTTACAGTCTAATTGCCAGTAAACCCATTTATTTATTTTGCTTTGACCAAGAAACTTGCTACATCAGGCTCATTGCAAGAGTTGCAGAGAAAAATTCTGCAAAGATTCAAGAATACTGACCAAAAAATCTTTTGTGTACACATGACAAACAATTTACAGTGCTCTCTGCTCACAGAGTCATTCAGCGTCAGCTTCACAGGACCAGCTTTTACTAAAAAAATCCTCTCATCATGAAAAAGGTTGTGGAAACCTCTTTACTCTAAAGCAGATAGCATTTCCTTAAAGCACTCCACCAGAGTCCAACTATAAACCCTCATATTCTTGTGCTAACAGTGCAGAGTTACACAAGAGATGGTAACCGGCTGAAAGAGCATAATTTTATCAAAACAGCAGGTCCGCTAGCATTATCCTTCCATATACTGCAGACTCACTGCAAATGTCAGAGAGGAGCCAGACCATTTACTTGGTTCAGGTATCTCTGAAATGGACCAACCTTCAGTCCCATAAAAACTTTGAACTTTGCCTGTTCAAAGGTTGAAGCCTACTTGGGGATCCTGGAATACCAGATATGCAGTATTAAGTTATTACACACCCATCATTTCAACTTGCTTCTAGCAAAAGTTGTCTCTGGTTTTCTCCTATCATCTTCCACTGTTAAATTTCAGGCTAAAAAACAACAGGAAAATTAGTAACCTAAGTTATTGTTGTGATTGAGTCAAGCCTTACTGAAGCAATGGCTACAATTCAGAGCAAGTGTAAAATGCAACAGAGATTCTTTATCCAAGAAGATAACAATAGCAGCGGAACCATCATCTATATATGCATGGCAAGTCCAAAGAAGCAACTGATGTTGTGGGCCAAAGGAACGTCTCTTAAGATTGTTATCACAAATGCAGATATTTGTATGGCAGAGATGTTTCTGTGGGAAAGAAAGAAAGAAAGGAAGGAGAAACTCTGTAAGAAAAACAATACAGGAAAGGCAGCAGAAAGTCTGAGAGAGAGCAAGAATAGTTGTTGGGAAACTTCCCTGAAAAGGCCTAATGACAGAGCACCACCTCACTGGTGGTGGAACAAAGTAGGGAGTGATGCTCAGAGAAGCCTCCCTCCTCTTAGTTGAATGCTACTTCATCCATGTAATCAAGGTTTGGGTTGGTTTTTTTTATTATCAGGATTGGATCTGGCTTCATCACCAGATTAACATTAGCTAAAACTTATTAAAAATTGCCTGGTTTTGACCTAAGTTTTGACAGCCTGAACTCAAGTGAATCCACGGTCACAACCCCAATTCTGACCTTGCAGCAGTTCCTTGTTCTGTCTCACCCAAGTATGGTTTTTTTCGTACATGCTACACTGTGTTCTCAAATGCCTGTGCAAAAGTGGAAGAAGCAGCCATAGATCCACTTTCAGGTGAGTTTTGTTGATTTCTTTCACAGCTGTGGCAAGAATTAATAATGGCAAACCTGTCAAAAGAAGCTGGTGAGCCTGTTCTACAACACAGAGGCCACAGACAGAGGGACAGCTACGCATCACACCAACCAGTGGGACCCAACGCTCACAGGAGCTGCTAGAAGGCCCCCTTTTCCTGTGCTGAACTCCATCAATCTTTCACAGGAGCCAGTAATGCTTCTCACTGTATCCTGCAGCTCAACTTACCAGACACGTTACCTTCACATCATCACGGCACCCACGCTCCTTCGGACACATGTACAGGGGAAGCAGGTACCTGTGAAATTCTGTCCAGCAGATAGAAGAGCAGGTTTCCTGAGGTCTCTTAGGCTGATTGCAGTACGTGCCACGGTTTCTCAAAACTAATCAGTTGTTTCAGAGAAACATGAAACTTATGAGGAGAACGTGTTAATTCATTCACAATATATGCTCCTCTACAAATATGTAACACAGATTGGAACTGACATTTAAGATGACCCACACCCTATATAAGCCTCACAAAAACTGCCTAGTTATTCACTTTTCCAGCTTGGTAAACTAAGCCTCCATACTCAGTGTCAAGCTAAAACATTTGTTAAAATAATTCTTGGCTTCCTTCCACTCCAAACAAATTCATCAGGCAGATATTTCAACTCATTTTTGACTCAAGCAAGCAGAAGTAGGGAGGTAGAAAAGCAGAGGTATAAAAGCCTTCATTAGCTAGAATATGATTTTTTTTGTACACTTTTTTCTTCCACATAAGGATAATGGAAGGTTTTGGCTATTTTTGAGGTCACTGTCTCCAATTAAGAGTAACGCATGAGCTTTAAATAAATCAGACAACCGTGGAACAATTTTAATCCCTGAATGAATAAATCCCTTGGGGGACCTGGCTGCAGAGAAATCAATGGGCAATTCTATTAAGCCTTAACAGCAAATAAGGCACAGTCTGGCTTCTACAGTGAACCTCAAAGCCACAAATCCTGTCATAAGAATTTATCAGATTCGTGTGATCAGTCATCAGTGTACAGAGCCCAATTATACCCAGAATGTCTTCTGCTTACAGCAGCTGTTGGAACAGCATTGTGCAAGATCATCTTTGGGTTAGGGGCTATAATCTTACGGGCAAAAATAAGACAGTAATAAGCATTAACTGGGTGAATGCTCATTTGTTCCAGGGAACTCCTACCCTTATCAGCACCCTGCTGCCCACTGACCTTATCTCTAGCTCAGAAGCATTAAGAGGAGTGTCAGCTGTGACTGTGAGAAGCTCGGCATTTGCTCCCACAGCCTTTCACAGCAACATATGAATGACCTCTCCTGCCCTACAGACTGGAAGTGCTCTCTCCAAGTGTGGGATCAAACACAAATCATTCATACTGTGCTACAAAAATACACCACAGGCTGGCACAGAAAATAGAACTGTGCTTTAAAAAAAAATAAATAATCAAAACAGAAGAGGCTATTTCCTCTCCTCCCCAGTATAACTAAACCCTCACCTACTGACATCTCTCAGGGTAAGGACAAAATCACTTTGCCTGGTATGGTTGACAGAGCCTAGCCCATATCTAGGAGCCTCTATGGAATGTCTCGGGATGCATCTGTTCTTGTAAATTAAATGCTCTCAGGACTGTTCTATGGCACTGGAGCCAATGGCTTGAAATCAGACTGCTAAACTCTCCTGGACCTTGGAAAAGGGTGACCACATCCACATTGCTTGTTGAAAACCATCACTAGCCTATCTAACAAGGACTGTGTCCAGGGCTGTTCTAACAACCTGAGAGGACAGGTGCTCAGTGCCTGTCTCAGGAACGTTCCCTGCACTGTTCAGTAGAACAGATGCATCTTCCCTGTCCAGTTACCAAACTGTTCAGATCTGGGGCACGTCCAAGGCGCACAACAGCTGCCTCTTGGCTCACAGAACCAAATTTCCTTTCCTTGAAACCGAGGCATGTGAACAAGGAAAGAGGGTGAAAATAACACACATACAGCTACTACCCAGGCAGATCTGTGATACAGACATGGCACACCCAGTGCTCAGAAGTATCCACTCCGAGCATCCACTGTTTAGATATATAGTTCTAGAGAGTCAAGTTTTCAGAGCCATTATATGCTTAAAGACAGAGATGGGAGCCATCACCTCTGGCAATGAATATGAATCATTAACTGATAAGATGTACAGTGGGATTTCCAGGTTAGGTGCCTCAATCCTATTGCAGTTGACTGGAATTATATCCCTGAAGATGTTAAAAGCCTCTGTGCAAGAGAGATGCCTCTGTTATCCCTCAGCACCCAAGTACAATGTCTCTAATCCATTTTGCTGGCTTATAAAAGAAATACGGAAGTAATACTGCAAGCGTTTTCCTGCCTCTCCTGGGTAAATAAAAAATATCACCTGCATACTTCAACTTGGAGATCTTGCTTCAAGTCTATCTCTGAGCAAATAAATTGAAGTCCCATGGAAGCTGCTGAAGTAAATTTCAACATTGCCTGGCAGCATGAGACACAAAACAGGCAGAAAAAGTTAAGTAGTTTTATTCACACTGGTTTGGCATTCTATCAAAGGGGTTTTGTGGAAGTAATTAAAAAAGGCAACCTGAAGTCATTAGAAAGAACGAATAATTTTCACAGCAACATTTCACTTTTTTCCCCAGTGTCCTTTCATTGATGCATGTTATCCAGTACTGTGTAATCTGCACAATCAATTTAAAACACCAATATACAGTTATCACTTCACTTAAAAAAAACTAAACTAGTAAAGAATCAGAGCACTCTTAATTGGTTGGTTCAGCAGCAATTAGATAAGCCGGCTTTCCAGTCTGCAGCATACTTTCTTTGTACGTTCAACTCACAGAGATATGTGAAAAAGAGCTAGCATATAAGATAAAAAAATCATACGTATTGTCTACTATAGTGCCCATTATTTTGAATCAAATAACCTTTGAGATAAGTACATACTTGAAGTGAATATCTGAGAGCAGTAAACTGGACAGTATCTTCTTACAGAGCAGGCTGGTGAGGAACAAGAAACCCATGGACCAGACACAGTCTATGACTTCACTTTGATAATTTGGGGCTGACTGATTTCAGGGGGATGCAGCTGGACAGGAAAGAAAGTGAATCTGTGCCCTGCCAAATGTGTCTGACAGTTCTCCCTGGGCTGTGGAAAAAGAATATTTTCATTTCTGCTATAAAGCAATTAGCACACTAGGAGAAAATGACAGCACACACTGACACAAGATAATATGCCACCTTAACTGTTCCCATAAACCTTAATGGTAAGTAGGAGGGACAGAAGTAAAAAATGTTATCCTCCTTATTGTAACAAGGGCCGTCTTTTTTCAAAATTAATTTGTATGTATTCATATTTGTAAGCCAAATTTAAGCTACCTGAAATAGGCTCCATTTGCATAAACTGTTGAGCACTCCTCTCTGAAAAAATCCATCTTTAGAGTCTATCTTCAGTGTCCTAAAGACACTAGCCACCTAGGAAAATTCAGAACACTTCACTGAAACACACTAATTTGTCTTTCTTCAAAAGCTCCTTTTAAAAAGCCTGGGAGAATATTGCTGATGATGACAGCATTTTCTTTTTCATGCATGGATTATCTGCCAGAGTAGCAAAATCTAGCTATCACTGCTGGCCTGAATAGACCAAGCAAGATACTGAGGAGGATTTCTGCGTGTCTGCATGTTCATCCATGCTCACAAAACTGAGGACACACAGATTTAAGAGACTGATAGACCTATTTTAACTGTTTGTTTAAACAGCAAACAACTCCAACAAGTTTCTCATCTGCTCTTTTTGATTCACACTCTTTTGTAGATTTGTTCATGACACACTGTTGAAGGAACTAAGGACTGATCTCTGTCTGGCTAAAGATACCAAGTAAACTCTATTTTATTATGATGCTGCCACCTATAGTCTTTCTGAACACCATGCTACCCCTGCACAGTTTTGATTTTAAATTTATTAAAATTACATTGTTTATTCTTTGATAAAACCCTCAACCCCCCCCCCCCCCCCCCCCATCCCAGCGAAACATGAAATAAAAGGCTGGGGAGGACAATCTTTTGTCATCTTTCCCCCGTGATTTCCAGCCCCAAAGATCATCCCAGCTTCACCTGCTCTGATGTTCTTTGATTAAGACTTTGCTGTCAGCAGGTCTGAGAAGAACAAATGATCCTGAGGTGAATGCTTAACAAACTAGGATGAGCGGTTACCTCCAAATAACAGAGAGCATGCCTGAGCACACTACATGACCAGCCTGCAGTGTGGAAGACAGGGATAGAAACCAAATCTAAAGTTTCTGTGAGGACAAGTGGAGAACTCTGACCGGCTTCCCCTGCACGTACTCCATTTGTGCTCTACTTCAGTACACTAAGTACCACTAAGCGGTGACATTAATTTTCTTCCTCTCCCAATGTTTCTCTGTACAATAGATTTTTTTTTAAGCTAACATACCATTAAGTAAGAAACGGATGAGATCAGACTTGTACGCCTTTTTGCTGCAGAGTGGCACACAAAGTGATGTAAATTCAGAATCTCTCCACTTCGTAGTCTTAAAAGAAGGGATCTAAGCCATACGGATGTTTTGCACAGCGTTCCCACCTATGAAACTGTCGACTCAGTGATGATGCATTAAACACTATACCAACTCAGGAGGTCTGTAGCTACAGAAATTAGCAGTTCATTCTTCTTCGAGGAGTGGAAGTGGTTAGAAGGACAGACAGCACGTCTGTTAACTCCTTAATCTCCAATTTGTCCAAGTACCTATATCTCTCTCGCATGTTTCCATGGTCAGTTGATGTAGTGGAGTCCCTGTTTCCGCCCAAACCCCTAATACCTTGCAAAAATCTTAGTGATAGTGATTCTAGTATTAAGGAAAGAATATCACAACTCTAAGATTTCAGGAGTAACTAATTTTGATGGCATACAGTGTCCTTTTATCTAGACATCTGAGTCCTTCTTGAAGCTCCATGTTAAATATATTGTATTTATAGCTTCTTTCTTCAATTCTAGAATATTTCCATTAAGAAGGAAAGAAATCTAATCAAGTGTCGAATCAAATAAACCCCGTAATTCTAAAATACAGGCAGCTGATAGCATTGTATTAGACAATGAGTTAGAAGATAAAACTGTTCCTTTGTTATTCTATTTTTCTTTAAATAGCAGAGTTGCAGAAGCTGATGTGATAAAAGAAGAATGACATGGAGAAAGAGAAACTGGGTGATCATTCCATCTCGCTTATGACTTTTCGATACAAAGGGGTAAAACTGCAACTTGCCTCCCCTGCCCAGTACATTCATGTGCTACAGATAAAAAAACCAAAGCACACCGAGTTTTTAGCTTTTCGGGAAGCCAATACTAAACAATACCATTCAAAATAAATTGACTTTCAAAAAATCCCAAACTCTTTTGCTGTTTAAAAAAGCAGAGCTATTGTGTATTTTTATCCATAGAATATAATAAACTGTTTATGGAGACTTCAGCGTGCTGAAGCAGTTTTTATAACTCTGTGTACTCTCAAGAGCGTATGTCCCTTGTAAATTCAGATTTGCACATCATACCTAAAACCGTAAGTGTATCCATAAAAGAAAAAGCTGTACTTCAGTACAGTCAAAACATTTTCCTAGGAGGGTTCTTTTTAAAGCTACTTCTGTCTTAGCTTAGCAACAGACTTCATCAGAAAACCAGCTGGTAGAGGACACCACCAAAAGTACGCACCACCTTGTACACACGTGGGTTTCCCATACTCCCGGGGCTGACTGATGAAGTCTGCTCTGAAGCAGCTGAGAGCATGAAGAACCGCGGGCCTGAGAATTCTGGGAAACAAAACGTACTGGAAGAAATACCAAAGAAAAGTGTCCTGTTTTATCTCATTCTCTTTGAACATCAACAGGCTAAAGAACTGTTCACTGTAAGTAAATACTCTTGTAATTACACTTCACTAGACTCTTTCAAGGTCACGAAGAGTCAATGGTGACAAACTACTAAAAAATCCTACTGTCTCTCTCATACCTGTTTTGACGCATATGTCTCCAAGTCATTGATTCAATTTTCCTCTTGAATTATTTCAAGAATTGTCAGAATTTAAGGCATCACCAACGCATACAGTAGAACTTGCTCCCAAGGTACATTTCAAACATGCTCTACAAAGGTAGATACACCATCTGCTGCTTAAAGGGCTTTTAAGACAGTTTTCTGTTAAATTCCTACAACTCCTGGATAAGTGATTACTGCCAAGAGGAATTTTGTTGGCTCCAGGGGAGGCTATACAGAATATGGACACCAGGAGCAGTGGGACTTCCAAGAGGTATGAACACAATAAAATGTTACCCTTGAAGTCGAGACAATGATTATTTAAGTCTCAGTTTCACTAAAAACATCGCTGCTGACTGTTTTTGCAGAAACATCTACTAATACATTTACGCAATACTCCCAGACTGCTGTCTGTATTTTCCCAGGTGCCAACAGACCCAATTGCTTGGTTTTGAACTGCCAAGACTTTTAGTTTCACCCTGTTATAACTCATCAAACAGATGTAGCCATTTTACACTCAGAATTCTACAAGGTACAACATTCATGCTTTATAGACACCAAAAATTAAAGTACTCCAGAATTACTGTACTGATTGCATCATTCACTTTTATATTTAATTTTAAAGCCTTCCATTTTAAATGTATTTCACAGCAGCCAAAGACCCCTTTGCCTCTTACATTGTTTTATGCTTTTATCCATATCTACCTGCAAAATGTTAATCTAATTTGATACCGAATTAGAAAAATCTTTCAGTTAATGACTGTATGAGATCACACACATTTAATGAGCATATCTTAGCTTAGCCCTCTTCACGTAGGGTGATGGAGTGCAAGAGGCTGCAATACTACACTGAGAAGGCACTGGGGAGGCATGTGTGCCAGAACTGGCCTATTCAAAAACATAAACTGAGAGACCTCGACCTTATCAAATCCAAAGCTGAAGGATGGAGAAACATAATTTTGAGGGAGTTCTGCTGACTTTAGGATGAGTAGCAATCCACAGAAATGCTTCAGTACAGATAAAGCCATCTTCCTTAAGGGACAATTTTGTCCACGAATGGATATTTCACTATAACAAAATGGGTAACTAAATGGTCTCCTTCCCTGATCTTTTTGCATAGTCTCTCTTTTCTCTTCAATAATACAGAACCATAAATCCCTCAGTAAGAGAAGACTGTATATTTAATACCTCAGACACATTACATTTTAGTGGTTTATGATTGAATTTCCATCTCTCCTGTGACTGTTAACTCTCTTTCAGAGTATGCAAAGCTGGGAAATGAAGTAGCTGTTTCTATATGAGTGTGTTACAATCTTGGCATGTACAGTCTTCATTTTACTGCCTTCCAACAAAGATTTCCATGTTCAAATGGATGTCCTTTAGTATTTTGGACTGATACAAACCAGACACATTCAGTTCATCAGCACCTACAGTCTCAGAAAGGCACTTCTAGGCATCTGAAAACATAAAGATAAATGAATTGTGCATTGCTGGATATATACAACATTTAATGAGCCAAAGCCAATGCTTGCTGTTAAGAAGCAAGACTGGAGAGGGCGAGAGAACTGATGCACTCCAGCTGCGCAGGGCACTGGACAAGAGATCTGTGACACTAGTGAAAACGGGCTCAGGAGACACCTTTTCTTTCTGCACAGCAAGCGCTCTGCAGGGCCCCTATCCACAGCATGGTTTGGTTATAGTGCCCCAATCAGAGACTGGTTATGCTGGCAACACATATCTGAAACCAATAGTGGAATGGCTGGATGCTCTATGAGGTGATGGCCATTTATTACATCTTCACACAAGCACAGGGAGAACTTGTCTCTATGTTGTTAGACAGCAATGATTTCACTTTAGTCCTGCTGAATCTGAAATGTAGCTTTGCTACTGCAATAAATATTTGCTCGAGACATTTCCATAATTTAATCATATTTTCAGTTCCCCAGTAACAGTTCAGTGCCAGTCCCTGCTATTACAGAGCTCGTTCTTTCCTCCTCTTTGGTACTCCTACATCATGACTATAAATACTGTATCTACGAGCCAAGTAACTTACAGCTGTAAATGTCCTGCACGAAGGGATAGCAGAGGATGTCAGTACCTCTACAGGTCGCATGTGAGCAGAGCTCTGTTCTCTGGAGAGCTCAGTGGCAGGCAGAAGGTACTCACATACCTATGCACTACATTAGAAGCAACGCTACTGCAGCAAAGTTAGTGCCCAGGTTACTTTCCCCCCCTGTCCCCCCCAAGAGAAGAATCAGGCTATATATATCCGCAAGCATACTTCACGCTAAAGAAAACATTTCTAATTAAAAACACAGTAGAAGTAAAGTTCACAAGGTCATTGTGAGAGCAAAGAAACAAGGGCTCCTACTGTCTATAAACTCTGATGTCTGTGCATAGACAAATTAATTACCCATCACTACAACCACAGAAAAGTTCCTACTTCATCACTGGATCAAGCTAAATGCACCTGCTCCCTTTCCTTTAATGATAAGCCAACTCCTACCATCAAACTGCCTTCTTTCAATGATTAAAGAGCTACGAGGCAAGAGCCAGTAATAATGTTACGTTTTTTCCTTCTGTAATCTAATCTTTGCCCCGTAGAAACTGCTGATGAGACCTTGCTTCCACTTAAAATTTACATAAAAACAATCCATATCATGTTGCATGGAAAAGGACTGGTGCCCTAGTGTTTATTGGCATGGCGATATGAGGAATGAGAAATTACTACGATGCAAAAATGATATACGGCCTTGCATCAGTATCAAACAGGCTTTGATGTATGGTTACTATTTTTGGAGGCTAATGATATGTGAGTGATAAAGCAAATGAACTTTTTAATGATGACAAATACAGGAGAATATACAGCACTGACTAGAAAACATGACATCCAACTGAAGAAAGATCTATGGGAGCTAATTACCATATGTTAGATTTATAATGGAAAAACAGTAGAAGAGGAAAAACTTCTAGAAGATCTTGTGTACGTCAACCTGGAATAACAATTTAATTTCACACAAAGGATGTAACGTACACTCCACTGCACACTTCTAGCTGATATTTATATTGCTTTAGTATTTATATGCATATAAAGCCTAAGACATGCATGATTTTATGCAAATTAAATACAATTAAACTAGCTATAGAAAAAAGTAGGTTTTTAACTAGCGTGAAAATACACAAATAATTAGTGCTTATATTGGTATTAAATATATGCATATCTTTTTTCAGTTAATTGTATGGCAAAACTGGCAGGATAATGTCAATTACCTAACACTTTATTTTCTACTTTAACAAAATCTAATGATTTCAAAACATCTTCACAACTAAAATAAATTGCATTGCACTCTTAAAGCTTTTTTAATTTAACAGATTCCCATACAGTGACCTAAGATCTATCAGTGGCAATCAAAATTCAATACACTAAATATACCATTGACAGTATAGTTTCTCAATAGAAGCTTACATAATAACGAGAAAAATTAACTAGGGATATTTCAAGTCTCATGTCCAAAAATATAATTAAGAGGGGAAGAAATCACAACGTTTGAGGATAATTTCAGGCCATAGGACCAGTCAGCATTTTGCAAGATGCCTGAGGAACGGGAGAGGGAAAGCCACAGCCTTTCGGGGTGAGAAAACACGCCCGCAAGCTGAACTTGTCCTTCTCTGGAGACATTCAAAACCCACCTGGATGCGTTCCTGTCCATCCTGCTCTAGGTGACCCTGCTCTGGCAGGGGGGTTGGACTCGATGATCTCTAGAGGTCCCTTCCAACCCCTACCACGCTGTCATTCAGTGACTCCCGGGTGGTGTGGAGCCGGCGGGAGCACAAGCCCGATCACCTCCATCTTATTCCCACCTTTGATAAACTTCAAAACGCCCATGGCGAAGGAGCCTTTTTGTGTACATGGAAGCCAGTGCTCGTGTCTTCCCACTGTGTGCCTTCAGCCCCTAAATTAAGCGCCTATTTGGGTGCAGATTAAGCGTCTCTCTTCACCATACTCTCAGAAAAACGGGCTCCGGAGAACACAACAGGGATCACCGCCCCTCGCTCTCCCGCCGACCTGCCGGGCGGGCGGGCACCGTCGTGCCGGCCAACCTCCCCGCCCGCCCCCGACGGCAGCGGCCCCGACGGCTCCACCTCGGCCCGACGCCTGGCGACAGGGAGCCGGCGTGCGGCGCTGCCCTCGCCCCTCTGCACCGCCGGGCCGGACTGAGGCGGGCGGCGAAACACCGGCGGGCGGCCTGAGGCGCGGGGGGGCCGCGGGCGGGCTGAAGGGAAGGGAGACTCCGCCGGCGCCCCCCTCCTCACACTTCCACGGCCAAGCCCGCAGCAAAGGGCTGGCCTGCGGCCAGGCTGCCCCCCCTGCCCCGGTCCATCTTTGGGCACCTGCCTCCGCTTCCTGGCGAGTTTCCTCGCCTCCCGGTAAGACGGGGAGGGGCAGAGCCGCCGAGGCCCCCCCACTGCTCCGCGCAGACTGACTTACACGCTGCCGGCGGCGGGACTCCGTGCTGCCTTCACTCACCTGCGAGGAGCGAGGCGGCAGCCCTCCGCCGCCGGCCGCGGCGCAGCCCGGGGCACCGGCAGCCCGCAGGCGGCTGGAGAGCGGTGCCCGCGGCTGGCAGCGCCCGGGAGGCGACGGGGAGTGAGTCAGGCGGTACCGGCCCATCCGAGCGCGCCGCGCCGGAGCCGCTGACCTGCAGCCACCTGCCCGCAGCGCTACCTCACTCCTCCCCGCCCGGCCCAGCGGGCCCGGCAGCCACCTGCGGCGCAGGACCCGCCCGCAGCCGCGGGGGCCAAAGGCGCGGCGAGGCGGCAGCGCTGTCCCGGGAGGTGGCGGGCGGGGCGCGGCAGCCAGGCCGGGCCAGGCCCCCGCCTGGGGCCGCCGTTGGGAAGACGGTGACCCCGGCCGGGTGCCTGAGGTAGACGCGGCTGAGGAGAAGCGAGCAGACCAGCAACTGTACAAGAGCTTTTTCACCAGTAGAGCTTTCTGCCTTGGCTTTTCTTCCCCCTTTGCCTGCCCCGAGTGGTTTAAGGTAGCAACTGGCCATCACTAGGTGTTTTGTTTTTTGGGTTTGGTTTTTTTTTTCCCCTCAAGTGAATTAAAGGCTGTAGGAGTTAGTGGGGTAATTGCAGTGTGTAGCTACAGTCGGTAAGTACATCTGCTAAAAGCAGATCAGACCCAAATGAAAAATCAGTCAAGGTCCTTGGAGTGGCACCAGAATGAAAGGCTGTAGCTGAAGTTGCTTGCGGCTGTGAATGGTAGCGCATTCGGACATTCAAATAGTGTATTTGAAGCTTAGTTTCCATGCAAGAGGCGAGAAAGGAAGGCTGGAGGAACTGGCTGGAAGAACTGACAAAAATAACATCAATGGAATAGTTTCCTGCTTTGGCATCCATCAATTTCAATAAATTTCTCTCAAAATTGTGAGTTCTAGTTTCAGCACATAGCATCTTTGTCTCTACAGGCAGTCTCTGGTATAATGTCCGTGAGTCTGAGGACAGCAGTTTTCCGTAGAAAACACAAGGTGTTGCCTGAAAAAAGAAGAAATACCACACTACATTGCCTCACAGTCCAAGGTAAAAATGTTAGAATGAAAAATGCTGTGGAGCTTGCTTGTTTCTTACAGCAGTGGTAAGGGGAGCAGAAATGAAAATGGAAAACTGGTGCACTCAGTCTTAGAACTGGAAAACATTTCAACATTCACTCTAGAGCAGCCACTGTGGGCCAAAAAAGAAATTCAGTTATAGGTTTTATTTCTGTTAAGTAGCATTGCTTTAAAAATGCATATGCTACTCTGGCAACAGTAATTTTACAAAGCATTACTGTGTGCAGGACAGACATACTGTTGTGTAAAGCAAATCTGAGAAGCACAGTGTTCACCTGCTAGGTTGCACTGCAGCTCTGACAACAAAGAAGTTTTCTGCTTTGTGTACTCGATATAATTGCTTGGGTGTAGGCTGCATTCAAGATAAAAAAAAATGTTTGTTCTTCTCCCACCTCAGGAAATAAAAGCACTGAAAATACAATGTAGATGAGAAGGCACAAGCTAGAAAACCTTAAGCTTGGACTTTTGCATCTGCTGAAACAAAGGATTAAACTGCTTCATAGATTTTAATAAGTCAAATGTGGGACAGCCTGGAGAAAAATCGAATTGCAATGTATTAGGGAGTCAGGGCAAAAAAATCCATTAGATGGAAACATCATTTCAGGCCATGTCTTATACACAGTGTTTTAATTATAAGCAAACCTTGTTTTTTCAAAGTTTATTAATAAAAATTCTGATCCTTGTCATGAAATAAGGATATATGTTTTGACATAGTCAATCCAAGTCAAGTCACATGAAAATTTTAACCATCTTAGCAGGCTAGTTTTCTTCTGTGTGGAAAGTGTCCAAAACGTAAAACTAACTGTGAAATATCTTTCCACGTGTTCAGATAACTGTGTATGTTAATACCACAACAGCTATGTATGATTCATTCATCTTTATTTCACATACTCCCTCTGCTGGAAATTAATATGAAGGTTCAGTGGATCAGAGGGAAGATCATTAAGAGCGCAAGATACTTTAAAAAACCCTCCTGCTTCCTTTAGTAGAAGATCACACTTTACAGACACTCCAGTCTGTATCAGTAAAACAACTTGTATTCCTTGTTGGAAGGCTGTTCATACTGAAATCACAAAGATGTGGAAAGAGGAGCTAATGCAAATTAACTAGTTAAATATTCCATATATATTTACTTTATATGCATTCTATTGTATCATTTAAGATCTGCTAATATCAAAGTCAGACTAAATAAATACACAAAAGCAAGCAAGTAACAGAGCTGCTAAAGTATATCTGATGCTGACAGCCATGTGGCTGTCTAATACTGCACAGCCTATACTGATACCGACAGGATTAGTTGCTCTCAGAAGAATGGAGGGGGATAAAATAAAAAACTCAGCTGTAGTACTACCAAAGGGTACCCCACACCACAAGTGTTATTCCTGGTCAAAAACTAAACCCACTTGCTTTAACACTGACAGCAGAATCTTAACTCCAATTACATGTTACTAAAGTTCAAGATTTATTAGTAACTGAAAGGAAAAAAAACAAAGTGGTTTTCTTCAAGTGGAAACAGCAGGATAAATCACAGAGCTACATGTTCCAAATGCTGCTGAAAGGTTGCTTGTGTAGATTTTAGAAAAAGCAGTGAAATACTGCTACCCATCAACCCACAATGAATTCTTCCTCCTTGGTGGGACTATACTGGTAATGGAGATACTGTTCTGTATACATAGTAGCTCCTATTTCTTCTAAGATGAAGAAAAAGAGACTAAGGAGGGAGGATACCAGAGGGACTGAATTCGTTCTTCTACAAACGCTGTAAGCCAGTTACGCTCAAGTAAAAAACCTGCTTATTAATGCTGAAAGTTTCCATTGCCATGAGTAAGCAAAATCAGTTGGAAACAACTCCATAACCAGTGGCTAGAAATTAGAAAAATATTGCTGCAGAAGAGCATGAATACCTTTTAAAATACTATCAGATTCTTTGTTATACAGAAGAGAGAATTTTAGATCATCACAGAGTAGCTGAGAACAGGTTTAACATGCTCTTATTTCATATAAAACCACGTTTTCACGTTTTCTTTTGTAAAAATATTGTGGTAAAAGGCAATTAAAAAAATGTATAAAAATCAAGTATAGCATTGTTGACAGTTGCAAATAAGTGTCACAAATGCAAAGAAATGATAAATAGATTTTTGGTGTATGTTTCTTTCCAACCAAAATACTGTAATAAAGCAACAAGAAGAAAATCACCCCACCACAAGTAACCCGCATTATGAGGAAATAGATACTATCACAAAATGTGTAACACATTTCAGTTTGGGCATATTCAATAGTACTTCCTGGTTTTTGAAAAAATTAAAGCGTGTTATAGATTAGTGAGTTTGCAACCAAAAGTAAGTAACTGTGCTCTGTTTGAGGTCATTATCTATCTTTACTTAAGGGTGGAGCAAAGTTTCCTATTCAGCAATGGTCTGAAGGTTTTTAAAATATACTATTGGAGCAGTACATGCAATTCCCAACCAACAAACACTGTTTGAGTCCTCTTGGGCTATTACCACAGACATTGCCAACAAGTAGGATTTTTGTTAAACTGAAAGGGATTATGTGCAAGGTTCAGCAAATTCAATTAATTCTTTCATTTTTATTTTCAGTTTGTGAATTTGCATTAGGTCAGATGTAGGGGAGTTGCCACTACAGTGATGTTGCTTTCTGAATATACTCAGTTGAATGATTTAATTTTTTTAACCATCGATAACTACATTGCAATTAATTGCTGTCAGAAGTCACTTGAAGTCTATATCCTATCACCATTGGCAAAAGTTCCTTTGGCCCCATCCATGATCTGATGATCCCTTTGCAATTTGCCTGCAGAAAAACAAGGTTCTTGTTTCTGTAACGTTTTCTACACAAAGGCTAACCCTAATAATACAAAAAGCAAGTTTATTACATCTTGATATTTATAATCTCATATTCCCTTAATCCTCTCTACTTAAGAGAGGAATTTTAAAGTCCAAATTGCTTAAGAATCTTGCACTTTTACTTTGTAGGGGAGCACCTTGTTATTGACTTCTTCATGATCTTATATGGAAAAGCTATCATTATTGCAACTAAGAAATTACATCTTAGGACATAGGCCTCTGCACAGTATATCCACCCCCCAAAAGAACTCAGTTTTATCTACTTGATGTTTACCTAACCTCTCCTTCTCATCTTCTAAATGATAGGGTATTAGTTTTATAGACTAAGATCACATTTCTCAAACTTTTTTGTGGTCATCTTCCAAAAAATCAATATGGCAATATGACTGCAAAGCAACAAATCACTTTCTCATCTTCTGGCATGAAGAGATGATCATCTTCTCTCATCTGGGAAAAGTGTACAATATGCCTTTTAATAACCGTATAATGTGGAAATGGTTAATATCATTATGTCTGATCCTACAGTCTTTATTACTTGCAAGTAATAACACTGGTAACTGCTGAAATGACTTCTGTGGCTGTCCCCCAAATAAAGAACGAAGAATCAGGACTTACAAATTAAAATCAAATCACCTGTACTGAAAAAAATATTGTTGCTCTTATGGAAGATAATCCTAGAATTTATGTTACAGGTGTATATATATATTTTTTTATTTATTTATTTTTTATTTTTTACGTTATTCATCAAAATACTTTTGCAGGCTTTTTAAAGCTACCTGTTCCTAAAAAGCAACATAGAATCATGTCTACAGCTCATATCAACAGCTTTTAAAAGGCAGTTAGGAGCATTCATAGGGTTATGCTGTCTTTAATAATTACTCAAATATGAATGTTAATGTTTAGTAGTCAGGTTATCACAGAAGAAATTTGTATGAAGGAACATACGTGCAAGATGTACATTTAAATCATTACCATGACCAACGTGCCTTTGCTTTCAAAAATAAACCGCAGACCTTCCTTGAAATTCTTTTATGAAGATAGCAAGAAAGATGAATCTATTAATAAAATGGATAATTTAGTGAATTAAATAGGAATTACTTCTCTATTTCCAAATACAGAAGTATAGATTTCCCAAATGATTTATAGGAGAGAATTTTACATTTTCTCTTGCATTTAAAGTGTGAGAATATAGAACACAGACAAACGTTATGACAAAAAGTGCAGAAATTCTAGCAAGTTTAAGTGCCAATAGCTATCACCAGACAGTACTCACTCATATTAAAGAACTCTAAGTAGAAACTTCATGCAGTTTAATAAATCTCTTAGAAGTTGAACTCACCTCCTGTATGCGTGGAAACGTACAATAAAATATGTATCTTCATAGATGGATATCAAAACACTGGTATCTGCTGGCATTACTATCTTATTTATCCAAATTAATAAGTCAGTCAGGTTTGAAGGGGAAAAAAAAACCCCAAACTCTTCCTATCTTGAGATGGCACAGCTTTCTCTCAAGCATAATACTCACATAATTCAGCAAAAATACATCCAAATCGTAACACCTGAATAGACACTTTCCCCCCAATAAAGTTTCATATTGTTCGTCTTTCCCTTTTTTTCCAGTTATATCAATAACCTTTTAAATTATGCACATTTTTAAAATAAAATCACACCGTCAGTTCAGTCGATGAAACTTGTGGGTTTCTTCTGTGTACTGAGATGGGCCATCTCACACAATAATGCAAGAACTGGGAGAGAAAGCTATCATCTAGGCTGATTTCTTCCCACTGAACAACATTAAGAGTGATGAAAAACCTGTGCAAGCATTTGCGAAATAAATTTAATGAAAATTAGCATTCAGCAAGGGAAAAAATCATAATTAAATGAGCGTTAAACTTTAACTCTCCAGATGGTGTGCAGAGTCTTCACAAGCCATTGTGAATATAACATAGTAAGTTCGTGAAACAAGAATTCCTAGAAAGAAAAACAAATCTAATTTGTTTCACGTTCAGTGACTACAGCGATACATTCTGATGTTTCCATGTGCAAAATTTTAAGGTTTTGATTCTGAAAGCACTTTGAGCAGGCTTCCCAGTCTCTTCAACAGTCAATCCAGATCATTTGAAAGTTTAGATTTTATTGTACAAAAGTGCTATAATGTGCTTTGAAGTGAAAGGCAAGCTTCGGACTCCTATCGCTTAAGAAAATCAGACAGAAAACGTCTTTCCCACTAGGTCTGCACGACAAACTACAAGGCACATCCTTTTCACTTTACTGAAACAAGGAGTCTGGTGCAATAAAGACAGAGAGAAAAATGTAAGAATAAGAAAAAGTTACTGTCCAATTTACTTCTGATATCACATTCTCAATAAAATAAAAAGGTGCCTGACTGCCTCATCTCCCATCACAGTTCGTCTGCAGCCCAGCACCAAAACACTGTAGAGGAGGAAGGGTATTAGTGGTGATTCCAGCACTGCTATCTCATTATACTTCATGTACTGAAGAGTCAGATATTAGCTGTGGAAGAAGCCTCTCTTCCACTGAGTAGTTGTTTCTACAATATCTTTTTCAATCCCTGGTAACTTGTCTTCAAGCAATTGAAATATGACATTTCACCTCCTGCAGGACTATCTCTAGTAGTATTCTGCTTTAAATCCAACAGGAAGTTACACCTAGATCATATTTCATCAATTCCCCATGTATCTGTTTTAAAAGTCTTAATTCTGTGATTCTGCTGATGATTACACCCAAATATTTGCATTAATATACATTGGTTTTTCTTTCATTATGGTCTCAGTGAATTTTTCTGAATCTTTCTAGAGTTAGCTGGGAGGGAAATTATTTCACCATTCATGAATACTTCAGACATTTCTGCTATTCTTTTCTTGATACAAACTCCAAGTTTGCAATAAAAGTTATCAAGAACTTTAGTATTCTGGACATTAGAGCACTCACCCAGACATAGGTAAATCAAATGTAAATCACTTTTACAAAGCAGACAGATCCAGGTTCGGATC
The DNA here is from genome assembly GCA_008921705.1 of Burhinus oedicnemus. NCBI lineage: Eukaryota > Metazoa > Chordata > Aves > Charadriiformes > Burhinidae > Burhinus > Burhinus oedicnemus. Next base: position 284,766 of record VFFE01007254.1, on the reverse strand, counting down.
TCTGTTCTATCTCAAGAGACCCTTATCAAACAGGCTATTTTATTTATTACTGTATTGCTACACTACAAAACCTGTTGAATTCTTTCCAGTTAAGCTTTTAAAACATAGCACAGACTGCCAGTTTCAGGTTTTATTGCACACAGGTTTTTTTAATGAAAACAATACCAAATGATTTAGTATAAATAAATAAATAAGTAGGTAGGTAGGTCTGGAGCAACCCTAGTTCTTCCCACAAAGAGCTTATAACAAAGAGCTGGATGAGGAGAAAAGTTATGAAATATATTAGTATCCTGAACACTCAAAAATGGAAAATAATTAAGCAGAAAAAAAATTGAGTTAATCTGCATTCAAAAGCTACATTGATTTAATTGAGAAAGATTTAGCTTAAGCCAGCTGAAGATTTTAAGCAAAGTATTTATACCTGGCTCACATATTTCATTTTTAGTCCTTATTTAAACTCATTGTTCCCTAGGAATGATCATGCCACGTAAGGCCAGCCAGGAGAAGAAAAAAAAAAAAACCCCAACCAAAAACCACAACCCCCCCCCACAAAACCCAAAAAGCAAACAAGAAAGGAGTTGAATTCATAATCTACTTTGTAGAAGATTAGTCTTGATTTGGTATTTAGCCAGAAGTTTAATAATTACAAAGCAATTCTATCACTCTAAAAAAAGGGAGTGATACAAATAGAAAAAGCACCATTGTTAGTATCAGTGTGGTGACTACACGGATTGATCCTTTTTCTTTATACCATATAAAAATAGAAGAAAGTGTTACAGTAATTAAAAGTAAATTAAACCATTCCAAATGATATAGTTCTTATTTCAACAAATTTAAGAGATACAGTGTACTCAAGACTAAGAAGTAGACGCGGTTCTATCAGAGGAATGAGGACTCCCTGTACTTGCTATCAAGGACTGGCAATAGCTACAAAATCACTGTCTTGCGCAGCTGTGTTTTCCTACTGAGGGCACCAGAACCAGCTCACTGACCCGAGGAAACTTGTCTTGTATTCTTAGGACGCATGTACTTAGAGGAGTCTTTGATAACAAAGATTAATCAAGTGCCTAAGGTAATAATCTCAGTTAACAAAGTATTAACAAAATTCTTCTTGGAAGTACATAACCATCTCAAAAGCAGAAATCATTTCCTGCAAGTCATGAATTGAGACTTCTTCCCCCTCAAGTGGCATTTTTTTTTTTAATGCATGCTGCCATCAAGCTACCAAGCGTGAAGCTACAAAATATGAAACTAAGCTGAGACTGAAACTGACAGGGGAGTATTTCACTGATTGTTAAAAGGAAAGCTGGGCTTGCTCCTCCTCAGGGTTACAAGTGTTTGGAGACTTTTAGAATGCATTTATGTTTCTTGTAAAAAATGCACATATATAGAGTAAAAACTATTCTGAAAACTACTAGAGGAAGAAAGGATGGATAGTTAAGAGCTTTTATGTAGGAAAGATGAAAATATTTACATCTACACCTGCACAAAATGGTGGCAAGTCAAGCACAGATTTTCTGTAGCGTTATTTCTATTACTGTTTTAAGAATTTATGACTATAGCATCCTGGTGCAAGTAGTTGCTACTAACCATATAGTTTTGATACAGCTCAATAAAACAAAACAAAAGGAGTATTATCAAAAGATTGTGATCCTGAATCTTTAACTTTTCTTGGAGCAATGTAATTCCATGGAATTCAGTCAATATTTCAACAAGAAATATCAGAGTTCATGCCTTTTTTTTTTCCTCCCTCAGTGTTTGAAACTTAAATATTGTTGAACCACTTATCCTTCCAGGGACCAGTCCAAAAACCAATCAGGAGATAGATGATGGGAATGTTCAGGTGATGATGTTCTTAACGTAGAGCTTAACTGATACGAGACTGTACGATTCTGGCGTCGAAGCTCCTGTACAGCACGTTCCCTAAATAAACATTATTTTACAGTGAGACTAAGCACTTTTCAAAAATCATCAAAATGATCTCATAGTCATTATCATAATTTTTTTTTCTTTTTAAGATTGTCAGCTTTTTTCTTTTAAAGATTCTCAGCTTTTTTTCTTTTATTTTATAAGGAGATGTGGTGTTCATCATATACTTCTCTGAAAGATTAGTGACTCTTTCTGTATTACTCCCTTACTCAAATTTAGTTCTACATATCCATTGTCTCTATTTTCCATTAAAGACAGAAGCAAGCCACAGTTGCTGCAGGTTAAACTCTAAAAACTGTAAAAATCTCCAGGGTGGAATAGCCTAATTTTAAGGTTATTCACAAGTCTGCAACATAACAACAATCACTAAAATCAGAAATGACATCAATGTAAGAACAGTGTGGCCTGTGGTATTCTTGTGCTGTTTGAGTTGGGAAGGCCAGTGAACTAGAGTCTACCTGAAATGCCCTGAAACTGATGGATATTTAAGAGATGCTGGACTCCCCAGTGGGAAAGTTGTAAAATGGTAGTCTCATCATTTTGACTGCAAGGGGTGGAGCCTGGATACTGGATAAATCCATAACTCCTGCATCTGGGTGTACAGGGAGAAAGTACATGGGATTGGATAATACATTGGAAAATTTTGGAGGTATATACTCATCTGGGATCCTGGTTTCATGATGCCAGTTGTTTACCTGAGGAGAACCTAGTCTGTGTTGCATTGGGAAACTACTAGGAAGGGTGGTTACAACAACCCCTGAGTTTCAGCATATAACCACAGTAAAACCTGGACAATAGTTCATTATAAATGAATGGGTGTATTGAGAGGATAGCACTGACCCAGGCTGGAAAAGAGGACTCCAGTTGCCCAAAACCTTGCAAATGAAGGTATAACGAGGACTGCCCGTATGGTATTGAACTGAAACTGACTCCAGTGTGACTTAGCCATTACCACAGACCTAACTATGGAGCGGACCACTGAAGCACGTCACCAAAAGCTGCAGGAAAGGGATCAGATCCAGCACTAGCTCACAGATCTGAATCTACAGGCAAGAAAAGGGCTCGCTCTAGCAGTAGGAGGCCAGTGAGATGGTAACAGTCTTCCACCCAGCTACCAACATCCCACAACCTTGTGCCTTGGGGAGGTGTTATATGCGCTGTAAAGACTACAGAACCAGACTTATCTACATTGACTGGTAGTCTTACTAGAATTATTGCTTTTAAGGGCTTTACTATGCATATGCTGTACTGTCTTTAATGGTCAAGATGGGGCTGGCAATGGTGGGAAGTCAGAGTGCAGCCACTTGCAGCTCTCACAGGTAACATCGCCCTGTAGAATACCAAGTCTGGGTATGAATGTAGCAAAACTGTGACCAACAGGGAAAAGTAACCATGGCCAAGTTTTTCATTTGGGAAGACTGGGGCAGATAAAAGGGAGGTACAAGGGCAGCAAAAAAAGGAGGGTCAAGGAACAGAAAGGGATAAAAAGATACGCAAGTCATATGCAAGTCATACGCAAGTCATGCAAGTGGGGCTGTCCAGGGGTATCTAACAGTCAGTCCCTGTGCTTGGTCACCACAGCCACAACAGGACAATAAATCAAACCTGTTGTTTGCACGAGTCCAGATTACTTCTGCAGTCAGGAGGATGGGAGAGATGGGGAGATGCTTTTCCTGACTAGTAAAGAAAAAACGATAGGATGGATTAAGCCTCCTAGTATCACTGTGTTGGTGCTCATTCAAGGCCTGACAGCATTGGCACTTCCACCTCCTAATTTCAGGCATTATTTCATTCTGCACCAAGGCAGTAAATCAATACAACTAGCTAAGTCAGTGTTAAAACAAGGATATCATCTACCCACTTCTTTAAACTGACAACAAAAAAACCTCTAGTCAGTACTGACATCTGCTGCTTCCATTATATACTATCATGATACCGACTTTAATGATAGTATTCCTCTCTGGCTAATTTTCTGGTTTTCACTTGCCAGTACCAGAAAAACAGATTGGCTGTAAGAAGCCATCTTGGAGCTTTAATCTCTTTCCCTGCAAGCAAGACAGATAGATACCTGCTCTTGTAAAGCATAACTTTCTGAGGAAAAACAGAAAAGAAATAAAATTTTTGTAACATTTGCAGGACACTGAAGGGACACTGTTTTGATTTTCTGAAAAAGCCAAAAAAAACTCTAGCCTTTCAAAGACAGCTAAATCTAACATCAGACTCAGATTTTTGTATGAGAACATTTTAGTCTTTGCTATCTAAGATTTCTGCATATTGTTTTTGTAACTGACTTACAGATGCATAATGGAACCTAGCTTTGCTCTTTCCAGAACAATTCAGATAATTATGTTTGTAATTCTCTTGAAGCAGAAAAGAAATTCTCTTCAAGAATGAAAACTAGCAATCTTTGCCTCAGATAGTCTCACTCTAATATTTGTTTTGCTAACCAACTGTAAACTAAGTGTTGATATTATTGCAACTATAAACAACCACATGAGTAACAAATTATCCTTAACTAGGAGAAGAGATTAAGTATGGAGGCCGATTCAACTTTCTGCCAGTGAACTTCAAGAAACGCTTGCAGTCCCTACTAAGGAGCACGCATACACCATGAGATGGATGCATTGACACAGAGGGAGTAGAGACACAACAGGCTGAAGAAGATCAAGTTTATTTTAAAACAAAGGTACCCCTGTATTAGCATACAGTCTGGCTCATTCTATGTAGCTGAAGAAGCACAAATGATGCCTCCTTTTAAACTGACTTGCACATCTAAACCAAAAGTTTAGCGGTTTGTGCCATGACTTCAGGGTAAAGGAGAATCCAATTTGAAATTGAAACATACACTGAGACATTTAAGAAATCCATCTTTAAAAGACCTAATATCAGGTATAGAGATACCCCCTCCAAAACCCTCCTCCTTACCTATGACAGAACAGAGTATCAACAAAGCAATTTACTACAATTATACAAGACACCTGATTCTCAAACCTGTACTATAATCACATCACTCTGTTTCTTTTAGTCACCTCTTTCACATACCCAAAATAATGCCTGATACGGTAATATTTTATCCTCAATACATCCATGAAATAGAGAAGTACTGTTCTTTCACAGATAAGAAAACTATTTAAGACACTGAGACTACGTACATAAACGGACTCATGAAGCAGGCCACAGACTGGTCTCTGGTACTGGGGCCAAACCATACGAAACAGCTTGTACATATTGTTAAATGCTCTTCCCATTAAAAAAAAAAAAAAAAATTAAAAATTTACTTTGGCCACACTGCCATTTGGGAACCATCCCTAGCACCTTCTGTGCCCCAAGCAGTACGTGGGAGAAGGCAGGTTGGTATGAGCTAAAATCATTCCAGAGTGTGTACTAACAATTAAACTGTATGGACAAGTATACAGTTGCGTGGACCTCTCAAGTCAATGCTCTGACCTGGTTTAGTTCACCAGTACAAGTGCAGCCGAAAGGCAGCCATTCATATCGCAGAACTAGTAGTCTATAAATCACTTGTCTAGCCAGCTAGTCACCTAGACTCTCACTATATATCAAGACAAGCATCACTATAAATGAGTGAAGGCAGACAAGCATCTTCAGGAAAGTGACCCATCCTGCCCTAAAACAGGCTATTCTAGAGGGCAGTTTATCTCACTATCTCGTTCCATTGGCTATAAAGGGAACCTAGACAACTAATTTAGACAGCATGTATAACAGCTACAGACTGAATTCAGTGACAATAGCCTCCGAACACACAGGAGATGTATAGCAGAGCAAAACTACACTTTGCTGTTTATCCTACCAATTAGTCTCAGTCTAAGTACTGTGTTGCTTTCCACTCCAATTAGATGCAGGAAGCGCAATACAAAAACATACACTTGCCTTTCAAAGTGCTCAGTCCCCAGCTGTCTTTTGGTGATATTCAGTTCCGACTCTAGCTGAGTTGCTCTGTTTCTGAGCTGAGTAAAATCTTGACTCTGCATAGCACTGTGAAGTCCATACACTTTAATTAGATAGCAACTATAATCACAGAATCACAGGATTTTCAGAGTTGGAAGGGACCTCTAGACATCATCTAGTCCAACTCCCATGCTAAAGCAGGATCCTCCAAGTATGTTACCAAATACAATTATCCAAAATTGAAAGGGTATCTATACCATGCAATTGAGATTAAGAACATTTTTTGGAGTAAAATATAACACTACATGGAAAAGTCTATTAGGGTATAGCTGGGGAATCGGAAGCAGGTTTTTGGTATCTTCTGCTGTTAAAGTAACCAAGATACATTGGCCGTTTGAAAATCCATCTAGATATAAAACCATCTGTGTGTATATACACTTGGGAAGAACGAAAAGACCTGCAATGTTCTTCTGGTCATTTACTCACAGTTTATTTTCTGCTAAAGAAAGCTGTTCCTTGAGAAAATGAATTTCAGAGTCTTTTTCTTGCTTTGCTATTTGTGACTGAAATTCTTTCTCACAATTGGACAGAAGCAAAGATTCTAGGTTTTTCACAGATGCTCTTTCATTTCCCAGTTGTTTTCTCAGCAGCTCTGTTTCAGAATGGGATGACTCACACTTGCTCTGCAGCTAAACAAAGATTTTAAAGTTTTATATATCTATTATGGTGACCTTTTTTGTAAAAACAAAACAAAACAAAACCACAAACAAAAAACCACAACAAAAAAGCCACCAAAACGAACCCTCCTCTTCCCCTCGCCAAAAAAAACAAACACCCCCCCCAAAAAAAAAGAGAAAGAAAAAGAAAAAAGGAAGTGTGGGATGCGTGACCAAAATTTGCTCTCACTCCAAGATGGATGATTAGCGTTGTATTTGCCCTCAGTCAAAATCCTGTGTCAGATTTATAAAGTCACCCAAGGTATATATGAGAATATAAATGTACTTGACAAAAATGACAAAATGCTATGAAATACATGGATCAATAGATACAGACTGTAGACCGAATCATTAAAAAGAGGAGGGAAGTTCTAGATTTTGTTGAGGCAAGAAACTACTGATTAACTATTTGCATGCAGGAAATGACACCTGGTACAACAAAATCTGGATCTCCAGCAGAGTGAGATTACACTTATTTTACTTAAAGGAGCATCAAGAATAAATTTGGGGGGAAAGGGAAAATGAATAAAATCCAAAATGAGATTAGGCATCTATGTATCTTGGAGGAACATAAAAAAGAATAATAGCCATAAAACCTACTATGTTCCACTGAAAAGGGAACAATGGATGTCTACACAAAAAGAATAAAAAACAAACCCAAAACAACAACAACAAAAACCAAACAAAAAAACAAACCCAGAAACAGTAAGTCAGGAAAATCTGTATGGAATCAGCTACAGAGACACAGAAAACTGCCTGTTTTAATCTTAGTGTAAGCAAGCTAGATGTTATTTTTCCTTCATCTTTTCATGTATGCATTTTAGTATGTCTAACTGCGTCCACTTGAGGTACTGCAAACACATTTATCTGTATTTTACTCAAAGCTAGTTTACATTAAGCACAATAATGCTCACCCAAAGGTCATAGTTAATCTATGAACCGAGACATCTTAGCAAACACCCCACGTCTCTTGCACATTCTTCAGAATTTTCAGAGGATAACCATTTGTGTGTTCAAACCAGTTACTCGGAGAACTATGGTCAAAGGCCAACAGGGAAAAAAATTTAAAAAAAAAAAAGGGGAAAAAGCACATAGAAAAGAAGAAAAAAGCTTTTTTCACTTTCCAAAACAAAACTCAAATGATTTGGTTTTACCAAACTAAACTAAAACGTATCTTCAATCTGAAAGATCCAATTTTCTACTAACTGTCAATCAAAAATCTAGTTGCTTTGCCTATAAACAGTTTTGATATTCTACTTTTTTATTTCAGAACAAAAGAATGCTGAAAACTGTAGACAGCATAAATTATAGGAAAATAAACAATATTAGAAACATCAAAAGAACAATATTATTCACCATCAGGTTTAATTTCCACTTCTGGATATACATATGCTGCAATCTAGTAATGCAGATTTCTGCATTGGAATACTATCTAAAATTTATCTAAAGTTTATCCCTATCTGAAGGTTATACATGGCTGATGAAAGACTACTGGTTGAAAGGTATGAAAAAATTAGTGAAAATTTCCCAACCTCAGACTTTGCTCCAACTCTCCAACTGCATTTCTGCATTTTTCTCTCCTGAAATTGTTGCTCCTCTCGGCAGTCCCAGCAAACCCCTTCACTGACAATCTCACAGAAGGATCCAGGAAGACTTAGTCATATTAGATCTCACAAAAGCTTCAGACAAACATCTTATGCTGGAAATCTTCCCTATCAAAAGCATCGTAGAGGATTCCACAAGCATACAAAGGACATCACACACATTTGGCTGGAACAAATAACGAACTGTCAAACAGCAGCTTTACCCATGGCGTATGGAAAAGGCATAAAGGTCAAAAGAGAATGCTGGAAGCTTGTAAAGAACAAGACAGAATCTCAGCTGGAGCAGAGAACAGACACGACAGTGATAGAATCATACTGAAAATATTGGAATGTATGTATGAACAATTTTTCAGAGTTTATCCAAGCTGAGGCTTTAAAAATTTGCCTATCAAACATTAATTTTGTAGGTTTTGTAAAAATTTATTTTCAAAGGAAATTAAAGAGAGATTTTTAAAGAGATGTTGATACTTCCTAGAACAGTCAAGCATTTCCAAGTCCATGTCAAGTTTCTTTGCTAATAAACTACTCCAGATACTCTGTTTACTTGGTGACTAGATGTAAAATCCAAGACATCTTTCAAGAAAACAACCAGTAATTTTTAGTCCTGACTTTCGAGTATTCATAGTAAAACCTTGCAAAGCAGTGAGCTCTTCAAATAGTGTACAGCATCCACCTTCTGAGGAGTTAGCCTCTGAGGAATGCCAAATTAAACATTTAAAAAATTCAAACACTAATCATCAACAGGGATTTCTTTGATCATTCTAGATCTCCAAGTAGATTTAGATCCCTTAAGTATAAAGTTAACATAAACTTTTTTTTTTTTAAGGTATTTCACATAGAGCAGAGACAGTAGGAAGGGTATAAGTTAACTGCTGATTTAATCATTCTTTGACTGCATCTAGTTTAATGCAAAGTTCTTGTGTAGATGTGAGATTTGCAATTATGGAGACTCTCATGATGTATGTTTTGAAGCTCTCCTTCCATTTTCACAAGAGATTTGCTTAAGACAGAAATCTGAGACCTGGATGCTGCTTCTGTTGTTAAATGCTACAGTAAAGGAACATCAGATAATCAAAACCCTACTGCAAAGAAAATTTAAAACTGCTTCCAAAATGATACAAAAGTATCTCTATGTAATTGTGGTGAATTTTAAGAGGCAGACGTCATTTATTCTAGAATAAACTTTAGAGTTATTTCTTTAAATAACTCCCATATATAAAAACTAGAAGAGAATCGTTCTTGCTTCTGACAGCAAAATCAGCTACTGACATTTTAAACTATTTCTAGAATTCTACTCCTTCTGCAGAGCTAATAAGGTTCAAAATTCTGCCATGGGCCCCATTCCATTTTCAGATTAGATGATCTTATTTTAGCAATAAAATGTATTCTTGCATGTAGATGATCAGTGAATGCTTAGATACTGTCAGTCATATTTATACTGCTGTCACCCGTATACTCAGGCATGACTAAGAGATGACAGAAGTCACACTAAAGAGAAGTCCACAAGCCAGCAGCAGCAGTTCTGACTACAGGCATTCAGAATTTTGTGTATTTTAAATTAACGTAGCCTAGAAAAAAAAGTATTTTCAAAGCCATGCTGTGCATGTTCCTTTAAGTTCTTCAGATTTTCAAGGGGGAAGAGGATCTCTGGGACACCTAAAGCAATGGAAAGAAGGTTGAAATACTGGAAGCCAGAAAAGCAGGGGTAGGAACGTAACAGGTGACAAAGCACTAGGTGTGTTTCAGGTATGCTGTGGAGTTGTGTGTGACATTACGCCTTCAGTCATTCCAAATATGAGAGCATTTTATAACTTTTTTTCCTGGAAATATGCTATTATTTTTTAAGATTTTTTTCCAAGGATGACTAATGGAATTCTAGTCATGTTATTAAATAAACTCAAATTGCTACAGTTCATTGTAGCAATATCTCTAAAATATGAGAAGTGGCATTAAGCATAATTTTAAACAGCTGCAGGCTTAAAATACTACCAGACCATTTCAAAGGTGGACTATGGAAAGAACGATTTCAACTTACTTGCTCCATCTCTGTTTCAAGGGACTTCATTTTCTCTTTCAACCTGCAGTTGTCTGACTCTGCACTGATCAGTGGCTAACAGAGCTACAATCTGCTTCTGCTTGATGGCATTTTGCTTCCCAACTTTCTCCTTGTTCACAGGCTTTGTGGTAATTCTCCAAAAGCTCACAGTTCTCTCTCTCCTAACACAAACAGCTTGTTTGTTTAATAATTTACAGCAAGCTTCACAAAATAGGGATATCTATAGATCTACAGGTATGACATGGTATTGGATGTTCTCTTTCCATTGAAAAACTGCCATTTAGCCAAAACACTGAGAGAATTCTCAAGAACCAGTGTTTTGTTCAAGGTGGCTACATTTTAATGCTCAAAAGAGATCTGTTAAAAATGGCTAAATTAACATTACAAATATGAGGTACAGCAATATATTACAGATATATTTTTTTGCTATTAATCCCATATGGTAATAAAGACAAAAAAGTCCCAAGTCTCTGTATTATTCACTGTCTAAATTCTTAAGTTTAACAAACACACACACACATATATGTATAAACACAGTGAAATACACTTCCTTACTTGTGTACTGCAAAAACAGCTAAGAAAACGCATTCAAACTATTAAAAACATATTAGTAGAATGCAAGTAAGTTTCAGCTAGGAAGCAAATTCTTCCACAGAATTATGGTTACAATTTCATTTTTAGTTAAAACAACAGCTTTTATTAACAGGTTTAATCCATATACCCACTTTAGACTTCAGTACACCCTTCAGCCTGACAACATCTGTGTTTGAATCCTGGGCTTTCAACTTCATATCATCAAGCTTATTCTGGTACTTCGCTCGTGTTTTATATAGTACCTATGAAGAAAGATTTGTTTCATAAGGTTAAAGTACACTGCTTGTGTGTTTACAAAAAAAATAGAATTGGTGTGTATCTAGTGCCTGTGGCTTTATTAACTAGTTATTTAAACACTATATAAAATTTAAACCATGTATATTTCTATAAATAAAATTTTACATATGTAAAAAATATTTACCTTCTTTGACTTATAAAAAATGCTAAATCTTCTTAAAAAGAAGAAAAATGTTAATAAAAGAATGCAGCAGCTAAGAAGAAAAAGACACACGGTTTATTTAGCAGCTAGGTGGTCATAACAGAATAGCCTGTCCTGTTTAAGGAGCAGGGCTCAGAGTCAGTTCTCTCTTTTTTACATGTTACAGTCTCTTAAAAGCCCACATTTGAAAAAGCAGAAGATAGCTAAAACCAGAATTAATTAATAAAGTGGTTATCTCCTAATCAGGAGAAATAAAGCCACAAGTATTAGGAGAATGCACACAGTTCTGGCAACTATTGCTTGAGAAACAGAACAGAGTGAAGAAAAATACCTGCAGAAAGGCTGTCTTGAACTGCCCTGTTCAGAAACTCTTCCTTTCTTACAAAATTACTATGAGAACACTCAGCTGCAAGAACCAGTATGTGGGGGGCTGGGGTAGGGGTAAAGTAGGCTATGGAGATACTCCTGTTCTTACTGTGAAAAAGCTGGGAATTACTGAGAAAGGTTCTGTGAACTTTTTCAGTAAGCCCAACTGAAGAAAGGGGAATGCTACTTTAAATAGTTTGAATATCACCTAAATTAATGGAAGAATCTAGAGGAACCATTACATATTATTGACACAAGCCCATTAAAAAGTAATTGATCCTGTGAGGCTAAAACTTTTTGTTTCTAACTGCTTCTACAAGCACCCAGGCTTTGCAAAGAAAACCATGAAGCTTTCGAAAGTAGCTAGAAGCAGCAGAAGGATTTGGTTTGTACCAGCTGACCACATCAGCATCAACTGTGATTCTGAGAGAAGGTAAATAGCTGTTCCCTGAAGTAATCTCTTTCAGCAATCCATGTTTCTAGTGGCACTCACTACATACCTTTGGTGGTTAAAGTTACTAGGACCTCAACTTTTCTAGCATACTCAAGGAGGGCGCTAAAGAGAAGAGATTAAATGTTTGAGCGAAGAATTATTTAGCATGGGAGTTGTCTCACCTAATTTTTGCAGCGCAGAATTAGGCACCTGACCTAAACTAGTTAGCTATGCTTCCTCTATACTGAGGGGAGAGAGACAGATAAAATAAATCACTTTAAAAACTGGGATGGGATGAATCTCCCTCTGGAATACTTTTCTTCACTTAAAAGGGAGCCTTAATAACTTAAAACTTATATAGCTAAAGTCAGATGAAGTTAATCTGCTCCTTCAAAACTTGGTAGAAGTTCTAGAGGAGAAGAAAACCAGGTGAGCAGAAAGAAAGTATTTTCAAAGACAAAAATAGCCTAAGCAGTAGACTAAGTGCAGAGAAGAAAGAGCAAGTATCAGAAAACTTAAATGAAGGCAAGACGTTGAACAAAAAGAAGAAGAAACCAGAACATTAGACAGTGATGAACTACTACAGGTATTAAGCCTAATTTCTAGCTGCTTGTAAAACACATTGATGCATGAATATTGTGTGTGCATGAGACAACACTTTAGTTTTAAGTATTTTAACTACTTTCATTAGTAACTGTACACAGATAAATAACCCAGTAGATAATGTAATGGTCTATTATAACCAAGTATTTCCAGCATCTTCTAGCCAAAAGCCACTTTAAAAGGAATGTAAATAAATACAATGCTATTAATAGTTTTGAACCTTATTGCAGTGTGTACTGTGTTAAATTATTAGCAAGTGAAATTCATAAGCCTGTAAGTGCTCTGGGCCAGTCACAGCACAGTATAAGAAATACTCTCTGCCTCCTTTATAGTACTTTTCCATATAAGCAATAGTTATAATTGCCACAGTGTTTTTACATGAAGATCAGAAAAAAACATTAATTAGCTGTTCCTCAAGATAAACATCAAAGCCATTACATAAGAATAGCTGCTCCTCTTTATACAAGTGAGATCAGCAATAAGGGAAAAATCAGAATTTGAAAAATGAGCTTAAAAACTAGTTTGCAGACTTACTTCAGATGAGGGCCCAACAATTCTATGCACTACGTGAAAAATACACAATTTTCCTTTTTAGTCAAGAGTTCTCTGTACAAATATACCTGATTTTCTTGCTTAATATTAGAAAGATGCTCTTGTAACCTGTCATTGTCCTGAGCTAATGATTCTTTGTTCTTGTTAGTCTGTGCAAGTTCTTTGTTGGTTTCTTGTAGCTGTTGACACAAACTGGTGATATCTTTCTCACAGATACAGCGTGCTTCAGAAGATTTTGTATGCAGTAAATAAAAAAAATACTTCAGGTATGACAATACTGCCCAACGTAATACAAATTATAGCTTTTCCAGTAGTTAAGTTTTCAAGTTATGAAAAAAAGCTGTAACATTTTAATATTTAATAGAGTAAAAAAATATTTATACATTAGCACATCCTAGGATTCAATTTTTGAACTAATGCTATAAATTAATCAAAATTCAATGATGATCTTGACATTTTACCCTTACTTTGTAGAATGCTCCATCTCAGAAATCAGAATCTTGAAATCTGAAATTACTTTCTCCTTGAAAAGAAATACAAAATTAAAATAAAACCCTCACTACTCCTCAGTATAAATGGAAAAAAAATTTAAATAAGATTATCTGTATTTTCCTTCCATTCAGCTAGCTGATTAATTTAACTATTTAATGCAAAATGAGGAACAAATATTATCTTCTGCAGAATATAAAATTTTAATTAAAATTTTAATCCTTTTTGGTTCTAAAGGTAGCATTTGGCTCAAACTCCCAAAACTAAATGATCTCTTCTGTCTATTAGATAAGTTATCACAGCTTTTCTACAATGAATAAACTACCAGAGTCTGTAATACAGTCTTGATAAAACAAGAATTCTGTCACTGCATTTCTATAAAGAAGGTAGCACAAAGTGTATCACTTTACTCACTTGTCTTTGGATACAGATATTAAAAGCATACATAGCCTAAGGAAATGTCTTCCACTGGTGACCAGAGGTGAGAGACAGCCATCTCTTCCCTAAAATGGACACCATTTTACAATTTGCAATTTTTAAAATGCAGTCAGTGCTTTGATGGCAATCATGACAAGATGATTATAGCCTGTCCTGCAATATATTTCCTTTAAGATTTTGTTAAAAATCAGTGCAAATTCTTGAGTTAAGAATCACAACAGTTAAACAATACCTTCTTTAGTTTATCCTAAATAAATATCCAGATGGCTTAAGCTGAAGTGAAAAACAAAATTTCAGAACTAAGACCTAATCAGCTTCATTATATAGTTTGAAATCACACTGGGCAATAAACTGATGCAATTTTCTTAGGTAAACTAGTACCTTAAGGTGAAAAGAATGTAATTCAGATGCTTCTTCAATGACAACAAAGGCAATATTATTTGGCACCCTTCATCTCTAACATCAGTGGAACCCAAGGAAGAATTTATGCTAAATTTTATGATAAACAAAATATTTTACTCTCAAAAATTTACTCTTCTCCACTTCAGGAAAGTACTTAAAGTCTCCTCTCTTGATAAGTATAAACCATACAAAACACCAAACATGAGATGCTCAACGCTGCTTAAACCTACTGCTGTTGAAGTCAACATGAGTCTTATTGTTGCCTTGAAACTGGAGCAGACTAGGTCAGCACTGTTGCGAATACCAATATAAGACAGGTGCGATGACCCAACAGATCCTTTCACTATTTATCTTTTCTGACTATGTGATTATTTACGTGTTAGAACATACTTTAATTGCCAGGCTTTCCTCAAAAGTAGCAATCTTCTCTCTTCCTTCTGCCACACAGTCTTGCAAAGTTGCCTTCTCTTTATCAAATTGTGCAATTGTTTCTTTTAAAGCACGGATCTCCTCTTGTTGTACAAGGCTTTGTCTTGAAAAGTTATCTGGACTCAATCAGAAAGGTCTCATTTTTATTAATTCAACCCATTTGAAATAAAAATTCTTTTGATACACTTCTAAAGCATAAAAGAACATGGCAAAAACATGAAAGAAAACCCTGAAGCATGTACTTTTTCAAAACATAAATAATCTGACTAATACTTACAGCACTGCATTGTTCCTTAGATCAAGGCCTCAAATTACTTGGCTCAAAACAAACCTATCTTTAAACAGCAAATGTTTAGATCATTAAAAATAACTTTCTTGGGTATTATAACAATAAAGGCTTAAAAAGAATTACAACAGACAGAAGCAATATGTAGACTACAGTGTGTAATGACTGATGAAATAAAAGAGATATCCTGATATTAGCCAGTTTTTCTGAAATATTTAAGTTATTTAAATGAACTTTATGTAAAAATGAATGAGTAATGCATTTATAAAATTCAACACCACTTAAAAATTGCAAAGATAATAATGAAAAAAACAATCCACTCACTACAATATCAAGTTCTAAAAGATGTCTCTCCCTATCTTCATTCAGCTAATAAGGTGGTATACACTACATTTACCCTTAAACAGTCAGAGGATCAATCCTTATATGATCTACATACATTGCATTCACAGAGGAGAAACGCAGAAACCCTTCTCACAGTGAACCATACATCTCATAAAAACCATGCAGGCTGCAAAGTACTCTTTAAATATCAGTGTAATGGTGCTTATTGAACGATACTTATTAACCATTTCCAGGAGATAAAACATCCAAAGTAAAATGATCTGCAGCTCAGTCCTTCAGGGACATCATAGCATATATTCACATTCTATTTTTTCCACAGAACTTCTCCCTATTTCAAAACACAAGATAAAAGGCGCTCAAATTTCCACCCCATTTTTTTTGGATCCACGGCTCTGGAACCTGCTAAGACAGTGTTCAAAGCTGGCTCTAATGAAAATTCTGATGGAGCAGCTAATCCCGGAAACCACTTCCCGGCACATTAAGGACAAGAAAGTCATCAGTAGTAGTTAGCATGGCTTCACTCCGGGGAATTCATGCTTGACCAACCGGACAAACTTCTATGATGAAATGACTGGCCTGGTAGATGAGAGGAGAGCAGTGGATGTTGTCTACCTTGAGTTCAATAAGGCCTTTGACACTGCTATAAAATACTCATAGACAAGCTGTTGACATAGGGCTGGATGAGCAGACAGTGAGGTGGATTGAAAACTGCCTGAACCGCCAGGCCCAGAGGGTGGTGACCAGCGGCACAAAGCCTAGCTGGAGGCCAGTAACTAGTGGTGTGCCCCAGGGGTTAATACTGCGTCCAGTCCTGTTTCACATCTTCATTGATGATCTGGATGATGGCACAGAGCATACCCTCAGGAATTTTGCTGATGACACAAAACTGGGAGGAGTGGCTGGTACACCAGAGGGTGGTGCTGCCATCAACAGGGACCTTGACAGGCTGGAGAAAGGGGCTGACAGGAATGTCATGAAGTTCAACAAAGGGAAGTGCAAAGTCCTGCACCTGGGGATGAACAACCCCAGGCACCCGTACACACTGGGGGCCACCCAGCTGGTGGACACCAAGTTGAACATGAGCCACCAATGTGCCCTTGCTGCAAAGGCAGCTAGCAGTATCCTGGGCTGCACTAGGGAAAGTATTGGTCAGGGGAGGTGATCCTTCCCCTCTACTCAGCTCTGATCAGACACATCTGGAGTGCTGGGTCCAGTTCTGGTCTCCTCAGTACAAGAAAGACATGGACATATTGGAGAGAGTCCAATGAAGGGCCATGAAGATGATTGAGGGACTGGAGCATCTCTCTTATGAGAAAAAGCTGAGAGCTGGGGCTATTTAGCCTGGGGAAGAGAAGGCTCGGGAGGGGATCTTATAAATGTATATAAATACCTGAAGGGAGGGTGCAAAGAGGACAGAGCTAGGCTCCTTTTAGTGGTGCCAAGTGACAGGACCAGAGGCAATGGGCATAACCTGTAACACAGGAGGGTCCCTCTGTACGTCAGGAAACGCTTTTTTTTAATGTGAGCATGATGGAGCACTGGAACAGGTTGTGCAGGGAGTTTATGGAGTCTCCTTCCTTGCAGATATTCAGAAGACATGTAGACATCATCCTGGGTGACTGGCTGTAGGTGTCCTTGGTTGAGAAGGGAGGTTGGAGAAGATGACCTTCAGAAGTGCCTTCCAACCTCAACAATTCTGTAATTCTAAGCAAGGGTGTGTTACCACCATTTTACAGAGAAAGCACAAAGATCAATTGAAAATGCTATCTGATTATTTTGGATGCCCAAACTATGACCTAAATTTTCAGCATAGAAAGTATTACATGTTCAAAAAAACCAACCATGGATGGCTGCCACAGCTGTGAGTGCTCAACATTTCTGAAAATTATTAAGCAAAGTCTCAAATTGCACTCTGAAAATAGGTCATATGTATAGTTAGTGAGCAATTCTGAGAAGTTTGGTTGTGCGTCACCCCAAAATCCAATGTACAGACAGCAATAGTATAAAATACTGCATAACAATATTTAACAGTTTAAATAGTGCATGTTTTTTCTTTCTGCTATTACCTGCTTTATTAACCATATTTTCAGCTAAGGATAAGATCTGACAGACAAGCTTGCTTCACTAGACAACACTGATTTACTCCCTGCAAAACTCTGCAAAAGTTGGAGCAAAGGCTCCTACAGAAAAACACCACGGTAGTGTAATTAAAAACAACACTATAAGTTAATAAAAAAACCCTAGGTTGTTTTGTGTTTTGTTTTTTTTTTTAAAGTACTACAGACAACTTTAAGACTGGCATTCCCAACTTCTTTGTGTTTGTCTCTGAAATAAGTTACTTAACTTGGGTGAAAAACAAAAAGCACTATTTGGATTCCCATCATGTGGCACATGACATAGAAAACAAACCATCGGGGGACTCTACTGCTGTTCTCTCTGCAGACAAGCACTGGAAAGAGACACTTTGCCAAGTTTACATTATTTTGCTGACAAGTGAAGGTAACACAAAACTTGGAAATCCCGAGTTCCATTCCAGACTCCAAAAGGGAAAAGGTTCTCTAGTGGGCATATACACTTTCTTTCCATCTTCTCCAGTTCTACCTCTCCAAGAAGATACCATTAGCTCCTCATTCTCTTTCTTCACTTTGGTCAGCCCCAAGTCTTAAGGTTTCTTGTCCTAGATTCCTTCCCTATCAATCCTAAATCCACATTTTCCATCTCAATATCCTTTTACTTCCAATCTTTCTCCTGCTTTCAGCTTTATTGTCCAAGTCCTAAATATTCTGTGTGTATAGCTGTTCACAGTTTCTAGTCATGGTGCATGTCCAATAGCTCCAAGTCCTACCCACAATCTCTGAACTAGTCATCCAATTTTAAGGATCTTTCCTTAAAAGGATCCTTAAAAGGATCTCTTTAACCACTTCATACTAGCTCTCCTCACTGGATGTCTCCGATCCTTCTCCACTCCCTCCCCTCACTTTATTAATTTCCAGTCTCTGATTTCTTGCATTGCCCCAGCTTTCCCTGGTGCCACATCTGCACACTGTTTCTCCATTCACTGATTCCCAGTCTTGCTGTTTCCTACTTACAGTCTTTGATAACCAATCCTCCTCACTGCAAATTCTTGTCCAGCCAATATCCTTATTCTTCACTTGGCTCGTGGCTCTTTATTAACTTTACTTCTCCCATCTGTCGATCCTGCAGTTAAAACGTCTCAACTTTCTTCCCTCAGCACATTCTCTCCCCATACTCACACTATAGTTCCTCTCTTTCAGCATCTTCCACTGTTATCCCTGTGGTGACAGGGTAATAACAAAATACAGACAGTCTCCATTAATTTCAAGATTCTTTGCCTGGATTTGCCTCACAGTAATGAAAAATCCTAATGACTTCAGATTGGAACATGCTTCAGTCAAATGATATGAGGCCTCAGATGCCAAATTCTGAGAAGTCTCTACTCAGCTTTAATGAATTGATTTTTTTTTTTAATATTTTTATTTTTTAGCTTAAAACACACTTAGTTTGGACACGTTTCATAGGAACGATCGAAAACATGCAACAACACATAGACTGACATGCCTATCAAACATTAAGTCCCTACTTTACTGTACCGGGGTATTGGACTTTTAAAACAAAGTATGTGGATTTTAATGTGGATCAAACATCATTTTCTCTAGCCTTCTCAGGAGTGGCCTTGGCCAAAGCATTAAGAAAAATTAAGTTCACTTTGAATGAAATGGTTATTCATTTGAATGAAACATTCATCTTGAATGAAATGTTTAAATCCAAATAACCAGAGTTTGAAATTTGTAAGTAATAGAAAACAAGATATTTTAATAGCATAAGGCAGATCTAACATTAAATACCATTAGCTATAGGTTAGCTTTATTTTTCCTTCACAAATTCAGCACTGCATTTGAGAACAGACTATGTCAACTGCACCTATAGAAAATAATAAAAGACTTCTAACACAATACAGTTGTAATTTTGAACATATTCCTTGGCACTACAGAAATAATAATTCCTGTATCCATCTCATTTTCTCTCATAATATAAAAAAGGTGCAACATACAATATAAGATAAGGATGTTTTCCTGATTACATCATCGTCATCTTATGATGCTGAGAGGTGCTCCTACCACCTTAGTGGATCATAAATATAACTGATATGCTCGGACACTGCACACTGGTACCAACACACATTGTTCAGTGACAGTATGTACTGTCACTGAAACTTACTTGCAAGAGCTTTATTACATAATTTTAAAATGCAAACCCCTTCCATTAATGAATGAAAACAGATGATTCAACACTTTTTCTTTCAACTCATAAGAAAAAAAGAAAAAAAGCAGTAATATAACAGCCTATTGAATTGTATTACAAAAACTGTATCTGTCACTCACCAATTTTTTCATCCAAAAGCATAATTTTCTTATGTGTAAGTTGCATTTCATATCTTTTCTTAACAAGGCTTCGCTGGATCTCTGAAAGACTCTGTTCTGTTTTTTCATTCAATAAACTGGAAAAGCAGAAGCATTAAACAGGAGAATTCAGAAGTTCCAAGGTTAAGAAAAAGCGAGATTCTTCCATATATTTTAGACTATTTGGGATATGTTATTGTTGTTAACCTTAATCTCTGTATATTAAAGTCTGAATGCTCCTGTAAAGAATCACAGAAAAGTAAGAATTCTTTACAACAGGTGGACGTAAAAATTTCTCAAAAATTATTAAAAAAAAAATTATCACTTGGGACATACACTGGAATGCTTGACCTGTTTCAAGTTATACTCAAGTCATACATTCAAATTATGTAGAATATTAATGATTCTCAAACTATGGAAGAAACTGAAAAGAACTGTCAGCCTGGTTTAGGGGGAAAATGAAAAGATTTTAGTAGCAGCAACTAATCTTCAACAACTCAATTTTTACAGTATTCCTAAATCTGACAACTTATTATAAAAGCAGCAATAACTCAGGACTGGCTTTGCAAAGGAGTTCATGTTATTTTAGAAATCACAGTATCCTTAGAAATGTGTTGTGGGTCAGCATAATATTGCACGCTAACACCCAGCATTCCCACCAATCAAAATCCAACAAAAAAACTACAACATCCATGTGTTGACTACACCAGTCACTTGTAAGGACATACAGGTTTAGGACAGTGTTTGCCTAACTGAATTATATTTAAGGAAATATAAGAGGAAGAAGTCACAGTATCTTCTCTTGCAGTCTGTTCACTCAGTAGCCTAGTTCAGTCTGTGATCTAGTCCTCCTTCACACGTGCTTGATCTTTTCCTCCAGTCAGTGAATTACCCTTTTTCATCTTGCACTCACTGACCTATGCTTTCTTCCCTAAAGGCTTCTGTTGAGTCTAGTCTCCCTACATGCTTCTGAACATGGTTAGGAACTCCAGTTGAGCAGCAAGACAAACCCTACACGAGGCTTCAGTTTTATTTCTTCTCGTGAAAAAGCTCCAAGACTAAGAAAAGGATGTCTGAAACAAACTACACGTCACACTCATTAGTTTATGAAAGTTTGCCTCTATAAAAGTGAAAAAAAAATATTTTTAGTTCATACGCAATTTACCAAAAAACATCAATCCCTGCAGCTTCTAATAGAAAGCTCCTAACTCAGAGTGATTTTTACTTCTTCACTGAAGATGGTTTTCAGCATATCATAATATCAACACACCAAGAACATTTACATATAAATAAGCAATGAGGAAAACAATTTAATTCCAAAAAGGGTGGCTTATAAGAACAACTACCCTAAATTCCTTTCCCTTTGAGCTATATAACAGTTACGATAGCCAACAAACATAGGCTGACATTACTTGTCAAACTAATGCAATTTTATACTCTCACTTACCTAAGTGAAGCATATTCGGCTTCCTGTTGGCTCAGCTCAGTTTCAGAGTCCAGTATTCTTCTTGCCAATCTTTTCATCTCAGTTTCCAGAGAATCAATGGTATCTTTCATTCGTGCCACTTTGGACATCTGTTCTAACTTTTCACTATCTAACTATAAATATAATTAAACATTAAAAGCTGAAAAAGGCTGATTTATACAAAGAATTTCTCTAATTAATTCAGATTCTGCTCTGGTTTTAGCACAAATCTTTTACTGAAGGAGAAATGTCCAAGTATCACATTTACTCAGGGCCTGACTCCAGGTCTATTGAATGTAGTTGGAAAAGAGCTGAAATGTGATTTTTCAGTTCCTTTGAAGGACAATCATTTTCCTGTCATTCAGATCTCTGGGAATATTTTCATTTATTAATGTAAATTTTAGGTTGGTAATTATGCCCGAGGGCAAAAATGTTTGACATTGATGAAGATTAAAAGTTTTCAGTGCAGAATAACATAACAGAAAACATTATTACAAGTATATGAAGGGAGAAATCCCAGTTTGGGATACAACACTACCAATGATGGCTTTAGGTCTCTTCTAAGTTATGTAGCTATACCAATAACTGGATAGAGAAATCACTGTAATCACTTGCATAAAGCACTATATGACCAAGTTACCACCATGAGACCTTTAGGTCCGTACCTAGAACAATGAACAGGTCCAAAACCTCTTGCACAGACTCCAGCAAAGCTAGTTT
This sequence comes from Burhinus oedicnemus, assembly GCA_008921705.1. Lineage (NCBI taxonomy): Eukaryota > Metazoa > Chordata > Aves > Charadriiformes > Burhinidae > Burhinus > Burhinus oedicnemus. Next base: position 262,570 of record VFFE01007254.1, on the reverse strand, counting down.
GAAATCTCCAATTTAAAGAAAGATGTGTTTCTTTATTAAAATGCTTACATTTAACATCCAAAGAACTGTCCTTTCTAAATTTTTTGAAACAGCTCTTTCAAGGTAGAAAATTCTTACCTCATCCCTCTCCTCATTTACAGATTCTTTCAGTACTAATTTCTGTGTTACTAAAATCAAAGATCAGACCTCTAAAGAGCAAGTCAGTAAGCTTCTGGTACACAGTAACTTTTTCAATACTAGTGCCATAAATTTCACATTGATTTATCGTAGAATCATAGAATCGTTTAGGTTGGAAGGGACCTTAAAGATCATCTAGTTCCAGCCCCCCTACCATGGGCAGGGACACCTCCCACTAGACCTGGCTGCTCAAAGCCCCATCCAGCCTGGCCTTGAACACTTCCAGGGATGAGGCATCCACAACTTCCCTGGGCAACCTGTTCCAGTGTCTCACCACCCTCAGAGTGAAAAATTTCTTCCTGATACCTAATCTAAATCTACCCTCTTCCAGTTTGAAGCCATTACCCCTCATCCTATCGCTACATGGCCTTGTAAAAAGTCCCTCTCCAGCTTTCTTGTAGGCCCCCTTTAAGTACTGGAAGGCTGCTGTAAGGTCTTGCCCTCAAAGGGCACCAAATGAACTGAAGAAATAAGATGATGTACCCAAAACAGGACTATTCCCAATATTCACTACACATCATATGTCAAGCACGTGATTAAAGCTAGTTTACTACTCAGAGTACTCAGTGCTATTTAAGCCTACAGTGTTTTCTTCATCACAGATGCACTCAGTTTAATATTATAATCCTTAGAACTATACTTACAAGCTTGGTAGGATTTAAAAGGCCGAAGAGGAAAAAGAAAATTAACCAGAATTTATAACCACAAGGTCTGTAAGAAAGATACACTACAGAATTCAGTGTTAATCTATTTAGAAATCAAGTTCTACCAAGACTGTAAATACATTTAGGATTTATATTCATTTTATTAATTTTCTATTTTAGCACCATATGTTAGCAAACAATTGCACACACAAGTAACAAACTGTGGTGAAATAAATGGACTCTGCACACCATTCAATATGAATCAAGCAAAAGCCGTTTATTATTACAATTGATCCTGCTTATATTAGCAAGCTCTATGCATAAAGGTGAGCTCATGCACTCTATCTTTATTCTTGATTGGTTACAGGTGAGCTCATGCGCTCTATATTTATTCTTGATTGGTTATTCTACATGCGTCACTTGTCCGGTTGAAGTTGCAATTTCTTGCAATTTCTTATCCCGTTCTCATCCTCGGTTTGCAACTTCTTGCAACTTCTCATCCCGCTCACATCCTCTTTTGTACTGATGTTGAAACTTCCTGACTAACAAAGCTTGTCTTTTATATTTAACATTATGTTCACCACAACAAACCATATTAAATAGGACTTGCCAGAACAGTACAATTACATTTGGTTTTGGAGCATTGGGTCTTAATAATATACAATCATAAGATAATTCACATTGGAACGGACTCCAGGAGGTCTCTAGTCTAAACTCCTGCTCAAAGCAGGGCCAGTTCTGAGGTCAGGTTGCTCAGGGCTTTGTCCAGTTCGGTTTTGAAAAATCTTCAAGGCTGGAGACTGCTTGACTGTCCTCATGGGAAATAAGTATTTCCCCTGAACCCTTCTCATTTCAACAGATGCCCATTGTTGCTCATCCTTCCACCATGTACTGCTGTGAAAAGCCTGTTTCTGACTTCTTGATGAGTACTGGCATGTAGGACTTCAGTCCCCCTTAAGCCACCTCTACTCCAGGTTGAACAAGCCCAGTTCCACCAGCCTCCTCTCATAAAGTGTTCCAGACCCAAGTATTGGGGGAGACCTCCATTAAACTCACTCCAGTTTGTCTTTCTTGTACCATGGTGGCAAAACTGGATGCAATATTCCAGATGAGAATACCTCTTCTGAGAGGTACAGGGGCACCCATTTGCTGGCCTGATGCACTCTCTAGAGGTGTGTGCTGCTTGCCAGGGTCTCCTATCAGGGATGTAACTGAGATACTGCCAAGCTTCGTGCAGTCGTCGGACTATTATCCACTGCTGCTGTTCCATGTTGGCACCAGTGATGCAGCTGGGAGCAGCCTGAAGACTATCAAGAAAGATTATAAAGCTCTGGGAGCAGTGGTCAGGGACTCTGGAGCACAGGTAGTTTTTTCATCGATCCTCCCGGTCAAAGGAAAGGGGGATGATAGGGCCAGGTGAATATGGCAAATCAATGACTGGCTACAGGACCAGTGCCACAGCCAGGGGTTTGGCTTCTTAGATCATGGGACTCACTTTGAGAAACCTGGTGTACTGAGGCTGGATGGGGTTCATCTATCAGAAAAGGGGAAGATCACCTTTGGTCAGAGGCTTGCCAACCTTGTGAAAAGGGCTTTAAACTAGATTTGCCAGGGGAGGGGAACCAGAATCCATCCCACTCCTACCAATACAATGCCGATATCAGTAGTTGAGGCCCAAAACCTGGAGATGGGTTGCAGGTCAGCAGGAGAGCCCCTGGAGTGCAGCTAAAAGGAAGGATACCCCCTCCAGCCAGGGAGCTAGATTCATCACGAGCCCAACTTAAAAGCCTGTATGCGAATGCACGTAGCATGGCAAACAAGCAAGAGGAGTTAGAGATGTATGCACACCTGTAAGAGTACGATCTGACTGGCATCACAGAGACATGGTGGGATGGCTCCTATGACTGGAGTGTTGAAATGGAAGGATACCGACTCTTCAGGAAGGACAGGCAGGGGAGACAAGGAGGGGGTGTCGCCCTCTATGTCAAGGACCAGCTGGAGTGCATGGAGCTCTGCCTGGGGATGGATGAGGAGCTGACTGAGAGCATATGGGTCAAGATCAAAGGGAGGGCAGGGACAGGTGATGTTACAGTGGGAGTCTGATACAGATCACCTGACCAGGAAGACCGAGCAGATGAGGACCTCTATAGCCAGATAGGAGCAGCCTTGCGTTCACAAGCCCTGGTCCTCATGGGGGACTTCAACCACCCTGATATCTGTTGGAGGGACAATGCAGCAGGCCATAAGCAATCCAGGAGGTTCCTGGAATGCGTTGATGATAACTTCCTTCTCCAAGTGATAGAGGAGCCAACAAGGAGAGGTACCATGCTGGGCCTTGTTCTCACCAACAAGGAGAAGCTGGTGGGGAATGTGAAGCTCAAGGGCAGCCTTGGCTGCAGTGATCATGAGATGGTAGAGTTTGAGATCCTTAGGGTGGCGAGGAGGGCGTGCAGTCAGCTTGCTACCCTGGACTTCAGGAGACCAGACTTTGGCCTCTTCAGGGACCTGCTTGATGGAATACAGTGGGATAAAGCCCTGGAGGGAAGAGGGGCCCAAGAAAGCTGGCTGATATTCAAGGACCACCTCCACCAAGCTCAGGAGCGATGCATCCCAACAAAGAGGAAGTCAGGCAAAAATGCCAGGAGGCCTGCGTGGATGAACAAGGAGATCCTGGACAAACTCAAACAGAAAAAGGAAGCCTAAAGAGGGTGGAAGCAAGGACAGGTAGTCTGGGAGGAGTACAAAGAAATTGTCCAGACAGCCAGGGATCAGGTTAGGAAAGCTAAAGCCCAGTTAGAGTTATATCTGCCCAGGGGCATCAGGGGCAACAAGAAAGCATTCTATAGATATATCGGGAACAAAAGGAAGACTAGGGAAGATGTGGGCCCACTCAAGAAGGAAGCGGGAGACCTGGTCACCTGGGACATGGAGAAGGCTGAAGTACTCAACGACTTTTTTGCCTTGGTCTTCACTGATGAAGGCTCTAACCACACTGCCCAAGTTGCAGAAGGTAAAGGCAGGGACTGGGAGAATGAGGAAACGCCCGCTGTAGGAGAAGACCAGGTCTGAGACCAGCTGAGGAACCTGAATGTGCACAAGTCCATGGGACCTGATATGATTCATCCACGGGTCCTGAGAGAACTGGTGGATGTAGTTGCCAAGCCACGATCCATCATATTTGAGAAGTCGTGGCGGTCTGGTGAAGTTCCTGCTGACTGCAAAAGGGTAAACATAACCCCCATTTTCAAAAAGGGTAAAAAAGAAGACCCAGGGAACTACAGGCCAGTCAGTCTCACCTCTGTGCCCAGCAAGATCATGGAGCAGATCCTCCTGGAAACTCTGCTAAGGCACATGGAAAATACGGAGGCGATTGGTAGCAGCCAACATGGCTTCGCGAAGGGCAAATCGTGCCTGACAAACTTGGTGGCCTTCTACAACAAGGTTACAGCCTTGGTGGATAAGGGGAGAGCAACAGATGTCATCTACCTGGACTTGTGCAAGGCATTTGACATTGTCCTGCATGATATCCTGGTCTCTAATTTGGAGAGACATGGATTTGATGGATGGACCACTCAGTGGATAAGGATCTGGCTGGATGGCTGCACTCAGAGTTGCAGTCAATGGGTCGATGTCCAAGTGGCATGCAGTGACAAGTGGTGTTCCTCAGGAGTTGGTACTGGGACCGGTAGTATGGTACTGGGACCAGTAGTATGTAACATCTTTGTTGGCGACATGGATGTTGGGGTTGAGTGCACCCTCAGCAAGTTTGCTGACAACACCAAGCTGTGTGGAGCGGTTGACATGCTGGAGGGAAGGGATGCCATCCAGAGGGACCTGGACAGGCCCGAGAGGTGGGCCTGTGCCCACCTCTTGAATTTCAACAAGGCCAAGTGCAAGGTCTTGCACATGGGTCAGGGCAATCCCATGCACAAATAGAGGCTAGGTGGAGAATAGATCAAGAGCAGCCCTGAGGAGAGGGACTCGGGGGTGTTGATAGATGAGACGCTCAACATGAGCCAGCAATGTGCACTCACAGCCCAGAGGGCCAACCACATCCTGGGCTGCATCAAAAGAAGCATAGCCAGCAGGTTGAGGGAGGTGATTCTGCCCCTCTACTCCGCTCTCATGAGATCCCACCTGCAACACTGCATCCAGCTCTGGAGCCCCCAGCATAAGAAAGACATGGACCTGTTGGAGCGAGTCCAGAGAAGGGCCACAAAGTTGATCAGAGGATTAGAGCACCTCTGCTATGAGGACAGGCTGAGAGAGTTGGGGTTGTTCAGCCTGGAGAAGAGAAGGCTCTGGGGAGACCTTATAGCAGCCTTCCAGTATCTAAGAGGGGGCCTACAAGAAATCTGGAGAGGGACTTTTTACAAGGCCATGTAGTGATAGGACAAGGGGTCATGGCTTCAAACTAGAAGAAAGCAGATTTAGATTAGGTATCAGGAAGAAATTTTTCACTGTGAGGGTGGCAAGACACTGGAACAGGTTGCCCAGGGAAGCTGTGGAGGCCCCAACCCTGGAAGTGTTCAAGGCCAGGTTGGATGGGGCTTTGAGCAGCCAGGTCTAGTGGGAGGTGTCCCTGCCCATGGCAGGGGGGGTGGAACTAGATGACCTTTAAGGTCCCTTCCAACGTAAAACATTCTATGATTCTACATGGTCTAATGAGTGCCCAGTAAAGGGGAACAATCGCTTCCCTGGAGTTACTGACTGTGTCATGTTCACACAGTCTAGTACACTCTCGGTCTTCTTTGCCACCATGGCACACTGCTGGCTTACGTACAGCTTGCTGTACACCAGGGCCTCCAGGGCCTTTTCAGCAGAGCTGTTCCCAAACCCATTGGTCTGCAACTTGTATTGGTGTCAGTGGCTCTTCCCAAATTCAGAACTTGGCATTCATCCTTGTTGGACTTCATAAGGTTCCCGTTGTCCATTCTTCCTACCTGTCTTGGTCCCTTTGGATGACAGCCGTGCTCTTGAGCAGATCAACAGTTTTGGTGTCATCTGCAAACTTTATGAGCATACATTCTTTTACCTCCTTCAGGGCACAGGTAAAGATGGTAAACAGGACAGGCCTCAGAACAAACACCTGTGGTGCTCCATATTAACACTCTCCACGCCAAGCAGTATTAACTGCTACCTGATAAGACTGACCATCCAATCAAATTTTCCCCCACCTAGCTGCCCACCCACCCAGACCATAACATCCAAACGTGGATACAAGAACACTGTGTGTAACAGTGTCAAAAGCCTTGCTACAGTCTTGGTAAATAACATCCACTACTCTCAGCCTACTGTTTCCTGTTAGAAAGCAGTGGGGTTAATCCTGCAGGATTAACCACGAATATCACCGGTATTACAGTTACAATTCCATAAATAATAATATTAGCTTACATTTTGAATAGTAGTTTCTAGCTCTTCAATTCTCTGTTCCAAATGAGCCTTTTCATTAAACACAGTCTCTTGGGAAATCTGTATCAAGTAACAACAACAAAAATACATATAGAACAAGTCTGAACTCACCACAGACTTGTAATGCAATTAACTCTCAGGATTAGAATAGAAGTATTTAGCAACTTTTAATTACACTACTAAGTAGTTTTCATGTTAAAAACTGGGGGGGGGGGGGCAGAATTAAACCTTTAACTGCTCCCTGAGGCTATCACGTTCTGTAGTCATCCTTTGAAAATCTGACAGCGCTGTATTCCTTTCTATCTCCATATGTCTTAACATGGCTTGAGCTGTCACAGTCCTTTTAGGAGTCCTGGGGTGTTTGATAACTTCTTGACGAAGTCAGGAAATCTCTTCCTGTGCCTGTTTTTAAAAAAGAGAAGCATAACAGAAATATGGAATAGATACGTAATATATTACTGTGGCATATGGCTAGTAATGCAAAGCATCCCAGAAACTGTGCAATATCAAAGATGAAGTAATGATTTGTGCATATATTCTTTGATTCAGGAAAGCATTCTTAATTGAGGACAGCACTTACAAACTTGTATTTATCTGACAGATTCAAATCACAGAATTTCCATAACATTATTCTATTTTTTTTAAACAACTATTTTGCATTTTTTCTTTTTTTATACAAAAACAAAATTAGGATTTTTTTTTCTTGCACATTGCCTTTACGTTATTTTAAATATAAAAATAAAAATAATTACCCATTCATAAAGATTGACAATTTTGTCTCTCTCAGCCTTTAAAACTTCGAATTTACCCTGAATTTCTGCCACACGGCGCTCAAGTTTTTTCAGCGTTGATTTAAGTTCTTCACGTTCTCTCAATACTTTCAGAACTTCTGGGTCAGAACTCACTCCCTTAAAGAATATGGTGATATAAGGTTAAAGTAGAGAAACAAAACTTGATGTGCTTTCTTATTACATCTGGTTTGGAAATTTATAGAAAAGATCTAATAAGCCTTCAACCTAGTAACCTCTGGACAGTCAAGACTGTACATACATATTTCTTAGTATCAGAGACCAGCTATACATACCATTTTCTAAAATACACATTTATTTGAGTAGCAAATGTCTCTCATAAATGGTACTGACAATCATGTTAATAATTACTTAAAATGTAAGCAATTTCAGTAATCATTTAAATCATATACATGCATCATATACACGCATGCCGTATAAAGCAGCAGTTAAGTTCACGTTATTTCTCCATTCCCACCTTATGCATCCCTCTGTTTACAATCCATTTTTCTTCCTGGTAATTACAGCTTTGGTAATTAAGCATAAGATAAACCAGTATTTTTTAAAATACATTGCTCCTCTTCCAAAGTGTTTTCCAAACTCACCTGGATGGATGAAATTGTTTTTGACATGCTGCCACAAGTAGAGGTTCACTTAGGACGTGAAAATGTGTTTCTAAATATCTTCAGCAAATTCTCAGCCTCACTTTTATAGCATTCTCTGTCCTCTTCCAATGTCTTAAAGGTATCAAGTCTTGAAGGTGTCTTCACTTGTTTTATTTCAGCTTCTGTTTGTAAAATAACCCGCATGTGTAAAAACAATAGAATTCATTCACTGAAACAGAACTTTTGTAATGAATACTTCATTGTAAAATAGATAAACATACTCTTCAAAATGAAGATGAAGCAGATATCTAATGAAAATAAGTATACATTTAATACTTTAAAAAAACATCTGAATGTCTGTATTTTCTCATTTTTCTTGTATTGCAGAATATGTCTGAATGTCCTTCTAAATGGTTCTGACAGTACAGAAAAAGACATCAAAGCTAAATGTTAATTAACTTGGAATACATCTGTTCAAAACTAAGAAGGACAGTTAAGTAGATTTGTATTGGAATATCTAATGAATTTTTAAATATGAAAGAAATTAGGCCACTATGTTTGCTTAAGATCCATGAAAGGTGAATTTTTGAAATGGAAATAAAGCAATGTGCAAACAAGTATAGTTGAAATCCAGGAAGTCATGTAGGGGCCCAAAACAAATTTTGGAGATGAATTGCAATTCCAAAGTTCAAAACTGCACACTAAATCCCTCTTCATTACAATTTATCTGTTGAAAGTACCTGCCCTGGTGAGGCCACATCTGGAGTACTGTGTCCAATTCTGGGCTCCCCAGTTCAAGGACAGGGAACTGCTGGAGAGGGTACAGCAGAGGGCTACAAAGATAATTAGGGGGCTGGAACATCTTTCTTATGAGGAAAGGCTGAGGCACTTGGGTCTTTTTAGTCTGGGGAAGAGAAGACTGAGAGGGGATCTCATCAATGCTAATAAATACTTACAGGGAGGGTGCTGGGAGGATGGCACCAGTCTTTTTTCAGTGGTGCCCAGTGGTAGGACAAGAGGTAATGGGCACAAACTTGACCATAGGAAGTTCCCTCTAAGCATGAGGAGGAACTTCTTTCCTTTGAGGGTGGCAGGGCACTGGAACAGGCTGCCCAGAGAGGTGGTGGAGTCTCCGACTCTGGAGACATTCAAAACCTGCCTGGACACCATCCTGTGCAACCTGCTGTAGGTGACCCTGCTCTGGCAGGGGGGTTGGACTGGATGATCTCCAGAGGTCCCTTCCAACCCCTGTGATTCTGTGACTCATGAAAGTTTAAGCACCTAGGGAATACTAAACTCTGCAAATTTATTATTTTTGTTAAGATACCTGCAGAAGTAGGTCTTTAAATTCCTGAAAAGTTATGAATTAATTACCTAAATCTGTCAGTGAATCTAGCTCTCAAATCCCAGACTTTCTGGCTGAAGGATCAAAAACTTTCCAGGGTGATTGAGCAGTAAACTCTGCATGGTCAGAGTGGGTTTTTTTGGGTTTTGGGGTGTGTGGGTTTTTTTTTTGTTTGTTTGTTTTGTTTTTTTTTTTCCCCAGAGGGGGATC
>VFFE01007254.1:222328-252003 GCA_008921705.1 Burhinus oedicnemus | reverse complement strand
CCCGCGCCCATCCTAAGAGCGCCTTCAAGGTAGGCGTATCATATTTAATTCCTCTCCTAGAGAGCATACACTGGAGGAACTTTAGGACCGCTTCTTCTTCCTTGGTTAGAGTAGTTCCCATGTCCTCCCCCGGCCGCTCGCCTGGCCAGAGCGAGATTCCCTTTTCAGCGCGCTTTATCTTCCCGAGTGCTCGTCAGCACTCACCTTTTTTTCGACCGGCTTCTCCTGCCCCCTCTTCCCGCCGACTATCGGTCGGACTTTTCCTGCAGCCCAACGTCGGTCTGAGGGTCCCTGTTCGGGTGCCACTTGTTGACGCAGAAGGCTCGGACACAACACAACGACCAATATGATCAGGTTAATGCCGCTTTATTGCGCAGATAGCTCAGTTAATATACGTTGTGCTGTTCGAGATAACGCGCCAACAACTTACTGATTGGTTTACCTCATTAAGCACGCGCCTAAGGCTACTCTTGATTGGCTCAAAGTACAAGTCCAAGCGGATGCTTTGTCCACCTACATCCTGCTTCAGGTTCCGCCTTCAGTGCAACCTCCTCCTCCATTCTTGTTTACTCTCTTACCGTGTTGACCGCAAGTAACCTTTCCAGTGCAACACTTACATAAGTTAACTACAGGCCACACATAGATCATTGAGACTTGGAGTGATCACAGGATGCTCACTTTCCATCAAGAATCTTCCCACATACTCACTATGGTTCTGTTAGATCTTAGAAATGCTGTTCAATCATCCTTTTTGAGTTTGGCCCATATCCTCCACATATACTTTACAAAGGCCAGCAGAAACATAGCAGCTCAAGTATTAATACTAATTCATCAATTAATCAATATAAGTTTAATAATTTTCCTGAACCATTATTGTCTTTGAAAAAAAAAAAAAAACGGCCTTTTTGTAAGCAACAAGAAGTTGCTAACTATTTTGGTACTATCAACTTGTTGTAACATCTCAGTCCATAGGAGCATTACTGCCTCACGCAGCTTTTCAATTTTCTGAGTCCTCAGATTTCTAAAATCCCAGCCTAATCAAGATGTGGATACAGCATGATGCAGAAACTCCATTGTTTGCACAGGCTGATCCTGTAATGCGCGAGAAATTGGTATCACTGAATACTGAATTCTGCAAGGTTCACTTGACTCTAATAGTCAGAGTTTTCTTCAGGTACTACTAGCAGTGCACAGAAATACATTTTTAATTATTTAGGAAGACGTGAAAGATGCTTTATGACAAAAATCTGGGTGGGCTCTGTCCTGTGACATTCTGTAGCAGTTAATTTTGCCACTTCTTTGGTTCAATGGGTATGCAAATATATTAGGAGACTCAGTGAAAAAGCTATGAATTTATTTTTCACTGTAATTTTATTTTTATGTTTTCGTCAAGCCTGATCCAGCTAATGCCACTGAATTAATAACAAAGCACAGTTACAAACCTGAAAATGTGATAACTGTGGATTGGTTGAGTGGAAAAAGCAGTTAAAAAACCCAACACCCCCCACCCCCCCAAAAAAAAACCCACCACAGAAAGCATCCACAAAGGGCAGCAGAGATGGCATCTGTACCTCTGTGTTTTGAGATTCCTGCACTTTTATTAAGTTATAAAATCTGGGGAAAATACAGCTCTGCTATTACTGGAGGAAGTTCACAATGATGCCTGCTTTACATGACAGCAACATGAGTGCTAATGATGGGCGGGGAGGCTACTCTGCATCTGAATGTACAAACAACACTTAAAATGACAAAATTGAAGTCCAAGTCAGGTCTACACCCTCAAGTCTCAAGTAACTGACTACACCAAAAGTGGTTCTGTTGCTCCATACAGCCAACCTGTATCATATCTTAAAGGTCTTTTCCAACCTAAACGATTCTATGATTTTCCCTCCTCATCTTCTCTTGAATGACCAAGAAAGTTCTGGCAAGCATTCAAAGATACCATATTTAGACTACAAAACTAAGGGTTCTAAATGGAAAATAACATTTTAGTGATTTACTCTGCTTTATACAAACAGGAATTGCAATTTGAGCACCTTAACTAATCACAGTTGTGCTCACAATGCTATATGACGAAAGTGGTCTGTAAGCAGACAAAAATTACTGATTACTTAAGGCTTTATAGACTCAAAACCCAATACCACACTATTGAAAAATCACAGAATGGTAGGGGTTGGAAGAGACCTTCGGAGATCATCTAGTCCGACCCCCCTGCCAAAGCAGGTTCACCTAGAGCAGGTTGCACAGGAACGTATCCAGGTAGGTTTTGAATATCTGCAGAGAAGGAGACTCCACAGCCTCTCTGGGCTGCCTGTTCCAGTGCTCTGCCACCCTCAAAGTAAAGAAGTTTTTCCTCATGTCGAGATGGAATTTCCTGTGTTCCAGCTTATGCCTGTTGCCTCTCGTCCTGTTGCTGGGCACCACCGAAAAGAGTCTGGCCCCATCCTCTTGACACCCACCCTTTAGATATTGAGAAGCATTGATGAGGTCCCCTCTCAGTCTTCTCTTCTCCAGGCTAAGCAGACCCAGGTCTCAGCCTTCCCTCATAAGAGGGCTGCTCCAGTCACTTGATCATAGCCACCAAAAGTCATAAAGAACACCTTCACTCCTGTCACGTCATTGCATTTTGCTCTAGCTCATGACAGCTTGTTGCAGCAATATAAACTGGGGAGGAGAACACTACCATTTAACTTTCTAGGCACAAAAGGATGCAGAAAAGCATCTTCTTGTATTTTAGCTATATCAAAATAGAGGAAATACATGATAATAAGAAACAAGGACGTAAGTTATGAATTATCTCCACCTATCAGCATCCTCTCAAATGTGAAGCAAGGCCAGAAACCCTTGTAAATGTTCAAATTCTGTTCAATTCAGCTGAACATAGGGATATGGAGCTAGATATCACCAACTCACAGTACTGCCACTTATGTTTCCTCACAAATACAAAAACACTTTGAAATACAAGAAGGAAGAGAAAGATAGAGTGTGCTCTGGCAGCTTTCTCAGAATAAATATGATAAAGTAGGGTCACTGGAATGAGTCCCTCGATGCAAGATGAACGAGCCACAGTGAGACAGGGTGAGTGGCAAGCACACCAGTGCCTCACAGTGCTATTCAATGCCTGACAGTCTGCGCCTGTTACAATATGGGAAGTAGCCCACAGGTCTAACAATAGAATATGAACATTCAATTACCCGCCAGCAGGAAGTTATCACCACCAGCATGACCACAACAGTTTCTCTCCATGCTCAGATTCAAGAGTTTCGAGGAAATTTAGGGCAGCTGGTTCGATGACTTATTTCCCTACCACATTTAACTTCATCTGAATCAAATCTCTGTCACCAATTATCAGTCTGACCATTAGCCTCGAAGTGTTTTCAAGCAACAGCATAAGTGTTAGTTTTGTTTAGGACTAAGCTGACTTAATTTTGGGTAACTACAAAGAGGCATTTCTAGATAGTGATTCCTGTGATCAATTTTAGGCATTCATCCTAAAATTAATCATGCCCTTGGAGCACCTCTGACAATAAAGACAGTCTAGATGTCTCTGTTACAGTCATCATCAACGCTGACATGTCAAATTAGATGAGGTGAAACCTGTGCTAATATTCTGTTCTCTCTGAAAGAGGCACTCACAACTTTCTCCAGTTATATGCATTGCCCTAGTCTTCCCAGAAAGGGAAGAGAACAGATCAGAGTAATTTGCAAGCTATTGGTACCTTCAGTACCTCGTTGAGCATTGAGGACTCAAATTTACAGATAGAACACATAGTATTTGCTCACTCACAATACTACTTTTACTCAACTTGTGAAAGAGAACTTTTTGAAAAACACGATAATATTTATATATCCTACAATGACTATTATTTATGCTTGCCATTAAGAGGTAACACTCAGCTACTGCTGTTGACACATTTCACCGCCATCCTCTGAGCCGTGATAATGCAGCACCCTTGCCACTGGGATGCAACTTCACATTAGGACCACTCTAAGCTTCACGCAGCACTAAACACACTTGCAGCATGACCAAAATAATTCAGAGTTAGTAAACTCTTTGGACTAAGTCCCCCAAACAACAGAATTGTCTAGGTTGGAAGAGACCTTTAATATCATCAAGTCCAACCATTAACCTAGCACTGCCAAAACCACCACTAAACCATGTCCCTCAGCACCACGTCTACCTGTCTTCTAAATACCTCCAGGGATGGCGATTCAACCACTTCCCTGGGCAGCCTGTTCCAGTGTTTGGTAACCCTTTCAGCGAAGAAATTTTTCCTAATATCCAATCTAAACCTCCCCTGGCACAACTTGAGGCCATTTCCTCTCATCCTATCACTTGTTACTTGGCAGAAGAGACTGACACCCACCTCTCTGCAACCTCCTATCAGGTAGTTGAAGAGTGCGATAAGGTCTCCCCTCAGCCTCCTTTTCTCCAGGCTAAACAACTCCCAGTTCCCTCACTGGCTCCTTATAAGACTTGTTCTCCAGACCCCTCACCAGCTTTGTTGCCCTTCTCTGGACACGCTCCAGCACCTCAATGTCTTTCTTGTAGTGAGGGGCCCAAAACTGAACACAGTATTCGAGGTGCGGCCTCACCAGTGCTGAATACAGCGGGACAAAACTGAGTACAGCAGGACAAAAATCACTGAGTGATTTAAGACGCTTCTTTCCTCCTTGTTCTCCACAGTGTGCACAGCACCTGAAACGCCCGCAACCCCTGCACCGCTGTCCTCTGCACCCCTCGCCCCTGATCGCTGGGCGCACACCGCCCCCCGCGCCGCTCCCGGGACTCCCGGAACGCCGGGGCGAGTCCCATCGGTCTCTACCACGGGCCGACTCTCCGCTCTCCCCCTCCGGCGGCTCTGGGGAGCGTCGGGCGCTAATGGCGGTTGCCAGCGCCAGCTGAGGCACCTGCGGCAGCGGCCGCCGCCCGCCCCGCGCAGCTCCCGCCCCTCCGGCCCGCGTGGGGGCGCCACGCCCCAACGGCTGCCTCCCGCCGCGTTCCCTGGGCGCCTGGCAACGGCCGCGGGGCTGAGGGAGGCAGGAGGCGGGAAGGGGCGGCCCTGCGCTGTCGTTTGCCCGCCCAGCGGCGCGCCCCCGCGTCCCTGGAGGCTATCTCCTCAGCCCCGGGGGTAGCCCGCCAGGCTCTCCGCCAGCAGGCGTCTCCTCGCCTCCCCTTGCGGCCGCCATGGGGCGAAGCTCTCCCCAGCGGGAGCACAGGTGAGGCGGTTCATCTTCTTCCAGGTAGCTGAATGAAAGCCTTGGCTCGTCTGGATGGTTGTGAAGAGCCATAGAAACCGTGACTCCAGCTCTGCCCCTGAAGAAAAAGCTATCCATAACCATTACGTTCTCATAGTAGCACCCTTCCCCCTGAAGCTGTTCCCCTTCCTTGGGCTGGGAGTCCTGCAGGAGGGAAGCCAAGCAGCTGTGATGGATGTACAAACTTCTGGCATGGCACCAGCACAACAGCTTACCTAAACAGCTCCGTGTAGCGAGCATGCGGTCTCTGCACTTTCATTCTCTGTAACTGTGCTTTCAAAGATGATCGCAATACCTGTTGTCCTTACAGGTGCATATGACTGAAATGCTAGAGGCAAAACCAAATGAAAGGTTAGAAATAATCCTAAAAAATAATTTAAAAAAAAAATGCACTGTAAAATTATCAATAAACCCCTTTTTCCATCAATTCTGATATAAATATTTGTGAGCACTGCCTTCATAGAATTTTTAATTATTTCTCTACTTGCTTTCATTTTGGGAGGTTTTTGAGTAACTCTTATCTATGAAAATTAAACTTCCAGGTGTCAGGTTTATGTCTTATAGCATAGTTCCTCCATAAACATTACTAAAGTCAAGAAAAGGTGCTCATATTTCTCTTTGGGTTTAAGTACAAACGAATATTGAGTGACCAGTTGCTGCTATTTCTTTTTAAATGGCTTTTTTGTTGCGGGGGGAGCTAAGCCAAGCCTCTCCTCAAGGGACACAATGTTCTCTCCAGACCTTGACAGATAAAAGGACAACTTCCTCAAATAATAGTTCAATTCTTCATAGTTATTTGGGGATGGAAACAGGGAGGTGGGTGAATATCACAGACTGGCATATGCTGACATATTCAATAGTACCTCCCATTGTTGGTTTGAGTGGAATTCTTTGATTTTAAAGCACCCTTAACTACCTTTAATTCAAACCTCCCTGGGCCCATCTGCACACATGCAGCATAGGCCTCACCCCTGATTAACCTGAAAACCTCAGGGAAAGGCAGGAGGAGTAATGCTTACAGGTCAGTAGATTTCAGGGACAAAGCCAAGCAGCAGTGCCTTGTCAGTCCAGCCCCAGGAGAGAAGATGGGTATTCTAAAACTGCCACAACTGATCAGCCAGGATAGACAGTGAGCTCAGGGAGCTCTGCTGAACACCTCTACTCTAATTAGGTTCATCTCTTTCAGAAACTAGTATCCAAGGGAGACACTTTTACAGATGAAAACTCCAACAAATGCCATATAATCTCTCTGGCTTGACAAGAACAAAACAAGTGTTAGATGAGAGAGACAATCTTGTGAAAATAGCCTTCCTTTAATTAAACCTTATCTTCTATCCAAAACCCATCTAATTTGTATATGTATTTGTAAGATATATGTGCCAGTTTTATTGCCCAGAATAAGTACTGCCTTTAACATTACACTTGTTTCTTGACAGTGTCAACCATTAGCTTCGCACATATGATAAACGCCAGTCTGAACTCATTCCTGTTTTTTAATGCTAGGACTAACATATTAACTGGTTTACAAACATTGCAAAGTTAAAATGTCATGGTATTACATGGCTAATTATGCTTTTCTTTATTCCACTAACAAAATCATATGAAAGAAGTGACTTATTATGTTTTCTTATACCCCAAGATAGGAGTTCTTATTTACAGCACCTCTAGCTGCACATCTCTTCTTGCAATAGCATCGACAGGGATGAGAAGACTAGAGCCTTTGAAGAAAGTGATGTGAAAAGTGTAAAGGACTCCGTGTGAATCCCGTGACTCTTATTGCCTGCTCACATCTGGCATGGATATAAACAGTCTTTGAAAGAAGCTGCTCTAGGTAGTCCAAAAGTCAAGCTGAGAAACCCAAGAAAATGTACTCTCTTCCCTGTTAGGCATTAGCACAGATTTTATATTCTAGAGACAGTGCCGGGTAAATGACAGGTTTTTTTGGAAAGCTGCCACTATTAAGCATTCATGGATAGAGAACACCTTTTTGGAGATTAGGAGGGAGTAATAACTCTGAAATATGATCCTCATCCAAAGACAGAGAAGAAATTAGAAGATTTTTACTTCCAGAAAAAGAGTAAGAGAAACAAGTCTTTTTCTTTTCCTCTTCTCATCCTGGATTTCTTATAATATATATTATAATATATATTTCTTACTTTGTGATTTTGGTATGGTGGAAATCATCAGAGAAGACTCTGCATTATCATGTTTATCTCCAAAAGACACATGAAAAGATAGCATTTCAGGTTTTCGTAACTTTACAAAATTATTCTTCATGAAAAAATTATTTTAGAAGTGAAAGTATATATTTTTAGTTGGTTTTGTTCTAGTATGTCTATGGTTTTCTCTAAGTGATGTAAGGTGAGTTCTCTCTTATGTGTTAATGCTGGTTAATGTTGTGCAGAGCAGTTGCTTTTCTTTTTGTGTACCAAACAAAGCTTTGTTGATCAAAGAAAGAATAAAACTCATATGCAGGACTGTTTCCAAAAGCAAAAATAATCATTGCTGTATTTTGCAGACACATGATTTATACAATAGTAGTTGAGACATAAGAAATTTTAAAAGTCAAATCCAGAAAGGTTTTTATTTAGGTCCACAGAGAAGATGGCATTAGTATAGCTTTGCACGACCTCTCTTACACTAACCTCACCCTCCAAATCTCAGAGTTTCCTACATAATGCAGTTCTCACTAGACTGAATGAAGACAGAAATAAATCATGGTGTGTATACTTTATCCATTGGGAAAGTATCAGGTACCACACCTGGAAATCTGGGACTAATTAGGCCAGATATGGAAATATTATAGTTTGTTCCAAATTACATCGATTGTTGGGGCTACGGCAGGTATCAAGGATGTGTTTCTGTAACACAATGCATGAACTATTTAAGGAGTCAGAAGGACACTAGTCCTATTAGCCAACATAACATGGCAGAGATTTTTTTTCTGTTTTTGATGCTAATTTGATAGACTTGTCCCTTTCCTGTGTTTCCAGCAGAGAAAACCAAATAATTATTTTAACCTCATTATTAGAGTAGTCACTGAACTGGCTGATGGGAAATTCAAGCAGTTTACATTGACAGTGATGTGAATGCAGTAAAACGTGAATGCAGAATTGCTTATCAGGTAGCTGGGTCGTGAGACTTGAAACCACAGACTTGAAACCACAGCAACAATGTAAGTCTGACTTACTTACTGGCCCATGAAAAACGAAGACCTCCAATCATTACAAGGAGGTCTTTGTTCTAAGGACTGGCAGAAAAGGGGGAAAATCTCTCTAAAATGAGTTGAAAGAATGTTATGTTTCTAAAGACATTTAAAAGTTTGAGATTTATGATGAGAACAGCAGAGCTAAGGTGACCAGAGTACCGCTTACTGCAGAAGTCCAGCTGGCAAGCTGGATATTTAAAGTCAAGTCTAGAAAGGTGTTAGTTGGGTCCCCAGGGAAGAACTTGTCAACATTGTTATGACTTTGTTCATCCTCTCTTCTGCTAACACGAGCCTTCTTCTGTGCTCTTGCCCCAGTCACATCTTCATGCATAATTCAGCTCCCACTAAAGCAAATGAAGAAAGTAAAAAATCCTCTTTAGACTGCTGCCCAGGGCTCTGTGAAAGTTAACATCAGCTTTGCAAATGGACGTCTGCCTCAGACTTCCATCACAGGAGAGTAGCCCAATGGCTTTGAGGTTCCTGCACACAGAGACTGAACCCAGAGTCGCATTCCTGAGAGAAACACTGGAACATCACTCAGGCAGTTTTTGCTGGATCCTACCAAGGGCTGAATCTATATTCTGAGTCTCTGTCAGGATCTTCTGCTGGCTTATATTTAACATAATCCTGTTCATAAATTCGTACATTTTGCTTACTGTCAGAATATTTCTAATTATCTTGCTAGGTTTGTCTTCAAAAATAGCCACTTTTCAAGAGAGGTATTTACTGTTGCATGTCTATTTTATCACTCAGCATATCAGAAACAGACCCATGACATTTTTACCTGTCCATGTAGTATTCTGCAGACTTTGCATTTTTAGCAAGTTCTGGTTCTAATTAAAGGAACAGAATTGACTTGGTTAGGCCCACAGTTTTCAACTTGAAAAACAGTGTTAACAGCTCACTGTATCTTTTTAGTGACACCCCATGGCAAAATGACACATTGCAAATTTCCAAGAGTTACGTGCCAAAATGGAAACAAATGGTTCAGCATTTTTGTTTTTCAGTAACATCAGGAGTACCACAAGATGCTTTTCACTTTTGCTACCCGGTGATAAGTGCCCAGGTTCACTTTTGCATTCTGCCAACTGCCTTAAAAGTTGATTTTCCAATACTTGGAACGCTAAATAAACACATTTTTACGGACAAATACCATGTGCTTTTTATCCTATGCATTACAGAATAGTTCACCCCAGTGAGTAGTTACCACCAGTCTAATTTAGCAACAAGTTATCCCTATTTCAAACTGCTTAAAATAATTACCTTTTTTTGTTTTTAACGTGACAATACAACATGCCAAGCACTGGGGCGCACATCACATCAGGCTCCTTTTAGAGTCCATTTCTCCCACTAATGACCACCAGCACAAATCTGGTGATGGTTTGTTGCTTTTTGCTTGCCCTGCTAGACCCACATATTTCTTTTGAGAGTTTGGTAAAGAACTGTCTTGCTCTTAACGATCCAGTTCTTCAGTAGGAAACAACCACAAGCTCACATCGTTAATCTCTGAAGCCTTTCACCCTTAAAAATTCAGGTCCCATCATAAACAATTTTCTTTATTGGTAAAGCAAATATAAGAACACCTCATAGCCAAAGCCAAATTGCTTCCTCAAATAATTTCACTGTTTCACCTGAAT
The DNA here is from genome assembly GCA_008921705.1 of Burhinus oedicnemus. Taxonomy (NCBI): domain Eukaryota; kingdom Metazoa; phylum Chordata; class Aves; order Charadriiformes; family Burhinidae; genus Burhinus; species Burhinus oedicnemus. The sequence goes on along the minus strand of VFFE01007254.1, from coordinate 241,899 downwards.
AAGGATATCAATTTGGTGTTTCTTCCTAAGCCACCTGTTCGTAGAACTAGAAAGAAGAAAAATGACCTGTAACAGTTCCTCTTCAAGAGGAACAGTCTATGTGAAGTATCACAACACACTGTCCAACCCTTTTTCTCTACAATTCCTTCACGTCTTGGGACTCCAGTATTGAGGAGGAATGAGAAATAAAAGCATGCAATGTATCCTTTATGAATACATGTACACCAGCAAGAGGTATATAGTACATATTTGCCCATATAGATATTACTGTGGATAAAAACTTCAACTAGTAGTGCTGAGCGTTGGCCCACAGTGTAAATTTAAATACAGAAAACTGCTCTCGAAGAACAGTTATAGCCAAGGTCTGGTAGACTTTAAGAGTGGCTTAAATCAATGCGAATCCAAAGAGAATCTACTGCATGCACTACATGTTTAATTATCTAGTCTTTGTCCATTTCCAGCGTGTTAATGAATTATGCTATCAGCATTTAGTTTCTGTATCTTCATGAATGCCATGGATAGTTTCTATGTATTTGACAAGCCTCTGTGCATTTGTGTTAACTTGTTCAGTCTCCCTCTGAACTTACGAGAGCTTCCAGCATCCGGAACATCCTGTGGCGAGGAACTACACAGCTGGGTGTTGCACAAAGAATCACTCATTTTATCCGTTGTGCATCTGCCTTTCGCTGGCATGATCTGATGCTTCACAGTTACCGTGTTGAGAGAGGCGGTAAAGATCAACAACAACCTAGTTTCTTTAATACCACTTCCCATTTTACAGTCTCTTACCACAGGAGGTTTGTTTTGTGGGGTTTTTTTGGTTTTGTTTTGTTTTTTTTTTTCCACCAGGCTGAAGAGCCTTAACTTACTCAGCTGTACATTGCACAGCAGCTGATCATTCTCCCTCCTTCTCAGCCTCCCCCAGCTGTGCCACCATTGCTTAAGACAACTTTTAAACTGAAAAGGCCATGAAATTGATTGGCAATCCAAGAAAATATTACTGTGTTTAATAATAATAATCAGGGAGATTAGAAGTTATCTTGTATTGCCAAAGCAACTTTTTAACTCAACTTAGCCAATCTCTGATGATTTTTAAGTATTGTCAAAACCTTCTCAAGGTTTATAAACTTTCTTCAAGAATTAAGTTTAAAAAGTCTCTTTTGAAACAAAAAAAAAAAGCCTTTTAGTAGTGTAGATAAGTGTTTGAAGGTGTCTGAAACAAAACTGCAATTCCTGCTAAAGCCGCATGAAATCCAAAAGAAACCTCAAACAGTTAACTGAATGGAAGAATGAATTCAACCTCAAGAGAAGACAGCAGCACTTCTTACCATACAGACAAGCTGAGAAGCAATCACGGCACCGTTACATTTGTAGCGGATTGCCCGTACAGAAGCTCCAATCTCTAATAACTTAGCCAATGACAGTACTGAGATAATGCAAATACCAACATCTCGCTTCATTCAGATCGAGCCGATAAGAAGAGGGGATTTTTGTTTTCATCAATCCAGTGACAGAAGGAATTATAACAAACCTTCTAATTGAATAACTGGAGGTATAACTCAGCAGATGCAAATATCTTGATGGCAAATAACTTTAAACTACAGAGCTAATTAAATTGTCTTGAACTTCTTTATTTGCTTAAAATATTTCTATATTGATAATTTTATATATTTCTTTTAAGCAGGGGAGAACTCGATTGTTTAAGCAGGGGTGAGAAAAAGAGGTTTCACAGCAAGCCTACTAGTGAGTGGATGTTGCTGTGTGTTACTTGTACCTAATACAAGAGGCGTTTTCAGGCGAAGGCGACTTCCAGGCTTTTGAGTAGCCCTTTAATGACTTCTCTTTTGCGACACCCGGCTGCGGCGTCAGCAGCGCTACCCGCACGCACCGCTCCTCACCGCCCTGCCGCCCGCTCCCCTCAGCTCTCACCCGAGCACCTAAAGCCGCTAACGGCCCTCGGCCACCAGCGGGGCAACGCAGCTCCTCTCTCCCCGGCAGGCTCGCGTACCGGGGACCGCCCCCGCCACCTCTGACCTCGGGAAGCGGAAGCCGTTGCGGAGCGCGCTGGGGGCGCCAACGGGCCTGCACGCGCGCCGGCGCCGCCTCGCCCCTCCCGGCCGCCGTGAGTACCGGCCGTTGCGGGGCAGGGGGTGCATCGCTTTGGGGCGGGGGGACGGGGCGGCTGCCGTGCGGCGAGGGGCGGCCGCCCAGGGGAGCCGCCGCGGCGGGGGGAACGCCTGCGTCCAGAGCGAAGTGGCGCCCGGGACGGCAGCGGATGGTACCGGCTTCGGTGACTCCGTGGGGCTTGCCGGGCCTGTCGGTAGGGCGGTGCAAGCTCCATGGCAGTGAGGCCCGCGCCTGGCTGGCTCGTCACTGACCCAACAAGCTCGTTAACTTGTTGCGCCTGTTTTTTCTTATCAGATCAATGTAAAAAAACCTAATAACACTGGACTGCTAAAACTAAGTTTAACAAAATACACGAAGTAAAATTGTATTAGCAAGACTGTATTGAGTGAGGGGAAAATACAGAGTTTAATTCCATTTCTTCCTTTGGTCTTTTAGGCACCAAGGACTGCGAGGAGAAGCCACCCTGACAACCCCACCTGTGATGTTAAGCACACCTCAGGGTTTGAACGTCAGGAGGAGAAACGTGGCGTGCCTTGTAACTCACATCAGCTGAGAAGCATTGCTTCTTTGGGAAGAGCATGACTGCACCATGATTGCCACTAGCAGTTTGTTTCTGTCACAACAGCAGGTTGTGCACTTGCCACGTTCAGCTTTACCAGATCAAGCGTTCCTTCCATCTACTGTCCAGTTATTAAAAACATGGTACTCCGGTCATCACTAAAGAACTGCCTTCCGCTATCCTGCATCCTCAGGGCTCCAAAAGCTGGCTTCAGAAGCACAGCTAGTGGAGGCCTCATTATCCAGTCTATTTCTAATGATGTTTACCAAAATCTAGCTGTGGAAGACTGGATCCATGACCACATGAATTTAGAGAACCGACAAGTCCTTTTCCTTTGGAGAAATTCCCCTGCTGTAGTAATAGGGAGACATCAGAATCCCTGGCAGGAATGCAACCTCAGGCTATTGCGGCAAAAAAATATAAAACTAGCCAGGAGGAGAAGTGGAGGAGGGACAGTTTACCATGACTTAGGCAATATCAATTTGACTTTCTTTACAACCAGAAAAAAATATGAACGGATGGAAAACCTGAAACTAGTTGTGAAGGCACTGAAAGCCTTGCGCCCCCAGTTAGATGTACATGTCACTGACAGATATGACATCTTGCTAGATAGGCATTACAAAATCTCAGGTACTGCTGCAAAGCTGGGACGGACAACTGCTTATCACCACTGTACCTTGCTCTGTAATGCAGATAAGTTTGTTTTATCTTCTGTGCTAAAAAGTCCTTATAAAGGGCTAAAAAGCAATGCCACTCCTAGCGTGCCTGCCTCTGTGAAAAATCTCTTTGAAGAGGATCCTAGTTTAACTTGTGAGATGCTCCTGGATGCCATTGCTGAAGAATATGCTACACAACACCAAATCGGTCATCATATCACCTTAATAAATCCAGCTGATGAGACTGTGTTTCCTGGAATTAATAATAAAACTAAAGAACTACAAACCTGGGAATGGGTGTATGGAAAGACACCGAAGTTCAGTGTTAGCACTTGTTTTAACATGGTCTATAAAGATTCTGTTCTTGATGTTAAAGTAGATATGGATGTAAAGCATGGAAGGATTGAAGTCTGTAAGATTGATCTGCCGGAGCAGTGGCTGCCACCAGCACTGTGCAGTGAACTGGTGAAGAGCCTTACTGGCACTAAGTTTTGCCCAAATGAAACCACTATGCTAGCGACAACGTTACTAAGAGTGTGTCCACAAGATGATGAGTTGCAGAGCAAGTGGAATCTGCTGTGTGAGAATATGATAATGTTAATGTGACTTGCATTTTGAAAATGCAAGTTAAACTTCTGCTGCTCTTTTAATTTATTGAAAACAAAATTAAAACAATTTCTACAAGCTGAATTTTTCTTTTATTAATCATTAAAACTGCTTAACCTTGTGCTTTTGCTTAATATTACCTACTAGCAATTAGATTTCACGCTGCCTGCACCCGAGGTTCCCAAACTGTAGGAGGTAAGCCACTGCAATAGGCTGCATCCCTGTATCACTCCGTGCTGACAGACATCGTCGCTGCTTACACCAGGGAAAATGGTAGAGGCATCCCAAACTGGCTCTGTAGCAGAGAAGGTACAAATGGCTGACACAGATGGGATGGGGTAGATGGAAAACTGCCGCTGTGCTGCTGCACCACATTCCCTGGCCTGCATCCTGCTCCTTGCAGATAGTAGCTCAAAAGCCACATCTCAGCCCTGGGAGCTGTGCAGAGAGGGATGTCCCCCTGGTTTCTGGTTGAAACTTGCAGAGTGCTGGTGACCCTCTGCCTCCTCTGTACCAGTTTGGTAGTAAGCTAAGCTCGCTGTTGTGTTGTGAATCAGTCCAGCAGCTCCACCCTGGATTAGGGCTTTTGTCCATGGATGTGCAAAAGCAAGGGAAGGATTAGGAAGTTCAGTGTGGGGGTTTACGTGTTGAGAGCAGGAGAGGGTAACTGGGACGGAGGCCGTATGTGCCTCCTTCGTACCTGCACTGCCTAGCACAAAGCTAGGAGTTGCTGCTGCCACAGATACTGGTATCTAAGCTAAAAGTGGGAATACTTCTACATTAGGAAATACACTTGCAAATACAGATCTAGGAGAAAGAGGTTCCTTATGTTACCACCTAGGAGAAATTGCTAATGATTCTATGCAATAGTGAACGGAAAATGAGTTTTCATGTTGAATAAAAATAATAGCTCAATATAAAGTAACATTATGAAAAAAAGGCTCAAGATATATTTCACTGTTGTTGCTGAATAAGCAGAATGCAATTTTGATCAGGTCCGAACGGAAGCAGTTTATTGCTATTGGAGAGAACCCAGCTCAGGAGTGACAAACTCCACTGATGTGAACTTTGCACAAATGAGGCAGTTATGGAGTTTATATACCTTTATGTTATACAACTCTTTCTCCACCAAACTGCCCTTGAGTAGTACAGTTAGTTAAATTTGAAGTGGGAAACCTCCCACTTCAAATTGAGCAAAAAAAGCCATAAATTCACCCTGTTGAGGTGTGAGCACATCAAGGTAAATTCCATTCAGGGCACAGTATATGGCACAGTAAGAGTCTTTTCCCAGGAGGTTAACTGGGGTGGTAAGACTCCAAAGGAGAGCATAGTATCCAGAAATGAGGCAGATGATAGTTACAGACAAAGGGCTTGTTACTGGATGACATATGGGTTGTCCTGAAATACCAACAGCATTTACTATTTCTGAAGATAAGGGAACTGCAGGAAAATCAGAGGGACATAAAGTGGGTTGAGAAATGCCACTATCAATTAGGCAAGAGACAATCTTGCTGTTAATAGGGCAAGATAAATAAGGACCAGTCTGGCCTAAAGAAAGTAAAGGAGCAATGACGTCTACGTCCTTGGGGCTGTCCTAGTCACATTTCTGAGGCTGGGGCATGAAGGAAGCATTACGTAGAAAGTTAGGGTGACTGAATCCTGCTGGATTTAAAAGACTTACGATTAGGTCTGTAAGGACATTCTGACTTCCAATGTCCTTGTCCATACAGACAACCTTCGGCTGAAGCTTCAGTAGGAATTTCAAAAGGTTGCTTACCTTTCTGAGCGGCACCAAGGGGGTTTCAGCAGGCGTCAGTCTGTGGTCCTCCCAGACGAAGTAGGATACATGAATCAAAGCCACGGCACCAAATTCTGCCACAGAATAACTGGAATGCAATTTTGATCAGGTCAAAGCAGCAGCAGTTTATTGCTACAGGAGAGAAAGCACAGCAGCAGGGAGACAGCCTTTGCTTACAGGAACTCTGCCCAAGTGAGGCAGTTACAGGGTTTATATACTGCTAGGTTATACAGTTCATTCTTCACCAAACTGTCAGATAAGCAGGTTGTGGTAAGCAGCGACTGAAATTCTTCAAATAACGAGGCTCTAGACAGTCAGATTAGGAAGCCCCAGGCAGCATATCCTTTTGTGAATACTTCAGTCCTTTGCTAATTAAATCGTGCAGACAAGACCACTAGCTGCAAATACCTCTTAACAAGTGAGGCCTGCAAAGGCCTGTACTATGTTACTTGCACACTGTCGCCTTTACAAGATGGCACTCAATAGGAGGAAATGACACAGCAGAAGTGACCTACCTTTAGCTAAGGAGAGAGATCCATGGGGGTGAATCCAACCCTCGGCTAGGACAGGCAGTCACACTGTAGGACTGAACGACACTCAGCTGACTCCAGTGGGGAAGGTGGCTTAAGCTCATCTCCGCAGGTGATGCCAGGAAGGACAGTCCTGGCTGCACAATCCAGGTGATGAGCTGACTACGTAAGTGTGAGTGGCAGCACAGAAGAACATGGCCTAGAGTCAGTAAAATGATTGCAAAACTGTACTCTTAGATTTCTCTGATCATTATTTTTTTTTCCCATTCATTGATGCCTATTCCTCTTCGTACACGGTGTTCCTACTGACAGAGAAAGGAACTATTCAGACATAAAGAGCTTACAGGTAAAAATTGCAGGGCAGCACCAACTGCTATGTCACTAAAGGCTTACTTATACATATGTACAGATATTGCATATCCATGGGATCCACAAGGAAATCCGTAGTCTTAGCTAGTGAATTACAGTCTAATTAGAAAACAGAAGAAGTTTAGCAGTGAACAGGCAAAAGAGGGAAGACCATGCTTGTCTCTTGTATTTGTAGAGGGCTTGCACATCATAGGGGCTTGCTGCTAGAACAGAAGGGCATATTGTATTACAAAATGCAGAAAGTATAAAGATTTTTATTTACTTTCCAATTAAGTACTAAAATTTAAAGTTGATCTAAAATATTTAAGGTGGCTTTTTATTTTGCCCCTATATGTTTGAAATTGCTGGACTAGGTTAAAAGATACAGAGCTTCACATTTCGGAAGCTTAATGCATTTACAGTGAACCTCCTCCCAAACGTGGCTGATCTAATAAGGCATTACCCAGCTGCCTTGAATTCCCCTATGTAGTGCAGAGAAGAATTCAAACAGATTACTAAAACTACAAGTAATTAAAAAAAATAACCTTTATTCCCATTAAAAATAGGCATATATTATACACAACTGAATAAAATTGACAACAGTGACTAGAAACCTAGTATCACAGAAGCAAGCCAGGGAGCTTCTATGGAACGCTTGAGGGAACCGACGGGTAGCGTACAGCTTCTGTGTTACTCTTTTTGCTGATGTAACACTGAAAAGCTGAGACATTATTATGCAAAAGGATAAAGAAGGCAGACCACTGGCAAATTGTGACCCAGAGAACAAGGCAAAGACCAGCTCTTTTTCTTAATAGCTGTGGAATAGATTTGTTGCATTAGAGACAAGAGTAAAAGAATAGTAGCATTAGATGACAGAAGCTGCAAGAAAAATAAAGAAAAAAAAAAAGGATAATGGAATGCACCAGCTATCAGGAAAAAGAAACATAGGACAGACAAAAAGCTCTAGCAATGAACATGCTACTAGAATGTGGAGGCATACAGTACTACAAGATGCAGAAGGCGTAAGGCACCTATCAGTCCTGAGGCTGAAAAGATTTTGATGGGACCTGCAAAAGAGGCCCTGCCTGGTCTTCATATCAGAATATATGACTTTGCTGGATTCTTGCTGACGATGATCAAGAACTCTTGTATAAGAAGAAAAAGCAGCAGCAGCTCAGGTGATACCTTCTGGTTTCCAAAGGATGAAGGAAAGACAAGAAAAGACTTTGTCTTTTTCCCAATTAGCATATTCCTTAAAATCATTATTAACAAGAAAGTTTTGAGGTATCCAAGTTCTGGAATTTAAAAATAAATTACCATTTTTTTAAGGGACTATCTTAGTAGCAGGGAAATAGCTTACTGCAGTTGAGACTGGCATGACTAGCTGAAAGCACATTAAACTTGCACGTCAGGCAAAAGGATTGGGAGAGGATCATACAACCTTTCCACACCTAATGCAAAGGGTGGAAATCAGGTATGTGATCATACATCATGGAATAAAAGAACATATAGGGGTGACATGGAAAAGAATACAGCTGTTTGCATTCTTTCCAGCCTAAAATCCATCATGCAGAGGCACATAAGATGACCCTAAAATGTCTGTATACTGAACACTACAATGTTTGTACGCATGAAGCTTGGAAAATGGAATGTTAGGTTTGGGGTTACTCTTAAATTCTGTGAAATCAGGTATTACGGGATTGACCAAAACACAGCTGAACAGTAGTCATGAGTATAACACGGGAATCAAAGGAAATAAATAAGGCTGCTTATAAAAGAGGACATGTGGCAGCTCAGCTTCAAATGTTTGTGAGATGGTCAATTAAAGACACAAAACCCAAAATTTGCTCAAGACAAAATTGATAGTAACAATAAAAATGACAATAAAGAGGCCTTTGAGAGACAGTATTGAGGGTCTGTTATGAAATCAAGATTAAATATAGACATGGATTGTATTAATTAAGATTATGGGAGAAGTACAGTGGAGGAATTGTACAGTTGTGTTTTCTCAGACTGAAAAGTCTCAAATATTTTTCAGCCTATAGATTATAAAAACTGTGCTGGACTAAGTACGTAGAAGAGTTGCTTCTGAGGGTGGACAGCTGGACTCAAGCGGCATCTTCTAGTCTTATCTTTTCATACTTATAAAAACACTCATTAAAAGCAGTCATATCTGATCACATTTTCTTTGTATGTTTAGTATGAAAGACATCCACTGTTGTTTCATGACAAGGTCGCAAGTCAAAGTCACAGTATCCAATGCTGAAACGACCCTGCAGAAATTAACAGAATTGACATGGTGAACACAGAATGAGCTCTTCTACAGTATAAGTTAATTAAAGAGGTCAAAGCATTCTTACCTGTGGTTTCTTAAAATAGTCAAGACCCCTTCCAATCTTAATCAGCCATCCATTGTTGAATCTGTTTTAAAAATTCACAAATTTGAATGCTGTATGTTGAATAAAAAAAATAGTTACATCCACATGGCATACAAGCTCCTTGTTTCAATCACAACTATTTCCTAGTGTAGCTGATACCTGTATGAACCTTGGAAGACACTGTTCTGTATAGATATCTACTATTATGTTCACATTTAGAACACATGAAACTATGGAGGGCTGATTTTATCCAGTGAGGGCCACTGCCTTCCACTTCATTAACCACAGCTATAAATAGAAATTGTCTCAAAAGTTAGGGTTAAGTAGTTTGACTTCAAATAACTGGCATTTACTGATTTTTTTATATCACCCACCTAATTTCTCGATCATGTATTGAAGATGACAATGCAATATTCAGTGTTACTCCATAATTCCTCAGTGATTGTTGTATTTCTTCCAAGCCACTTATCTGCTGACTCCTCTCACTACCCTGTTAAAAGTAAAAATAACATGGGGGGGTGTGGTGTGGTTAACCATATACTTTACTTCTGGTCACCTCTTCCTAAACTCACCATCAAAACCTTTTTAGTAATAACTTAAACCAAAAGAAGTAACTTGGATGAAGGCAGATTCGCAGTGTCAAAGGCAGGATAAAGAGCAGACAGATTGCAGGTACACTGGCTAAGGGATGTGGAGGAGGAGCTTACTCTCAGCCCTTTGAAGCTAGATATGAATTGCTATTTGAGCCAAAATAAACGCAGTGATAGTTTGAGATGGTTTACCGCATCAAAGCCTCTAAAATGACAACTATATACAGCTGTTGGAAGAGAAAAAAACCCTGTATCTCAATAGATGCTTTGGCTCTGATGACATTTTCCACAACAAAACTTTCACGAAAATATCTTTTCCTCTGCTTACCAAGAATTTGTTAGAGTCACCAGAAAACTCTGAACTTACAAAATTACTTACGTTCAACTATCACATTTTTATCTTAATCTGTGTTTTCTGCAGGAGGCATCAGAGCTTCAGTCTAATAAGCACTAGTAAGTAAGAACAAATCTATATTTAAAAATAAATATTTTATATATATATATATTTGCATGTGGTATTACCCGAGTAGGGGGAAACAGAAACCAAAATCTAGACACTTACTTCATCATAGGAAGTGAGGAGGTGGATTGTTTTCACTTTGCATGGCCCCTTAACTAGCATCTCGCAGAATCGCAGGAAGTTATACAACTGTAAAAGTTTTATTTAATTTAGTAATCTAGATTTTTTTTTTTAGTAGTTGCATCTGTATCAGCTACACTGAATATCTACTTGCCTGATGAACACGCCTAATATACGGGTCCTCTACCCAAACTTCAGAAACAATCTCAGTAAGGTACTCTTGGAAAAGCTTTTCGTAGCCAAAACCTGTAGCATTTTCCTCTATCCTGATTTGCTTATGGTATTTGCCATCTGAAAATAAAAGAAGTCTCGTTTTCAGTGAAGATCATAATTCCCGGGTTAACCACCTCACCCATAAAATGTTCAGGTGACAAGAGATATTTAAATGCAAAGAGGTACATCGCAGCTCCATACCTCGTTTCTCTTTTTCAATGTATTTTTTAATGTCTTCAGCTCTGGTCATGTACTCGGATATTTTCTGCCGGTAACGGTACTTTTTTGCCTCGTCTTTCGTGGCTGTGAATCAAAAGGGCGCAGGCTAGCTCTCCTCGAGGCGGGGGAAGCGCGGGGAGCTGAGCCCTGCCTGGGCCCCGCTCTCCCGGGGAGCGACCGCCAGCTTTCCTCTCCTTCCCCGTGAGGCGACGAGGGACCGGGGCCGGCCCTCGGCGCCAAACACGGCTGGTGTCTCCTCAAAACCACCCCCGGCTGGCGGCCTCCGACAGAGCCGGCGGCTGTTTAACAACTAACCGCCCCAACGGTTGCAGTAAACGGCTGCAGTAAACGGCTGCCGAACCGCCCCTCGCCCGGTACCTTTCACCACCTGCAGCAGGAGGTCGATGCCCTCCTGGTAGCACACCAGCGACTCCTGGAACCGAGACGCCAGGTCCAGCTCTACCGCCCGCTTCACCGTCTCCGCCCCGGCCCGCTCCAGCGCGGTGGTGCCATCGCCCCCGGCCCGCGACATGGGCGCCGCGGCGGGGACGGGGATGGCGACAGGCACCGAGGAATGGGGAGGACGCTGCGCATGCGCGCCGCCTCATCCGCCGCCTGGGGGATAGACACCGAAGCGGAGGAGGAGGAGGAGGAGGAGGAGGGAAAGGGGTTGTGCCTCACCCTTGTCCTTCCGCCGGCGCGGAACTGAAGTGCCGTGGCGTTGGTGCTCGGTCGGAAGGCTGTGCACCGAGATGGCGGCCGCGACGGGCCTGGTCGGCCTGGGGCGCGCAGCTGCTTGGAAGGTGGTGGCTGCGGCTGGGGTTTGGTTCGGGCGCGACGCGGCCTCTGGTTGTGCGCGTCCCGCCCGCGGCGGCGGGGAGCCTCCCCCGGTGCAGCGGCGAGGGGCGGCGGGGAGCGGCCCTGTCGGCGTCCCGTCAGCCGCCGCTGAGAGGGGGAAGGAGAGAGCGGCGCGGTGCCGGGGGGAGCGAGGGGCCAAGCTTCGCGTTGCTGCGAGCTGCGTCCCGTCGGGGCGCCAGCGCCGCGGGGTCCAGCCGGTGGCTCCCCTGAGAGGAGAGCGCGGCTGTTGGGAAGGCCGAGGAGCCTGTGGGCGCCCGGTGTCAGCATAGTCTGTTCGTCGGCCGCCGAGAGATGTAACAAACGCGGGATGTGTGCTCACCCGGGCGGTTTGGGTGGCTGTGTAACTTGTTTGCAAGTCTGAAGAGCTGTAAGGAAAGTCCTGACAAGTTACGTCCTGTTCTCTTTGCAGATGCTGGGGAAGAGGATGGAGGGGATGGTGTCTGCAGTGGGGGTTCGTTGTCTCTTTACCAAGTCGAGAATTCCAGATTCGGTATGTGCTTCAGTAGCTGAGAAACTGAAAAATAGGTATTAATCTGTTTAATTCTGTGCTTTCTGTGGTATGACAGATTGGTAGAGACTGTGAGGTGAGTAGGTTCACAGTGTGCTGAGTGAAGAACTGGCTGAATGGCAGGGCCCAAAGCGGGCTGTAGTGAATGGGCCTACATCTGACTGGTCACCAGCGCTGTTCCTCAGGGCTCAGTCCGAGGGCCAGTTCTGTTCAATATCTTTATCAACGGTCTGGATGCAGGGGTTGAATGCACCGTTAGCAAGTTTGCTGATGATACCAACTGGGAGGTACTGTTGATTCTCTCAAGGAACAAGAGGCTTTGCAGAGGGATCTACACAGATCAGAGCACTGGGCAATCATTATGGCATGAAATTTAACTGGAACAAATGCCAGATTCTGCACCAAGGACAGAGTAATGCTGAGCACAAGTATAAACTGGGAGAGCAGTGACTGGAGAGCAGCCCTGCAGAAAGGGATCTGGGGGTGCTGGTCGACAGCAGGCTCAACAGGCGTCAGCAGTGTGCCCTGGCAGCCAAGAGGGCAAACCACATCCTGGGCTGCATCAAACACAGCATAACCAGTTGGTCAACAGAGCCCGCTGTATTCAGCATTGGTACAGGCCTCAGCTTGAGTATTGTGTGCAGTTCTGGGCCCCACAATTTAAGAAGGATGTTAAAGATCCTTGAGTGCATCCAGAGGAGGGCAACAAAGCTGATGAAAGGGCTGGAAGGAAAGTCCTGTGAGGAGCAGCTAAGGGCTCTGGGCTTGTGTAGTTTGGAGAGAAGGAGGCTGAGGGGTGACCTCATTGCTCTTTACAGCTTCCTGAGGAGGGGAAGTGGAGAGGGAGGTGCTGATCTCTTTTCCCTGGTGTCCAGTGACAAGTCATGTGGGAATGGTTCAAGGCTGTGCCAGGGGAGGTTTAAACTGGACATTATGAGCATTTCTTTACCGAGAGGGTGGTCAAACACTGGAACAGGCTTCCTAGAGAGGTGATTAATGCCCCAAGCCCGTTGGTGTTTAAGAGGCATTTGAGCAATGCCCTTAACATGCTTTAACTTTTGGTCAGCCCTGAATTGGTCAGGCAGTTGGACTAGACGATCGTTGTAGGTCCCTTCCGCTGAAATACTCGATTCTATTTAATAAATAACTAAAACCAAAGACGTAGAAAGTTTGACTTACGTTGTACATTTTTTACATTTACATTTTCAGCTTATCTTTTTGCAAGATGCCATCTAGTGTCATTGGACTCTTCCTTAAAATCATTCTTAAAGCGTATGGAAAAATTTATCATTCAGAGGCTAAGCAAGTGTTCTTCAATGAGATGCATGTGAATTAAGTGCTGTGCTGGTATAGTATCGTCCTTGTATTTCTATGCAGTTGTATGGCCAAACTCAAGATTGAAAACCATTATAAAAATAAGTTTGACTTAATGTTATAAAAGCTAAATTTGAGGTCACTTGTTGGTGCTTTGACCTTCTGAAAAGAAAGGTAGTTAAACATGTAAGAATTTTTACCGAAGTTGAAGTATGTTTTAGAGAGTTATTTTTTTAGCTATAATAATAATTAAGACACTTAGGAAAAAAACCTCTGTTTTTGTGAACTTCTCGTTCTAGGTATTTCAGCCGCGGCCTGGAGATCATGAAAAGTATGGAGGTGACCCAGAGCAGCCCCACAAAATCCACGTTGTTACTAGAATAAAAAGTGTAATTGGTCGCCCATATTGGGAAAAGAAGATAATACATGATCTTGGACTGGATAAAGTATGATTGTTGTTCTTTATATTTATTGTGTACATCAGAAATGTAGAAACACAGGGTAGAATTAAGGTGGTGGCTTTTTTAAGGGCCTCAATTTTGCAGTCACAAAACTTCGATTGCTTTACAGTTGCTATAGATGTAATTGAGAAATTGATGATGTGTTTAAGAGCTGAGAGGAACATTAATGACAAATGCTCATTTAGTGGGAATTCAGAATATCACTGTATGGTATTGCTATGCATGCCTGAGGAGAACCTTACCTTGAGAATTCTGCTAAAATAATGAAAATAGATTTGTAAATTCATTTAATTCTGTTTTCTCTGTGGATCCTATTACTCAGATATTGCAGGTAGGCAAATAAGGCCCATTTATTAATGAAAAAGCTTACAAATCCAAAAGGGATGATACATTTTCAAACAGACTCTTAGGAGTTTGTGTCAAAGATGCATTTGTCCAAATTTTTTAGGCCAACTGCACATTGTGCAAAAATTTTCCTAATTTTTGTTAAATTACAGGGAAACAATGTTTGCTTGATCAATTTAAGATCTAACTGAAGCAAGCAGTCTTACCCCTAAACTACTGTATTTACATCTATAGTATTTTTAACAGTTGGAATAAATTAGAATACATTGATAATGTAATGGGAATAAAGCTGAAACTGTCCTTTTACTGGAATCAAGAGTTTGATTAAGTTTTGATTTTGTATTTTTATGTATGTTCTTGATGCAAAACTTATTTCTCTAAATCTTATATTTGCAAATATGGTTTATATTTTTACTGATAGTATGAAAAGTTCAGTGAACAGAGGTTTGGGGTTTGGCAATGCATTTGTAAAACCTATTCTATCCTTTATATAGGCGCATCAGCCAAGACTGCACAAAAATATCCCTTCTGTGAATTCCAAACTGAAAGTTGTTAAACATCTGATAAGGTTTGTTAACTATGTGTTTAATTTGGAACACTTAACGTAACTCTGTTCTAGTCATAGGACTTCACTAAGCAAACTCTTTTTCCTGTAGAATACAGCCACTGAAGCTACCTTATGGGTTGCCAACAGAAGAGGAAATGTCGGACACCTTTCTTACGAGCAAAGGAGAGCTTGTAATTAAACGGCATCTGAAACCTGTGGAGCAGAAAGAAATTAAATCATAAGGTGTGCTGGTTGGATTTATATTTTATAAAATAAATAATTTGACTCCTGCGTTAAGAGTTTGTGTATGAAATGTAAGCTTAATTCTTACTCTGACTGGTATGAGTGGCAGAGGTGACACTGATGCATAAAGAAGGATTACATGTCTACACATATAAAATTCAGTGTTGGTAAT
This sequence comes from Burhinus oedicnemus, assembly GCA_008921705.1. NCBI lineage: Eukaryota > Metazoa > Chordata > Aves > Charadriiformes > Burhinidae > Burhinus > Burhinus oedicnemus. Next base: position 226,847 of record VFFE01007254.1, on the reverse strand, counting down.
GTTTGCCTGAAATATTGAATGATAGGCTTTCTGTTCTTATGTTTTAATTTCATGGCTAGATTACTGCAATTCATGGCTAGCTATTAGAGAACTTCATAAACAAAGTCAGATAAGCAGAGATATAATTAAAATGGATCTAACTAATGATGATGAGGACATTTCCCAGCTAACAGTAAAGGCTTACAATGGTGTTGCATGACTTCACCTTTACTGCGTGAAGGAAGGAACTGGAATTTAAAAGCCCTGTTTACCAGTTACTGGCTATCCGCCAAAGGTGTTATTTGGTTGAGGCAGGCATTTGAGGGTGACTTACCTTGGTCATCCAGATCTCATACTAGTTCCTTAGCAGTCTGTCATCTGGCCTCTGTAGCTTAAAAAGTACCTGAACTCCCCATTTGGGAGTTACAGAAAGAGTGATTCACACCTTGGTAGGTTGTGTAATTTGTCTTTCAGGAAATGTGCTTTAAAAGTACCTGAACTCCCCATTTGGGAGTAACAGGAGTGATTCACATCTTAGTAGGTTGTATAATTAGTCTTTCAGGAAAGACTTCATATGTATTTCTTGATCCTAAATGTTTAATAGTAATAGCCTAAGAGCTGCAGTCTGTGTGAAAGTTGATGCTTTTCCTGTTCTAAAATTGCAGACTTTAGAAATCTGGAGACCCTGAGCCATACCTATCTGCAAGTTTGTAATTACAGGCTGCAAGCTTATAAAATAAGACCTTTTACTGAAGGATCTTGAATAGTACTGTGTGCGTATATTTATTTACAGTTCTAAGAACTGTGGCCAAAGTTACAAAGCTGCTGCTGTATCAAATGATAAAGTAGTTTTCATTCCAGTGAGCATGAATTCCATAGTTTACTACACTGTGAGCCTCTCCCATACTAGATACACTGTAGAGGAGTTAATCTTAATGACTCTATGTTGTGAGAAGATTAGAGGGATGCAGTCGCTGAAAACTAATGTTTATCCTTTCTGTATGCTTGCAGAGAAGAGTAAACACCAGTAGGAGTTCAAAGGAATAGAGAAATCAGTAGAGGGCCATAAAAGCTGGAAACACAATATGCAGAAGAAAAAGAAGGCTAGGCTATGGTAGTGGCATTGAAGAGTGTGATGGCTCCTGTGGGCAGGCTGAAGGCAGAAACGCAAAACTGAGCTGAAAACCCTCAATTTCTCAACAAGCTACAGGCTGTAGTTGGAAGGACACAGAGAATACTGGTGTCAGTCTGAAGTATACAGAATGACAAGGAAAAAGCACCAGATAAATGAATGTTGCTGTTCCTCCCTCCCACCTTCCTTCCAGCATATGCAGATCATCCTGCTCTGCAGTGGGTTATAACTGTGTGGTGTTGACCATATTCCCACAGAGACGTACTTAGTAAAGCTGAAAATCCAGCTCTTTTGAAGGATGTGTAGTGCATCGCAGGTACAAGGCATGCTTAAAAGAGATGGCAAAAGTACTAGGGCTCAGGAAATTAGGCAAAGGGGTCTTGTTGCTGAGAGATAGTAAGTGTAAGCCTTGTACTGGGATTGGTGGCCCAGAGCACCAAAGCCAGGATCGCTCAGCCTTAGCAAGTATGTTCAGGATTTGTGTCCCTGGCACTGCAGCCTGGTGAATCTCCAACAGAGGGAGTGTTGCCAGTCCTGTCATATAGTGTATGTGTATGAGTATGGATCTTCTACTCATTAAACTCTACAGATGCTACAACCTTCAAATGTACTGTAATGTAAACCAGAAAGAATGTGTTAATGAACAAGCTTGATTGGTGCTGGGCACAACTTAAGAAGTGTATGATAAACTACCTAAGTTAGACCAGAGCTAGTAACTGCTTCCCAGGTACAGAGAAGGGAAAATGCTTTAGATAGTACCTGTTGTTTATGGGTAAGATTTAGCTACAAGCGGTGTTTGATGATGACTGACTGATGCCAGTAAGTCTCACCTCTGTGCCTAGCAAGATCATGGAGCAGATCATCCTGGAAAGTCCGCTAAGGCACATGGAAAATAAGGAGGCGATCGGTAGCAGCCAACATGGCTTCGCGAAGGGCAAATCGTGCCTGACAAACTTGGTGGCCTTCCACGACAAGATTACAGTGTTGGTGGATAAGGGGAGAGCAACAGATGTCACCTACCTGGATTTATGCAAAGCATTTGACACTGTCCCACACAACATCCTGGTCTCTAAACTGAAGAGACATGGATTTGATGGATGAACCACTCGGTGGATAAGGATCTGACTGGATGGTCGCACTCAAGAGTTGCAGTCAACAGCTCAATGTCCAAGTGGCATGCAGTGACGAGTGGTGTTCCTCAGGGGTCAGTACTGAGACCGGTAGTAGTTAACATCTTTGTTGGCGACATGGATGTTGGGGTTGAGTGCACCCTCAGCAAGTTTGCTGACAACACCAAGCTGTGTGGAGCGGTCGACATGCTGGAGGGAAGGGATGCCATCCAGAGGGACCTGGACAGGCTTGAGAGGTGGCCCGTGCCCACCTCTTGAAGTTCAACAAGGCCAAGTGCAAGGTCCTGCACCTGGGTCGGGCAATCCCATGCACAAATAGAGGCTGGGTGGAAAATAGATCAAGAGCAGCCCTGAGGAGAGGGACTTGGGGATGTTGGTAGATGAGAGGCTCAACATGAGCCGGCAATGTGCGCTCGCAGCCCAGAAGGCCAACCACATCCTGGGCTGCATCAAAAGAAGCGTAGCCAGCAGGTTGAGGGAGGTGATTCTGCCCCTCTACTCCGCTCTCATGAGATCCCACCTGCAACACTGCATCCAGCTCTGGAGCCCCCAGCATAAGAAGGACATGGACCTGTTGGAGCGAGTCCAGAGAAGGGCCACAAAGTTGATCAGAGGATTAGAGCACCTCCCCTATGAGGACAGGCTGAGAGAGTTGGGGTTGTTCAGCCTGGAGAAGAGAAGGCTCTGGGGAGACCTTATAGCAGCCTTCCAGTATCTGAAGGGGGCCTACAAGAAATCTGGAGAGGGACTTTTTACAAGGGCACGTAGCGGTAGGACGAGGGGTAATGACTTCAAGCTGGAAGAGGATAGATTTAGAATAGATATTAGGAAGAAATTTTTCACTGTGAGGGTGGTGAGACACTGGAACAGGTTGTCCAGGGAAGTTGTGGAGGCCCCATCCCTGGAAGTGTTCAAGGCCAGGTTGGATGGGGCTTTGAGCAACCAGGTCTAGTGGGAGGTGTCCCTGCCCATGGCAGGGGGGTTGGAACTAGGTGACCTTTAAGGTCCCTTCCAACCTAAACCATTCTATGATTCTATGTTTACAGCTGTCTTTAATTGACAAGTTGGCACTTTTCATGAAAAAAGGAAACTGTATTTTCTTACAATTTTTAATATACGTGTAAGTTTGAGTCTTTCTGAAATGGTGTTTTCTTCAAGGTCACAACTGTCATACAGTCAGTCTGCTATCTGAAACCTTCTCTGTACAAGCATACATTCTCTAAAGATTTGCTCTCAGGTCTAAAACCTGAAACCAACAGCGAGCACAAACACAGAGTGTGTCCACATCCTTTCATTGACGGAGCATAGTAAATGCTTTGTGTAAAACTTCATGAAGCACAGGTAAGCGATACTGCCTTTTTGGTCAGGGAACAAACAGGTTGACTTAAGATGATAGCAAAATTCCTGTTGGAAAGTACCTCACAGGGCTCTAGTCCAACCTCCTGCAGGGTCAGCACTGAGGTCAGGTCAGGTTGCTCAGGACATTGTCCAGTCAAGTCTTGAAAACCTCTGAGGACAGGGACAGCTCAACCTTTCAGGGCAGCCTGCTCTGCTGCCTGGCTGTCCTCATGGGAAAAAGGTTATATGCAGAATACAGTCTTGTATCCAGTCTGAACCTCTCTTCTTTCAGCTTATGCCTGTTGTCACTTCTCGTCCCACCTTGCACTACTATGAGGAGCCAGCCTGGCTCCATCTCCTCAATTATCCCTCACAGGTAGGTACTGTGGGCCTGCTGTTAGGTCCACCTGAAGCTGCCCCTTCTCACAGGACAAATGCTCCAGCCTCAACCATCTTGGTGGCTCTCCATTGACCTCTGTCTATTTAATTGGTCTTTCCTGTGCTGGGGGCCCAAAACTGGACTCTGCTCTAGATGTGGTCTAACAAGCGTGTGTAATCCCTTCCCTTGGTCAAGCTGTGCTTTTGTTTGTACAGCCCAGGGTATCCTTAGCTGCCTTTGCTGCTTGGGCACCCAGCTGGCTCACACTGAGCTTGCTTCTTGGTTAGGAACCGTTTGCCATGGCTACCTGCTGTAGCATTTAACGTATATTCAGACAAATCTTTGGTGCAATATGTGGTAGCGATGTGGAAATTCTCTGTTTTAAGAATGAACTTCTATTTATCTGCTATTGCTCTGTTGCAGTGTCATGGAAGGAGCGATGCACTTCACTTGTAGAGAGAAGCAGCAATATGTTTATTGATATAAAACAGGGATTTAACAACATTTGATGGTAAATGCGACAGTGTTTTAACAAGATTCAAGATGGCAAGGCACACTTGG
>VFFE01007254.1:135139-222308 GCA_008921705.1 Burhinus oedicnemus | reverse complement strand
CCCAGGTACAGAGAAGGGAAAATGCTTTAGATAGTACCTGTTATTTATGGGTAAGATTTAGCTACAAGCGGTGTTTGATGATGACTGACTGATGCCAGTAAGTCTCACCTCTGTGCCTAGCAAGATCATGGAGCAGATCATCCTGGAAAGTCTGCTAAGGCACATGGAAAATAAGGAGGCGATCGGTAGCAGCCAACATGGCTTCGCGAAGGGCAAATCGTGCCTGACAAACTTGGTGGCCTTCCACGACAAGATTACAGTGTTGGTGGATAAGGGGAGAGCAACAGATGTCACCTACCTGGATTTATGCAAAGCATTTGACACTGTCCCACACAACATCCTGGTCTCTAAACTGAAGAGACATGGATTTGATGGATGAACCACTCGGTGGATAAGGATCTGACTGGATGGTCGCACTCAAGAGTTGCAGTCAACAGCTCAATGTCCAAGTGGCATGCAGTGACGAGTGGTGTTCCTCAGGGGTCAGTACTGAGACCGGTAGTAGTTAACATCTTTGTTGGCGACATGGATGTTGGGGTTGAGTGCACCCTCAGCAAGTTTGCTGACAACACCAAGCTGTGTGGAGCGGTTGACATGCTGGAGGGAAGGGATGCCATCCAGAGGGACCTGGACAGGATTGAGAGGTGGCCCGTGCCAACCTCATGAAGTTCAACAAGGCCAAGTGCAAGGTCTTGCACCTGGGTCAGGGCAATCCCATGCACAAATAGAGGCTGGGTGGAGAATAGATCAAGAGCAGCCCTGAGGAGAGGGACTTGGGGGTGTTGGTAGATGAGAGGCTCAACATGAGCCAGCAATGTGCACTCGCAGCCCAGAAGGCCAACCACATCCTGGGCTGCATCAAAAGAAGCGTAGCCAGCAGGTTGAGGGAGGTGATTCTGCCCCTCTACTCCACTCTCGTGAGACCCCACCTGGAATACTGTGTCCAGGTCTGGATCCTCCAACATAAGAAGGACCTGTTGGAGTGGGTCTAGAGGAGGGCCATGAAAATGATCAGAGGATTAGAGCACCTCCCCTATGAGGACAGGCTAAGAGAGTTGGGGTTGTTCAGCCTGGAGAAGAGAAGGCTCCAGGGAGACTTTATAGCAACCTTCCAGTATCTGAAGGGGGCCTACAAGAAAGCTGGAGAGGGACTTTTTACAAGGGCACGTAGTGGTAGGACGAGGGGTAATGGCTTCAAGCTGGAAGGGGATAGATTTAGAATAGATATTAGGAAGAAATTTTTCACTGTGAGGGTGGTGAGATACTGGAACAGGTTGCCCAGGGAAGTTGTGGAGGCCCCATCCCTGGAAGTGTTCAAGGCCAGGTTGGATGGGGCTTTGAGCAACCAGGTGTCCTGGTTCCGGCGGGAATAGGGTTAATTTTCTGGCCCGGGACACAGGTATTCCATACCACGTGACGCCATGCCCAGTCCATAAAAGGGAGCTGGCCGGGAGGGGGAGGAAGGCGCGGTTCGGGAGCGGGCTGGGGCTGCGCGGTCCGGTCGGTGAGCGTCGGTACAGTAACCCTGTGTGTGCGTCCCTGCGTCAGTTGTTGTTGTTGTTCTCCTCTCTCGTTTGCTGTTATGTTAAACTGCCTTTTATCTCAACCCACGAGTTTTGCCTTTTTCTTCCGATTTTCCCCAGCGCCCTCGGGGGTTGAGCAGGCAGCTGCGTGGTTCTCTGTTGCCGGCTGAGGCCAAACCACGACACCAGGTCTAGTGGGAGGTGTCCCTGCCCATGGCAGGGGGGTTGGAACTAGATGATCTTTAAGGTCCCTTCCAACCTAAACCATTCTATGATTCTATGTTTACAGCTGTCTTTAATTGACAAGTTGGCAGTTTTCATGAAAAAAGGAAACTGTATTTTCTTACAATTTTTAATATATGTGTAAGTTTGAGTCTTTCTGAAATGGTGTTTTCTTCAAGGTCACAACTGTCATACAGTCAGTCTGCTATCTGAAACCTTCTCTGTACAAGCATACGTTCTCTAAAGATTTGCTCTCAGGTCTAAAACCTGAACCAACAGCGAGCACAAACACAGACTGTGTCCACATCCTTTCATTGATGGAGCATAGTAAATGCTTTGTGTAAAACTTCATGAAGCACAGGTAAGTGATACTGCCTTTTTGGGCAGGGAACAAACAGGTTGACTTAAGATGATAGCAAAATTCCCATTGGAAAGTACGTCACAGGGCTCTAGTCCAACCTCCTGCAGGGTCAGCACTGAGGTCAGGTCAGGTTGCTCAGGACATTGTCCAGTCAAGTCTTGAAAACCTCTGAGGACAGGGACAGCTCAACCTTTCAGGGCAGCCTGCTCTGCTGCCTGGCTGTCCTCATGGGAAAAAGGTTATATGCAGAATACAGTCTTGTATCCAGTCTGAACCTCTCTTCTTTCAGCTTATGCCTGTTGTCACTTCTTGTCCCACCTTGCACTACTATGAGGAGCCAGCCTGGCTCCATCTCCTCAGTTATCCCTCACAGGTAGGTACTGTGGGGCTGCTGTTAGGTCCACCTGAAGCTGCCCCTTCTCACAGGGCAAGTGCTCCAACCTCAACCATCTTGGTGGCTCTCCATTGACTTCTATCTATTTAACTGGTCTTTCCTGTGTTGGGGGCCCAAAACTGGACTCTGCTCTAGATGTGGTCTAACAAGTGTGTGTAATCCCTTCCCTTGGTCAAGCTGTGCTTTTGTTCGTACAGCCCAGGGTATCCTTAGCTGCCTTTGCTGCTTGGGCACCCAGCTGGCTCACACTGAGCTTGCTTCTTGGTTAGGAACCGTTTGCCATGGCTACCTGCTGTAGCATTTAAAGTATATTCAGACAAATCTTTGGTGCAATATGTGGTAGCGATGTGGAAATACTCTGTTTTAAGAATGAATTTCTATTTCTCTGCTATTGCTCTGTTGCAGTGTCATGGAAGGAGCGATGCACTTCACTTGTAGAGAGAAGCAGCAATATGTTTATTGATATAAAACAGGGATTTAACAACATTTGATGGTAAATGCGACAGTGTTTTAACAAGATTCAAGATGGCAAGGCACACTTGGTTATTTGCTGCATAGAGGACAGGGTCAGACAGAACTGTCAGGGAGACTCTGCCGTTGAGTCAAGGTTTCAGAAAGGACCCCCTTTGCTTTCCAAACTCCTTCTCAGAGAGCAGTCTAGGTGCGGCTGGATCCAATCCTAGTCCCAGGCTTGGTCAATGGTTTATGTCTAAAGGATTACATATGCACAACAAATCCTTTATATCACTTAGCTAAGATTTCAAAGTTCAGCATGCTGTTAGTCACTTACTGAGGACCTGTTGCAGCAAGGAATCTCTGAACCTCGAGGGGTAACCTTGAGGGTGTCCCTACTGAAGGGGAGATCCTGGTGTGCTGCCCGCTGTCATTCAGGAGAGCTCAAAGGGCTCTTGGGCTGTCCACTATTTATGGGGGTAAGATGATTGACTTATAGTCATATTTGTATATTGACCACAGAACCAGCATTGCTCAAGTTAGCCCTTGGCTATTGCGTTGTTATCTGTCTCCCTGAAACCATGTTGAACTGGGTGCCGCCATCACAACTACATGCAACCATTATGACCACCATGGGTGGTTATTGCTTGGGCAGGGTTACGGGAGATAAAGATCAGGTGGCGCCTGGAGAGGGTTGAAGCACACTGTCACATGCAGGTTCACTTACTGTTTCAGATTTGGTAATTAATACTGTAGTGTGAGTAGATCAATACAATTCTAATAATAGCATCAGGATATTTTTAATCACAGGTACAAAATACTAGCTATAAAAAATGCATCATGTTTAAAACAAACAAGCAAACAGACAAACACACCCCCCCATGCTCTTTGTTATTTCTCCTTTAGCCCCTAGTGACATGCTTGAAGGGTTTTTTTTAACCACTGTAAAACACTTTTTCCCCTTGTGTCTTGAAATGGCTGAATGAACCCAACAACTCTGAAGCTAAGGCTCCCCAAAAGCTTTACTATATGATTGATTAAAAGGATCTGTTTATTGTGCATGAACTTGTATCAGATTTATAAACTACATGCCATTTTAAAACCGTGATGTGCATATTCTTACTCCAGATCCTGCATTGAAGCCAACATGTAGCTTCAATAGAAGTATTCATTACAGCAGCTTGAGTTTTACAGATCGCTTGCAACTGTAAAGGCTAAAATGAAGTAGTATAAAGAAAAAAAAAAATTTAAGGATAACTTAGTATTTTCCCTCCTGGCACAAGAAAGCCACTTTGGGGTCACATCACTAAAGTTAACAGCAATTATTCTGAAAGGATAGGATACACTGTGATATACTCTTCTGGTAAATTAAACATATACAATATTTACTGCAAATATTCAGTTCCAAAATTGCAAATTGTTAACCTATTTTCTACCGCTGTTAGACATGCGTATTGAGAGATAACATCTAAAGCAGATAAAACCTTGTTAAGCAGTGCTACAACTTTCTTGCAGCATTAATCTGCTGCTTGAGAAACTGCAAGCCCAGATGAAAACTCTGCTTGAATATTCTCATGAAGTGAGATAAATAAATGGCAAAAGATAGGTTACAGTTTGGATTATTAGTAGTGTTGTCATTTGCAGTGATTTCTTTAGCCTGGCTGAAAAAAAAAATAATTGAAAGCTTGCACTTGTTTCTGGCTTCATTGCCCTCCCCCATTCTTACTGTTTCTGGGGGAGAAGCATTAATTAGAAGCAAAGTATGCAATCAGTGACTCAAATCTAATCATTACTAGGATATCTCAGTATCCATTTCTCTTATAAAACTTGGCTCTTGCAACCACATCATTGGCATAGTCATTGTGTGTTGTGCCAATATCCATTCTGTCGTAGCTCTGGACATTGTTAGCTCCCGCGTTATAGGCTGAGATCCCACCTGAAATGAGAGTGAAAGAAACACATAAACAGAGATTATACTTTGTCAATAAATAAGCGAAGAAACAAAAATCACAACTTAAATGCATTGCTTTAGTTTGTAGCTCTCTTTTCACCAGTATTGTTGGCCATAGCATTATCATTTCCAGCTATTTCTGTCCCTGAGGTGTTCCTTTTGTGTTTTAACTTTGTGAGGAAATCATAACTTCCTCCTTTACATCCAGACTTGGTGATCATTGTCAGCTTGCTGTATTTTGCTAACGTAACATCCTCAGTTGTATGACTGTTTCCTTTTGTGCATATTCTTTCACGCCTGCCTGCATTAATAACCTCAGACATATTTATATTGGAGTTGGAATAAAGGGACCCAGCCATAATGATTGCTTCAGCTGTAATCAGTGCTCAAGAATATAACCCTGTTTCCTCCAGAGAGGACTATACATTTTTGGAATTAATGTGTTCCTTCTTCAGAGTTCCCAGGATAGTAGCTTTTTGTAGGTGGGTATAGAAACGCAAAACAAACTAAATGGGGAGAGGAGGGGAAAAAAACACCCTTACTCCTTGCAACTGAAAAATGTCATGATATTTGCCAAGTTTTCCAAAAGCCTGCTAGAAATCTAACCAAATCTTATTCCTCTATTCCTTTTAGTGAGTATTAAGGAATATTATTCCACACCTCAATAAAACAGGGGGACTGGGGTGTGTTTAGTTTTCTGAAGTGCTTGGTTTTACAGTGTTATTGCTCTTGACTTTTATATCTGTGAAGTGTTTTAAAACTGACAAAACTCTACCTTTGAGCTGCTGTTCCTTTGTCCAAGTTGGGAATTTCTTCTGGATTACCTTTATCATCCCGCATAAAATCTCTGTGCCTTGTGCTAAGTGCTCTTCACTGTCCCATGACCCAACAATCTTATGGTACCGTTTGTCAACCTGAAAGCGAGACAGCAATATCAACACACCAGAAACCTCACTATTTATCCGGAGCTTTTCATTGCTTACAGGCTGCTTGTATTAATTTTGATCTTTAATCTCACAATTTACCTCTTTTGTGACTGTATAGAGAGGAAGCAAGCTCAGCTCAAGGCAGAAGTGAAGCCAGCAGGTGCATGAATAGCAGACTGTCAGGGCACTGAAGAGGAATGCCTGCCCCACCTCCTTGTCTGTCAGACCCTTAAACCAACGCAGCTGCTGCCGTAAAGGTGACAGGGTGCAGAAAGCTGGCTTACTGCTGCTTAAGCTTTTCCAGCTGCGAGGTGACTGCTCCTCTCCTCCCCACCTGCATCAATGGTTGGAAACCCCCTGTTTCCTCTAGGGATTTCCCCTGGATCTCTGCCCCAGTTCTCCTTCTCCTTTCTCCTTTCTCCTTCTCCTTTCTCCTTCCTCCTCTCCTTTCTCCTTCCTCCTTCTCCTTTCTCCTTCTCCTTCTCCTTTCTCCTTCTCCTCCTTTCTCCGTCTCTTGTCCATGGGTTTGTAAAGTGCAAGTCTGAGGGGGCTGGAGCTGTTACAAAAGTGGATCCCAATGCGTGCAGCAAATGTTTACAGATTGTATGGATAAAGCATACAACTTGGCAAATAAGTGAGGCGTGAATGTAGGCATGAATAATGAAGCAAGATTCCCACTAGCCAGGCCCCTGTGGTCCATATAGCTGCAGCCTACAGGCCTTTGTGCTTAGTTAAAAAAAAAAGCTTTTTAAAACAAGATTTATTATCTAAAGTTTGAAATAGGAACAATTTATCTCTTCATTCCCAAGATAATGCTGGGAAGCTAGCAGCAGTTTCACAGTGCAAAAGTAGCCTGCTCGTGTCCTGACACTCACCAGGGTCCATCCCTGGTGCTGGGAGCTGACGGCTGGGTCAGCGTCAGCTTTATTCTGGCCAAAGACTTGGTGGAAAATTTTAGGGACTTGCCTTTCGGTGGGTCCCCTGCTGCTCTTCTGAGTTTCTGCTTCAAAAGAAGTACAAGGTTTGTGTTTTTAAGAAGGTTGACCATACCTGCATTAAACCAAATCCGCTTCCGTGGTCACCCCAGCCGTCCTTCAGCACTGTCCCAGCGTGCGACTCTCGAGAGATAATACCAGCAATCACAGCTGGATCAACGCACTTGCTGTTGCCAACTTTTGTAATCTTGGCTTGGTATTTTTTCATGTTCTTCAAATCTTTTTCTGCAATCTTCTCTGAGGCAGGAACTCCTACAACACAACGTGCATGACTTTTCCTTTAATTTTTAAAATCAGAAACAAGTTGTTCTAGCAGTCATTATGACTGAGCTGACATTTTGAATCTTTAATCTATTTAGGGAGAAGCAATGATAGAATTGACCAATTTTGCTGAAGGGTAAGTGCCTTAGAAATCAATACACAGATGATATAAAAGACTTTTTTTCCAATACAGAGGGCAGTTCTCTAGCATGCAGACTAAAAGGCGGGACTTCTTGTTTTGAATCTAAGCCTTTGGGTGGATTAGTCCCAGATTTACTTTCTTTTAATTTAGGACTATAATGGGGAAATATTCAGAAACTTAGGTCATAAGGGAAACCCTCTTAAGGGAGAGAGAATAGCAGGCTCAATGGCAGGGGTTGGATGCACCCAGCAGACCATGCATTTTCTCTGTGACGGTCTTGAATATTCCTTAGAACATCTCAAAGGTAACTCCATTCCCAACATAAATTTATGTACCGAAGTAGGATCTTTGCTGGTTGTGGAAAAATCTACTTGCTTGGCAACGACTGACAGCCAGAGACTGCGATCAGTAATAGGCATGAGCTTGTGCGTGGATGTAAGGGCAGATGAACAACTGAATTAGTGCCTACCTGCATAACTCAGACCTTCTGATTTCGCGGTTGCTTCCGAAGCTCCAGTCGTGTCAACATTCAGTATATTGCCATAATGTTCCAAACAGCCTAAAGATCAGTATTTACAATGAAATGTCAGGCCAGTGCAGTATGTGACACGTGCTGTTAAAATGTTTTCATATCCGTGACTGAAACCCATGGCATCATTTCGATGCTAGTGCAGACGTTTGTGCTAGTAGATGCGGTCATGGTATCATATGCTCTGGAAAGGATTACCTCTCAGTCAAGCTAGCAGAAAGCCACAGCGTAGCTTGTGAGGTGAACTGGTGCTTTGTGCATAATTCATCTTCCCCAATTTTAGCTTGCCTAAAACTTAGCTGTCTAGTCAAAGCTTGTGACTTGGGCTGGCCTCATAGCCAATGGAGAAAGGCACCTCCAAAAGGCATTTTTTCTATTCCAAAATAAGAAAAAAAAATATCTGTGAGAATCAGAAGAAATCCTACACTACTTGCTGGGTCCAGCTTGCTTTTCCATAGGTACCATCAACAGGAAAAATTGAAGAGAAACATCCTTTGATTACATCCATTACAATGTATCTCACTTGCAATTTGACTGTGTTTATCTGTTGCCTAAGCACACCCTTGCAGAAGGGAAAACACACAAACAGCCACTGAGAGGAACAATGCTAACCCAAGCCTAGCAGTTAATGGAAAACACACTTTGGTACAGTGAATTATTTACAAGAATATTAGAGAAACATCACAGACCTGACATGTTTGCTGCAGGATGTCTCCCCACCTTCTCGCCACACTTCCTAGAGACAAATGGGCTTTTTATTTGCTGGTGGTGTTTTGGAGCGGCTGACTCAGTGCACTTCCCACATGCTGCTGGTATTACGGGAAACAGGAACGCCTAACAACTTCTTGTGCGTCCACCCAAACACAACAGGTTTTGTGCTCAACAGCACGATTATGATTTTTAAAATGAAATACCTTTTAATTTAATTTAAAATGCTGTTGTCAACAGTTTGGAACTAGGAGGAGCCTCATCTGAAAACAACTGCCCTCCTTTAGTTGTTGGGAGCAATAACGTGCTGACAACGGGGAAACAGGACTTTGCACTTTCGGCTGTAATGAAGTTTTTGCTGGCAAAGACCCAGCAACAATAACGTGACACAGAGCTGCAACCACTGAGAATTTGGATATGCGGAGAATGTGCCTGTTGCTATCCCCTCTTGTACAGTGACAACAAAGGTGAAGGCACAAACCCAAATTAGCAGAGAGAGTAGATCAAAGCCACTGTAGCTGTTCAGCAGTAAGGAAAAAAGCCACTGGATGGCAGACCTCCCCATCACTGCTAATGCATCCAGACATGTGTCTCTCCCACGGTAAATTTTGTGAGGGTGAAATGCTGTTTTAGTCTTTCATTGGCTCTTTCACTTTTTAAGCTGGGGAATTCATCCTGTCTCATAGCGTTGAAAAATTCAGTTCTGTAAATTTTTTTCCTGTACTGTTGATGCCTCACATTGAGAACTGGCTGCAAAAAGTCACAGCAGCCCATGCACGGACCTCTTCATGCTCACGATTATAAGGGAGTTCAAGGAAGGTTGAAACACAGGGAAGTACCTCTGTCAGGAAGCAAAATAAAACAGATATGGCTCATACAGGAGCAACATAAAAAGATATTGAAAATTCAAAACACCACTGAAGATGATTCACAAACCAGTAATCTCCAAATGGCGTGTGCTCCCTTACTGTTGGGGGAGAATCGTAAAGGATGTACTAGTTTGCTTCTTCTACATCACAGTAATTAAGGCATGCAGGTGGATCTCTGTGTTTTCTGGAGCCCTATCCAGAAATTATTATTTAGTCATATATGCATGCATGGAGTCTCACATGTCCTGGGAAGTGTTTTCCTCAACAAACCTGTATTCAGACTACTGAGGGAGAATGGCGTGTCTGCACGATGGTTCATAACAGCAGCCCTGTCTGCCATTGGTGCGATGTTGAGAAGGCTACAGCTTGGAGACTCCATTTAAGAGCTTGGGAGCTGCTGCGGGCTCAGGATTTCAGGGATGGAGAACTGGTTATGGATTTTGCCAGTGCTCTTTGCAGCATCTCTTGGATGCCCCATTGCTCACTTGTCACTGAGGAGGCAGTATGTAAGCCACACTACATTGGGATCTCTCTCCTATGTCAGGGGTACAGGTGGTGGCTTTGGGCAGCCTCAAAAGTGCCCCAAATTGTGGTTTATGTCCTAGATTCCCCTTGTACTTGCTGTTAGTTGAGGCATTCAGCAACCTCCAATTCAGATCCAGCTCATCCTAGTTTTTCTTCATCTTTCAGAAATGCTACAAAAAGCCTGTCAGAGTGTGGTTCTGCCATGAATCTTGGTCTCTTGTGTTGACCTCACCATGGAGTGCGGTGAGCCAGTGCCATGGGCTTTGAGTCACCCTACTGCACTGCAGTGCTGGGGGCTGATGCTTCTTCCTTCCCCAGAAACCGCTGCTAAATTCAGTCCATTTTGTCTGTGCAATTGCACTAAAGGCAGGAGCATAATCTGAAGGTAACAGGGATATACACGACTGAAGGAATAATTTAACTTGTTGATCATCTGTCAGGAGGGAAAAGGCCTGAAAGAAAGAGTAGAATCATAGAATCTTTTAGGTTGGAAAAGACCTTTAAGATCATCAAGTCCAACCATTAACTTTGCACTGCCAAAACCACCATGAAACCATGTCCCTAAGTACCACATCTACAAGTCTTCCAAATACCTCCAGGGATGATGACTCAACCGCTTCCCCGGACAGCCTGTTCCAATGCTTGATATCCCTTTCGGTGAAGAAATCTTTCCTATTATCAAATCTAAACCTCCCCTGGCACAACTTGAGGCCATTTCCTCTCATTTTATCACTTGTTACTTGGGAGAAGAGACTGACCCCCACCTCACTACAACCTCCTTTCAGGTAGTTGTAAAGAGTGATAAGGTCTCCCCTCAGCCTCCTTTCCTCCAGGCTAAACAACCCCCAGTTCCCTCACTGGCTCCTCCTAAGACTTGTGCTCTAGACCCTTCACCAGCTTTGCTGCCCTTCTCTGAACATGCTCCAGCACCTCAATGTCTTTCTTGTAGTGAGGGTCCCAAAACTGAACACAGTATTTGAGGTGGGGCCTCACCAGTGCTGAGTACAGTGGGACAATCGCTTCCCTAGTCCTGCTGGCCATGCTATTTCTGATACAAGCCAGGATGCTGTTGGCCTTCTTGGCCACCTGGGCACACTGCTGCCTCATATTCAGCTGGCTGTCGACCAACACCCCCAGGTCCTTTTCTGCTGGGCAGCTTTCCAGCCACTCTTCCCCAAGCCTGTAGCGCTGCATGGGGTTGTTGTGACCCAAGTGCAGGACCCAGCACTTGGCCTTGTTGAACCTCATTCCATTGGCCTCTGCCCATCGATCCAGCCTGTCCAGATCCCTTTGTAGAGCCATCCTACCCTCAAGCAGATCAACACTCCTGCCCAACTTGGTGTAGTCTGCAAACTTATTGAGGGTGCACTGGATCCCCTCATCCGTGTTGTTGATAAAGGTATTAAACAGAACTGGCCCCAATACTGAGCCCTGGGGAACACCACTTGTGACCGGCTGCCAACTGGATTTAACTCCATTCACTACAACTCTTTGGGCCCAGACATCCAGCCAGTTTTTTACCCAGCGAAGAGTACGCCTGTCCAAGCCATGAGCAGCCAGTTTCTCCAGGAAAATGCTGAGGGAAACAGTGTCAAAGGCTTTACTAAAGTCCAGGCAGACAAAATCCACAGCCTGTCTCTCATCCACTAAGTGGGTCACCTTGTCATAGAAGGAGATCGGGTTAGTCAAGCAGGACCTGACTTTGATAAACGCATGCTGACTGGGCCTGATCACCTGATTGTCCTGTACGTGCCACACTGAAGATGATCTGCTCCATTACCTTTCCCGGTGTTGTCCTGAAGTGAGGTTGTTTACCCGGTGGGCAAGACGCCAATGTACACACAGAGCAGAGGTATTTATTTAAATCATTTCTGTGCAGAGATGGGTGCTAGGTGGTAATCCACAAAGCTAGCACACCGGACTACAAACTCTTTGGAATATTTATATGGTTCAAAACACAGAAACAAACACCCTTAATTATAATTATTGGTTGGTACCTTATCTTAACAATTTCTATTGGTTAGTACAGTCTCTCGCTTTCATTTAAATTTACAATGTCCTTTAATTGAAGTGTGCATGCTCCAGTACAGTAGGGGGGGTAGTTCTGTTCAGTCTCTAATTGAGTTGGTGGTTGCGATCTCCCACTGCCACCTTTACCTTTCCCCCAGTTGCTGCAAATCTTTGTTGACTTTGGGCATTTTCCAGCAGCTGTCCGGTTTTCAGCTGGTTTCGGTGCCCTCCACACCAGGATGTTTCCTTGCTAGCAATCTTCTGTTCTTCTTCAAGGGCACTTTCATTAGCCAGGCATTTATTGTTTATACAAAGTGTCCTGTTTCACAAGGCTTTGCAACCTTTTTACAGCTTTTTGCTTCTACTTAATAAGAAATTCTACTTGTTAAAGTACATCATCGGCACCGAGGCAGACTGACAGGCATGTGGTTCCCTGGATCCTCCTTCTGGCCCTTCTTGTATGGGCATCACATTTGCTAACTTCCAGTCAACAGGGACCTCCCTGGTTAATCAGGACGGCTGACAAATGATGGAAGATGGCTCGGTGAGCACTTCCACCAGCTCCCTCAGTAGCCTTGGGTGGCTCCCATCTGGACCCATAGACTTGTGTGCGTCTAAGTGATGTAGCAGGTCACTAACCATTTCCTCTTGGATTATGGGGGCTTCATTCTGCTCTCTGTCCCTGTCTTTCAGCTCAGGGGCTGGGTACCCGGAGAACAACTGGTCTTACTATTAAAGTGTGAGGCAAAGAAGGCATTAAGTGCCTCAGCCTTTTCCTCATGCTCGGTCACTATGTTTTGCCCTGCATGCAATAAAGGATGGAGAGTCTCCTTAGCCCTCCTTTTGTTGCTAATGGATTTATAGAAACTTTTTTTATTGTCTTTTATAGCAGTAGCCAGATTAAGTTCTAGTTGGGCTTTGGCCCTTCTAATTAGATAAATTCTCAAGTATTTTGGAAGTCTTGTGCATGACCTCACCTAAGTACAGCAAAGACTGTTCTTGTTATAAAGTAAATACTGAAGAGCAATACTTAAATGCTTTGTATTCATTGCTAATTAAAAATGAAAGCCACAAATGGGAAACTACATGTATTTTTGCATTTATGTATGTGTAGCTGCTGTACTCTATCCACATGGACGTGGCAAACCTGTTTACTTCTTTCCCTTTCCTGGCCATCTGTTGCGTAGTTGTAGACACATATACCTGTCCTTAGCATGTTTTTTCTTGTCTAAGCCGTCCCAGTTCTGCAGTCTCTTCAGGTCACATTTTTTCACTTCTGATCATGGTTGTTGCGGTGGTTTTGAGGTTCCCTCATCGGTGTGCATCTTTGCTGAGCTATGGCTACCCAGACCGAACATAGTCCTTAGCCGAAGCTTTTCTGGTGCTGAAGTATGAAGACTTCACATGTCTTGCAGAGGCTAAACTATGTTGTGCATCCTAGTGTGGTGGTTGCATTTGCATCACAGCAGGACACTTCTGCTCTCCCCGCTCCTGTCTCCCACCCCGCTGCCTTGCTGTGGTCCTGGGCTAGGGATGCTGGCAGTGTTTGTCCCTGGGCTGGAGGGCAGGAGATGGTGGATGCTGGAGACAATCCTCTCTGTAGCTGTGGGAGGCAAATCCTGGCATGTGGAGCACAGCCCACCTTGGTGGCATGGATTGGGAGAAGGTAAAGTTGCCAGCCATCCACATGGAGGGATGTCTGCAGTGAACATCTGCTGTGAGGTTTGCAGCCATCTCCATGTGTTGGTAAGGAGGACCTTGTGAAGATACATATTAAGCCAATTGTATCTTTGCTAAGGCAAATTACAGAACTTTGGAGTTGTTTTTCTGAGTAAGAAACAAAAAGGCAGGATGTTGTTGACGCATATTTATTATATGACTACCAGAAAACTCTGCTACATCAACTGCCAGGAGGTAGAAAATACCAAGGTGCTCGTATTTAACTGTATTTAAACGCACAATGGCCCTTACCTCACCTGACATTGCCTGTAGGGGCTTGGTGGGAGTTAGTATGGAGATTGCCAGTGCTAAGACCTTGGCTTCAAATGTACTACTAAGCAATTTGGTATAAGGTAAGACAAGAGAAAAGTATTTTTAAAATGTGTGTGTTGAACACAAGTAATTTCATAGCAGCTCTAGCTGAAGTGTCAGCAAGGTGCCTTCCAGCTAATGAAGCCCATGGGTTGGTGTGCCCTGGGACAGGGACATCCCTCTGTGCTGGTCCTGGGAACTAGTGACATGAGGCATCTGCAGAAGTGATTGATCAGTGTCAATCTGCAGGACTAACGGGATCAATCTAAGAGTTGATTAGTGATCAGCATTTGTTACCTCTGGGTGATTTGTGTAGCCTGCATTTAAAAAAAATCAAGTGAATCACCTGGGTTTCCAAATGTATGCTGTCAGACAGCCACTTCTCCAGGGTGGCAACGAGGCAGACACCTCCCAGCCTACCTTCCCATGCAAACTGCGCACAGCACCACGTGGGCTGTGGTGATGGCAAGCCAGATCTTTCGAAGTCAAGGTGAGCTGCCAGGGCAAGTCTGTAGTTACAAGACAGGTTCAAGAGCAAGCCAGGAAGGAAAGTCAGCGAGGCAAAATTGGGATCAGTAAGTTACAAAGACAGGCACAGGCTGACTTCCAGTGCAGCTCAGGTAAGGACCCAAGGCAAGGTTGTGAGCTTAAATGCAGCTCCTGAGCCAGCAGGCAGAAGGTGTATGGGAGTGGGGAAGAGATGAGGCTCGTCATAGCGCAATATCAGAGCTGACCTTCAATGCAGGCAGCCAGACGCTTGGGAGAGAGCGGGAACAGGCTGCAGAGCCTGTCAGTGCAGTCAGGGCCCAGACAGCATGGTCACCCCAAAGCTGGCTCTTCTCCAGGCAGAGCGGACCCAGCTCCCTCAGCCTGTCCTTGTGTCTTCTGCGCTCCAGCCCTCGAACAGCTTGGTGGCCTCTGCTAGACTCACTCCAGCCTATCAGTGTCCCTCTTGTATCAGGGAGACCCAGACTGGATACAGTACTCCAGGTGTGGTCTCAGAAGCTTGAAAGAGAGGGAAATGATTTCTCTCCTCCCTGCTGGCTAGAATTTTGCTAATGCAGATCAGGGTGCTTTTAGTCTACACCTCCGTGAGGGCCCATGGTGTCCACCAGGACCTCCAGGTCCCTTTTTGCGCAGCTTACTTTCTAGACAGTTGCCTCCCAGCCCATAATGGTGCATGGGGTTATTCTGTCCCAGGTGTAGGGCTTTGGCTTTGTCTTAATTGGTTGTCATGGCATTACCATCAGCCCATTTCTCCAGCCCCTCCAAGACTCGCCATTTGGTATCATCTGTGAACTTGCTGGAAGTGCATTCAGTCCCTAGTACTGAATTGCTGCTGAAGACAGGCTGTAGGATCCATCCCTGAGGGATGCCACTAGCAACTGGCCACCACTTGAACCCTGTGACACTGACCACCATGCTTTGAGCCCGGCAACATTCTACCCAATTTTCTACCTACCTATCCAGTCCGTGTCTCACCAGTCTGGCTATAAGGATACTATGGCAGGCTGGGGCAAAGACCTTGCTAGGTCAAGGTATACCACATCTGCTCCTCTCCCCTTTTCCATAAAGCCAGTCATCTCATCACAGGAGGCAAATAGATTGACCAGGCACTATTTACCCTGTTTAAATCCATGCTGGATGTTTTCAAGCATGGTCTCTGCTCCTGGGAGGATGTGTATCATAACTCTGTGCACTGTTAATGGCTTTGGATTGTATTTTCCTATCCATTTAAGACGCTTGGAGACAGTGTTTTTTCTAATTAATTTGACATACAATTATTCCCACTTCCAGAAGGTGTGCTCATCATGGAAGATTAAAGGAAGTCCCCTCGGCATGCAAGCAAATGCTGGTGGGTCAGGCATGGCTTGCAGTGCTTCCTACCAGACAAAAACCAATTCTTCCTTTGGCTCTGGAGAATGAGCATTGCTCAGTTCTGCAGGCATCTACCCCTCTCCTTTCCTTTCCTTTCCACTCTCCCACCCCCAAAATAGTTCAATTCCAGGTCTAGAAGGAATAGGAGCACCAAAATATGCCAAACTCAAAGACTGCCGTTTTCCCGAGCAACACTCTTCTACAAGCAGCAGAGAGGGAAAAAAAAATTGTGAAGCACAAACGTGTTTCATCCTGTTCCCTTCTCAGTTTCTCTATCTGCCTAAAGTTAACATCATACTTATCCAAACTTTGCTAACACACATAACAATATGAGTACATTGGAGTCCTGCTTTGTTTGCTAGTAAGATTTTTATTCAATTTCTCTTTGCTTATTTCTGTATACTGAAAACATCCACCTCTATTCTATGCATTCATGCAAAAAATTAGCATTTGGAAAAAAATGACTACTCTACAGCATAACGTAAATATCAAGCAGCTTTGAAAAAGTAGATCATGAAGCTAATACCCAAGGAAGTATTTTGCCTTTTGATTTCTTAAGAGAATGACAGATTTTGGCAGAAATGTGTTTTAAGATCTGGAAGGCAGCAAATTATCAACAACAAAACAAGATAGTCCTTGTAACTCAGAGAAATATGTAGACAGCAGAAAAAATTATTAAGAATTTGACAGTATTGCCTTTGCAAAATCCAAACCATATTGCTTGTAAAGAAACTACATGACCAGTGTCTTATTGAATACTATTTTAAAAACTTGGGGCTTTAGTCTGCTAATTCTTATTCATGTAAATCATTCCTGTACATTTGCATCTGTATGGGTTTGCAGGGTACAGCTGCTCTGTGTCTTGGCTCCCTCAGGGGAGTCATGTGGGTGATGGTAAGGAAGTTAGTCCCGGAGTCTAGTATCCACGTTTTTTGTAATACTGGGCTCGTGCAACTACATCGTTGGAGTAGTCATCGTGGGTGGTGCCGAGGTCCATTCTGTCATAGCTTTGGACATTTCTAGGACCAGCATTGTAGGCAGAAATCCCACCTGAAATAAAACACCAAAAGAAGTCATACAGACTTAAAAAAAATAGGAAAAATTCCAGCCTGATATGTTCTGGTTTTACTGGTTTTGAAAGCTTTCGCATATGGGGACTTTGGAAGGGGAGTAGGCGGCGTTATTGGAGCTTCTCTGACTGAAGTGGGGCTCTGCAAGCAGCTTACAGTTATTCCTGAATCCAAAACACTGGAAAGATACCTCAGGTTTTGTGTTCACGATGTTTGCAGCTTGATGAACTTGTAGCATTTACCCAGCCCAGCACAAGCACTTCATTGAAGGGGATCCTATCCTATCCTATCCTATCCTATCCTATCCTATCCTATCCTATCCTATCCTGTCCTGTCCTGTCCTGTCCTATCCTATCCTATCCAACATCCTTGTAACTTCTAACTCATCCTTGAAAATTACTGCTCTTAAAAGAGAGTTAAAACACACTTGTGCATTGCGTTATCTTTGTCTCGCAGCTGCATATATGCTACTCCATACGCCGTGTTGAAAAGCAGAGCTATCTGAGGTGGCTGTGAAACAAGCCCACCATGATACCCTGGCAGTCCAAGGTGGGTTGCGGGGTGCAGCCTGCTTTGAAGCAGGCAGCTCTTCCATGTTGCGCGGCACAATTTTGCAATTCCCTGAGAGCAGACACCTCGACTCCTTTGTCAACAGAGGTACAGAGTGAACTGCTGGCCCCGTTCAAGTAAACCACGGAGCTGTTTGTTAACCTATATGGCTGTAGCAGATTCCTCGTGGTCAGATAAGAAACGCTCAACTCTTACGTAGACTAGTTTTCAGGTGTATAAATACTTGCCACATGGTGGTGGAAATTCAGCAAGGCTGCCGTACTAAGGAAAGGCAGAAACAGCATAGAACTGACAAAGCTTGACTTTTGCTGGTGAAATAAAAAAGGAGTGTAAAGCTAAGTGACAGCCTGTTAGAAACGTGTTTTTTGAGGAACACAGGAACTAATTCAGAATGTTCTTGTCCTAAAGTTTCTCTCCTCTCCTGGACAAAACCTGTGGCCTGTACCTTACCTTTCAGCTGTTGATCCTTTGTCCAGCGTGGGAACTTCTTCTGTATTGTCTTTATCATTGTGACAAGTATGTTTGTGCCCTGCATAAGATGAGTTTCACTGTTCCATTGTCCCACAGGTTTATGTGAGTTTTTGTCAACCTGGAAATGTCAAAACAACAAAAAGAAGTAATTTCGCTGCTGATATGTTTAGGGGGCTTACTTTTATTTATATGCTATTTGTTTATCAGGTTTTAGTGGAATACCAGCAAGTACCTGCATTAAACCAAATCCATTTCCATTGTCGCCCCAGCCATTCTTCAGTATTTTGCCGGCATGAGATTCCCGGGAGATGATGCCAGCAATCAGGGCTGGTTCAACACACAACTTTTCGCCAACTTTCTTAATGAGTGTTTTATATTGATTCATAGCTTTTAAGTCCCGTTCAGCGATCGTTTCTGAAGCCCTAACTCCTGTAATTAAAATCAAAGATATTTGCTTAATAACTCTTAAAACTCAGAATTGTCTCTCACCTCTCTCCTTCTAATACAGACAGAATTACATCAAAATTTTGTTTGCCTCATCTTTGGGAGGAGGTAGATAACCGCCCATTGGGACATTATGCAGGCTCAGCAGCTAGCGTGTGTTCAGCACTTTGGAAATGTGAAGGATTTGGGATTACTATGCCATGGAGAAATGGAGCCATCTGGCAGAAGAGGGATACTCACCGCAGTAGGTTAAACGCTCTGGCTTTGCAGTTTTGCATGAAGCCCCAGAGGTTTTAATTCTGCTTACACTGCCGTAGCAATCCGTGCGGCCCTGGGAGGCACCTGCAGAGGCGATATGGAAAGGCTTAAGTAGTAAAAAACTTTTGTGACTGCAAGGAAAACCCAAGGGGAGAATGCACCCCGGAGAGGACGGGCTGTGGGGCGCAGAAGCTGTGCATGGCCGCCTCTGTCATTCCTTCTGATGGAGAGGAGGCAATGTCCTGCCGGGTGCCCTGTACTCTGAGCCCACCCGTCCCTCAGAGGTCACCCCTCCTTCTGCAAGACTTGCAAGGGGACTGGAGCACTCTCTCCTCCAATACAGTCTAGTGGTAACCAAGATTTTTGGGAGGGGAGTGAGGAGGTGCATCAATGTCTCCTGCTTCCTGGCTGTGGGGCAGGAAGATGATTAGGGGGCTGGAACATCTTTCTTATGAGGAAAGGCTGAGGGACTTGGGTCTTTTTAGCCTGGAGGAGAGAAGACTCAGAGGGGATCTCATCAATGCTTACAAATACTTAAAGGGAGGGTGCCAGGAGGATGGCACCAGTCTTTTTTCAGTGGTGCCCAGTGGTAGGACAAGAGGTAATGGGCACAAACTTGAACATAGGAAGTTCCCTCTAAACATGAGGAGGAACTTCTTTACTTTGAGGGTGGCAGGGCACTGGAACAGGCTGCCCAGAGGGGTGGTGGAATCTCCGACTCTGGAGACATTCAAAACCCACCCGGACATCATCCTGTGCAGCCTGCTCTAGGTGACCCTGCTCTGGCAGAGGGGTTGGACTGGATGATCTCAAGAGGTCCCTTCCAACCCTGGTGATTCTGTGATTCTGTGATGCCGGACTTACCTAGGAGGGCAGCGAGGCCCAGCAGCAGGAGCATCGGGTACATGGGGTGGTTCTTCCTGAGCACGCAGAGCAGCCTGAAAAATCAATCAGTCAGCATTGGCATGCACGAAGACATGCGTATATCTCACTGCTCGCTGAATAAACACAAAGAAACTCTGAGCTGATGGGGTATTTCTCTTGGTTGGGTAGGCAAAGCAATACACAAATGGAGTCGCATCTTTTTTTATAAGAGACCCCAATGGCAGCCCTTCTGCTCTGGCACAAACGAGGCTGCAGCCATTCACAAGAGGCTTTTAACCTCTCATTTCTGCTGCTGTTTCAAACCCACATCTTCTACGACATCTTGGTAACTTCCTCCAAATCTCAAACCCTAATATTTAATTCAGAAAAAATAAAATCAGTAATGTTCAGTGCCCTGTGCTGCTGCGTTCCCACCACGAACGCCCTTATTCCCTGCCCGTATTCTGCATACAAGCTGCCTTCCCCACACCTAGACAGCTTTTACCTGAATCTCCTGAGACTTTCCTTATACTCAGAAATTGGCACTTTCGATATGCAAGCTGTCTAAATCATTGTGGCTATCTACTTTAGGGTGAGTCGTACTCTGGGAGCAACCATTTTCCCTCACCGGCTGTGAGGGGAACCTAGAGAGATAGGCTCACGTATGGATGAGAGCCTAAATTCAGAACTACAGGACAAATCTCGGTATCCTTATTCAAGCAGAAATCTCATACAGCAAAAAGCTGCAGCCCCTGGGCCATGAAGGAGATGGTATTGCTGAAGGGAATGAGAAGAGCTCCCACCCTGAGCGGTGGTATCTTACCTACTTGTCCGCAGCTCAGCTTCTGGCACAGAACTGAGGTTTGGGGAAGTTTAATATATAGGGAAGGTACCTTCTCTTCGGTGGTAATCCGACACTGAGATGAAATTTATTGGGCTGTGGTTTTGCGAGACTTAACAGCATTTTTTTCTCATGTAAACAGAACCTGTTACACTATAGACATTGGCGTGGTGGCAAGTATGTTCTCGGGAGTGGCACTTCCCGGATTTCCAAAGGGAAAAAGCCACCCTATTTTTCTCTGGGCATCTCTCCACCTACAGTTAATATTTCACACCCTATTCCTGGAGGGAGCCATGGTGAGGGCGTCCAGCTGTTCTGGAGGTGTTTGCCCCAGTCCTGTCCTGGCATCCTGGGCTATGTCCCTACTGCTCAAGAAAAGAGGGCTGGAACTGACCCTCAGGTATGTGGCATAGAGGGGCTTGCAGCCCTACCACCTGGACTAGCACTCTCCTGAATGTCCACGATGGTGGTCCATCTCCCCCTGCTTGGGGGGATGCTCCCGTGACAGCGTGCTCTGCTGACATTGCTTGTCAGCAGAAAAAAATAATGATGCCTTGTCAGTTCAGCTTTTCTTTTTTTTTGTAATAGCTTTTAACGAGCCCAACACATCTCTGAAATGATTCACACAATCCTTTGTCTCTACATTTCTCTCTGCTGTGAGGGGGAGAGGTTTTTGGCATACGCCTGCTTGCGAGTAGAGAGACTGTAATGAGCCAGGTGTTTCCAATCACTGAAACTGCATTTGCCACCTGGGGACAGACAACAATGCTAGGGATACCGGTGTCATGTTAGTAAGGGGTTATTTGCCTGCAGTTGCCCAAGTGAGAGGGTCTTGGAGCCCCTTGCCTCCATCCACCAAGCTCCTTGACTGCCTTTGAGAGACTTCTCCCTCCCTTTGCTTGCCAGCCACATTCCTGCACACTCACAACACTTTCCCTGTCACCTCACATGCCAAAAATACCACAGCGAAAAGTATCACCTGCTGTGGCTGGGGGAGTCTGGTTTGTGTCTTTGGAGGCTGCGGTCAGTCTCCAGAGGGTGCATAGGGGCAGAAAGCAGAGTGCAGGAGGGCTTGTTTGGCACAGCCTTATTAGTGGTGGAACTGACTTGTTCTGCCAATGCCCTACTTCGCAAGCCCCCATTTCCTTCAATGGTGTGGATGCGCAAGGTCTCATCCCGCCTCTGACAGCGTCTTCACAAGCTGGAGCCACTGCACAAGGCTGGCTGTGATGAAAGGAGCAGCATGCTGCTCCTCCAAGTTTACCTTTGTTATTTAATACCTGGGCAGAGGAGTGCCTCGTGGACTTGACATATTTGCTTGGGAAGATTGATATTTTAACATTACCTCTTGAAATCTCACAGAAGGAGAAGCTGATAATGAAGACTGGAGTGGGGATTTCTGCACACTTTTAGTTGGAGCAAGGTAAATAACACTGAGCCAGTTATTAACTGGTTGCTGTGGTCACCGGATTAGCTGAACTTGTCTCTGTGCCCTCTCTCTGTCTTCTCCAAGGACCCCCTCAGGCCCCATGATTTCATCTCTCCCGCAGGGCTTGTGCTCCCATGGTGGTACCACAGTGCTGGCTTTCCCCACTGCTCTGCTCTTCTCTGCCCCCACAGTTTATTCTCCCCGGTAGTCTGCAGTCAGAGGAATGAGGTGACCCAAAACAACCTTCTTAAAATGTTGCTTCTTTACCTCTAAAAGCAAAGCCTAGCTTTGTGGGAAGAAGGGCCACAGATGCCAAAGTGCCACTTAATATGCTAGGTGAGCTGTTTCAGTCTACGCCCATTTTACTTGGGGTGGTGGCATCACTGTTTTGCTGACTCTCCCTTGCCCAGCCCTTGAATGACTGATGCCTAACCATGCTGCTGCTCCCAGAGCCGATGTGGGGAGCTCCTCTGTGTGGCAACCTGTGCAGCATCCATGCGAGCAGCTTCTTCATGTTGCAGATGGAGTGATGCACTTCACTTGTAGAGAGAAGCAGCGATATGTTTATTGATATAAAACAGGGATTTAACAACATTTGATGGTAAATGCGACAGTGTTTTACCAGGATTTGGTGGCAAGGCACACTTGGTTATTTACTGCATAGAGGACAGGGTCAGAGAGAGCTGTCAGGGAGACCCTCCTGTTGAGTCAAGGTTTCAGAAAGGACCTCCCTTGCTTTCTAAACTTCTCAGAGAGGAGTCTAGGTGCGGCTGGATCCAATCCTAGTCCCAGACTTGGTCAATGGTTTATGTCTAAAGGATTACATATGCAAAACAAATCCTTTATATCACTTAGCTAACATTTCAAAGTTCAGCATGCTGTTAGTCACTTACTGAGGACCTGTTGCAGCAAGGAATCTCTGAACCTCGAGGGGTAACCTTGAGGGTGTCCCTACTGAAGGGGAGATCCTGGTGTGCTGCCCGCTGTCATTCAGGAGAGCTCAAAGGGCTCTTGGGCTGTTCACTATTTTTGAGGGTAAGGTGATTGACTTATAGTTATATTTGCATATAACCACAGTACCAGTATTGTGGTTAGGTGGGCGCATTGCTCAAGTTAGCCCTTGGCTATTGCGTTGTTATCTGTCTCCCCAAAACCACGTTGAACTGGATGCCGCCATCATGACACCCATTATGACCATCATGAGCGGTTATTGCTTGGGCACGGTTATGGGAGATAAAGGTCAGGTTGGCAGTGGAGCATACCATCACATTCCACCCCGTCACTATAGTCAATTCATCTTATTTTCGCCGAGTAGTGGTACGGTCACCTCTTGCCTCTGTGCCGTAAATAGTATGGTGTTCTCCAGTATGGTGTTCTCCAGTATGGTGTTCTCCACCTTTCTTCACTCTTTCCAAGACAGGGTGTATCTCTTTTGTATCATGCTGAATGGTGATCAGAGTTTTGTGTCCATTGTTTTGGACTCGTTCTAGCAGCTGACATAGGTCATCGTGTTGTAGTAGTTTTTTCACCAATGTGAGATTCATTCCAACGGTGGTAGGCAATAGATCTTGACTCAATGTATAATTAGACCATAACAATTAATAAGTGTAAAGTTACAAACACAAATATTTGAATGATGTTGTCAACGAATACAAAATCATAAAAGGTTCTCATATAAACACATCCTTTCTCAATACATACAAGTACAGTTTCAGAAGTTTCATTGGGATGTATTTCAAAATGACAAACATTTTGTTCAGTGTCAAGAAAAATGTCTTGGGCTTTGATGGTGTTACTCTCACAAATAAATCCTTGTTGTTCCCATACAATGCATGCGTTAACACCAATGGTCTGCCATGTGTTTCCATTTTGTTGGGCCCACACTCTATGTTCTAATGGATAGAGCGTAGCTCCGTTGTGATTTAATCCTAGTGCAATGATCAGTTATATGGTGTATACCGAAGCATTGTGTATTGTTAGGACAAAAGCTATAGCCTTATTGTTGATGGGGTCATAAGTAAAAATGACTAATACCACCAGGATTGGAATTCCATTTCAAATTCAGTTGCATTATCCCAGGTTAACTTTCCAATTTCAGTGGGTAAGGTGCCCTCTTCATCTTCTCTTATAATTGTTGCTACCATAGATTGCATTCACAGCTGAGCTTAAATACAACTAAGAGCTAGAGAAACATTATTTTGGCCTGCACCAACTGCATCCATAATCCATTGGTGGTCCCTTTCATTAATTCTTTCCCACTGAGACAGTATATCTGATAAAAGCCATTGGTTAGTTCCCAATGCTAATAGAGAAGACTGCAATGGGTGTAAGCAGCATTGTCAGGGCTTGAAATAGTAACATGAACACAGCATTTCCATTTGCCATCCTGCGGGGTGCTGTAAAAAAAATAGAGACTTGTTTCAGCAGGGAGAGTCCAAACAGGTTACCCCGTTAAAAAGAAGGAAAAATCCATCATACACGATTCTATTACTTGTTTGCTGGTGGTAATATCTAATGCAATGGCCTTGTATTGCCATTTACCGTTTACCCTTTTTGCGGAAGCATCCATAAACCGAATGTTTTCTGTTGGTATATCCTCAGTGAGGGGCACCGCATCCAGAATGGGTGAAGGTTGAAGGTTGTTGTAATGCTAAAGGGTCTGTGTTTATGGGCATCTGCAATGTGTAGACCTTAGTGTGTCCTTCAGTTAATTGCATGTTTTCTGCAACTCCTGTTAGGTAGCCACACCACTTTCTGATAGTGGGTTTTGTGCAACTCTTTCTGGGGGAGCAGTCCCCTTTAGGATTGCTTCTAGTAAATTAAATGGTCCTGTAGTTTGCACAGGTTGTGCCTGATGTATTTTCTCAACTTTTTTAACTGCTCGGACTAAAGATAAAAGTCCTTTTTCCCATTGAGAGTATCGTTGTTCTGTTTCTTTAAATGCAGTTAACTAAACTGTAAAGGTCTTTTTGGCCCATTGGGGCCAGTTTGGAACAGGTTATAGTAAGCAGCATGTGCTGCAAAACTCCTTTTGGTTATAACAGGGTCGCAGGACTGCACTGGTCCCAGTGCCCGATATGTTTTTAATTCTTCAGTTAGAGTTTTCACCACCTCATTATGTTCTAATTTCCACTCCCAGGATTTGCCTTTCCATAAGAATGAGTATAATGGTCAGGAAATAATAGAAAATCCAGGCACATGCTTCCTCCAATATCCTAAAGTTCCCATTAATTTTTGAAACTCCTTCCTTGATTAGGGCATTTGCAGCTTTTTGATTTTTTCTTGAAGGTATTTGGAGGAATCACAGCACTGCCTGCCATCCAACGAGTACCTAAAAATTTTACTTCTTTGCTCGATCCCTGACATTTTCCATGTGGAATCTCAGTTTCTGCTTTATTTAGTGCTTGCCACAATGCTGCTGCTGCTTCCCCCAATGTCTAAGGGAAAGTTCCTCCAACCAGAGTATCATCCACATATTGGTACAGTTTCACACCTTGGGGGAGTGAGACTGTCTGTAAAAGTTCAGCAAGTGTATGTTGGAAGCGCAAAACAATAGCAAAGCCATAAACACCTGGTGTCCAGAGCAGACATGAAAACTGGGTGAAGATCCGGTGGTTTGTGCTGCCATGGCAGCGGGGAGGAACGAGAAGTGGGGTGGAGGCTGCGCAGTCCCGTTCTTCTGCTTTTCACGAGAAATATTTTGTGCAACAGCTAACAGTACAACCACAACAAATAAGAAATGTTTTGTGCAATGGCTAACGGTACAACCACAAGGAACAATGGCTTGACCACAGTCCCACCCACTCACTTTGTACAATAAGAATATCAATATTACCCTGATTTTGTACCTAATTGAGGGATGAGAATTCAACACCAAATCGTAGGGACAGATCGATGGGTTTGTCCTCCTCGCCCCCCCATTCCCAAAAGGGATGCCTTTTGGTAAGATTTCCAACCTTGGCCATGCTGAGTGCTTACTTGGGAAATCAAGCTTGTGATTGCAATCGTGTCTTTAAAGCTATATAGATATATTGCAGTTTAGTGCAATCTTAAAGAATCTGTATATGTCGCATAAAAATAAACTGTACTATTTGTGCACCTGACTGCTTCTTTTGAATGTGGCCGGACCTACAGCAGACAGGCTGTTCATGCATCTGGTGTCAGGCCTATAGTCACGGCAATAGTTGATTTCACTGAATGCAGCAGTGCAGCACGAACAATTGTGGGTGAATGTTTATATCTCTGTGGGAGTCTGTCAAAGGTGTATTGTATTCCCTTCCAAATGAAAGCAAACTTCTCTTTATCCTCTTCCTTCAAGGGGACCATAAAGAACATATCTTTTACATCTAGTGCCACCATCCATGGGTGTGCAGCTGCTTGCAGAGCAGCGGTTAAGTTTGCAGCGTTTGCTACAGCAGCTGTTAGCATGGCTGTATTAGCAATTAGGTGCTGATAATCAACTGCTGAACACCACCTCACATCTGGTTATCGCTTGGGCAGGGTTGCAAGAGGTAAAGGCCAGGTTGGCAGTGGACCACACCATCATGCTTCAGTGTCCCTCACCACACGTGCTGAGAAGATTACATCTACATTTTCCATTCTCCTCTCTGGCTGCATCTTCACGAAGCCACAGAAGCACAGAGTGACTGAGGTTGGAGAGGACCTCGGGAGGTCTCTAGTCCAACCCCTTGTTCAAAGCAGTACCAGCTTTGAAGCTAGATCGTGTTTCTCAGGGCCTTGCACTGTCAAGTTTTGAACACCTCTGAGGATGGAGATTCTGCAGCCTCCCTGTGCAACCTGGTACAGTGCTTAACCACCCAACATTTTTTGTGAAAAAATTCTTTTCTTTTATCAAGTCCAAATTTGCCTTGTTGCAACACGTGACTGTTGCTTCTGACCCTCTTGCTTTGCACCTCTGAGAAAAGTATGACTCCATCTTCTTTATGAGCTCCACAGAAATGTCTCCCAAAAGCCTTGTCTTCTCCAGGCTGAGCGGACCTAGTTCCCTCAGCCTCTGCTTGTATAAGTTGTGCTCCAGCTTGGTGGCCTGCACTGGCCTACAGCACGGGAGAGTCCATTTTATACTGGGGACCCCAAAACTCAGCACAAGTGCCAAGTAGATGGGAGGGATCACTTCCCTGGACTTGCTGGTGATGCTTTTCCTAATGCAGCCCAGGAGGCTGTTAGCTGCCTTTGCTGCAAGGGTGCATTACCCACTCATGGTCAACTTGTCCACCAGGACCCCCAGGGCTTTCTCTGCAGAGCTGCTTTCAAATTGGCTGGTCTCCAGTATGTACTGTTGCCTGGGGCTCTTTCATCCCAGGTGAGGGACTTGGCAGCACCAGTGGTTGAATTTAATGAGATTCCTGTCCAGCCTGTCCACATTCCTCTGACCGGCCCTCCTGTCTCACCATGCACCTGTGAACTTGCTGGCAGTGCTCTCTGTCCTGCGTTGGTACTGAGGACACTAAACAGTGCTAGCTGCAGGATCAGTCCCCAAGGGATACCCCCAGTAGCTGGCCACCAGCAAGACTTTGAACTGTTAGCTATCAACCTTTGGCCACAACAGCCCAGCTCGCTCTTCAGCCTCTGTATAGAGCAACCTGACAGTCCTGCTACTGAAACAGCTTGGGTACGTGGTAAGTGCATGACACCTACCTATAGTACATATTGCCAGGGCCACAATGATCCAGTCAATAAACAGTATTCATGAACTATCAGTCGGCAGCTCTTCATTGACCACAGCAGTCACATGGGAGAGACAATTCTCCTTTACCCAGAAGCCAGACTGCAGGGCACTGGATCAGATGGGAACCAGCTACTCTTTACTCCTCTCCTGTGTCTGGGGTAGGAGGGAAGGACCGCCTCTGGCAATTAAATACTGCAGGGAAGACATCTGTGGGATAACATGGTCCCCTATATGGCCCTCGTGGCTCAAGCATGCAGCCATGTCTTGTTAGAGATTGTCTCTGTTCCTAAGGAAAAGGTACAAAATATATGCTGCCAGGATTTTTATTATTATGACAAGAATTTATATTCCTGATTTCTGTAACCACGGACATATCCAAACCACTCCTGAACTTTTGTCAGTTCCTTGATCTGAATCAGCTGAGGTGTGGCTGAATAGGCAGGGAATTCATAAAATAAAACCTGATCTAAAGAACAGAAATGGGAGCAATTTTCTCCTTGCCTGCCTTCCAACAAGAAACATTTCCAGTTCTTGGAAATGAAGTGTTTTTGGAAGGCCAAGGGCTGTAGCAGGGCAAGTCGTGGGGTGAAGGCACAAGAGAGTCTCAGGTCAGCTGTGTCCTCACTGTGTGGGTGATTTCATGCTCTTGAACATTTCTCCTCTATTGCTAATTAGCTTAATAAGGGTGGGGTAAGAAATGAGTGATCCTAGTTATGTCTTCAGGGGAGAAACTAGGCTGATATAAGCTTCTCAAAGCAATTAAGCCCATTTAAACTGTGGGAGGTTACCCACGCAGGGGCAGGATGCTCTGGGTGCTCCCACACTTGGGGCAGGTCCCTTGTCCCAGGGCTGCACCATGGCCCTCGTGGGGAAATGGAGGGGCTTGTAGATAGTTGAGGCATATGAGGAACTGGTGAAACTTCATGGGCGAGAGGAACAGCCTAGAAGGGCTAGGCTGCACCTGAGCTGTAACGCAGCCAGGCTGTGGAACTGGAAATTAAAGAGCTCGTAGAGGAGCATTTCTACTAGAAGCAGGGGAAAGCTGAGATATAGAGGACTACCTGATCTGAACTGATGTGATCTACATGGTGGACATGGCTGATGTTCAGTTTACCTCTGGAAAAAATCAGGAGGGAAATAAACAGCATGATCACAGTAAATAAGAAAGGCAAAATAGACAGATACAGTGGCAAGGGTTTGGTACGTGCAATATTAAGCAATGAAGTGAGCGCAAACTTAAAAGTGCTTCTGCACGTTTGCTAGAGGCTTCGAAAACAAGCCAGAAGAACCCAAATGCCTGGTGCCGAATGACAGCCTGAGATAGCAGGCATCTCAAAGACTTGGTGGAGGCTAGAGAACCAATGAGATACAGCACTGCCAGCCTTAGAGTAGGATGTAGAGTTGGAGGAGCGATGCTGTATGTGAAGGATAAAAGTGTAACAGCATAAAAATATTACAGGAAAAGAGAAGCACCCTAAAAACTCGTGGATGGAAATCCCAGTTGCTATTGATAAAAATGCTGTAGTAGGGCTATACTATTGATCCTTTATGAGGACAGTGATAGTGGTCAGTGAGACCAGAGAAGTAGCAAATACAGGACAGTGGTATGAGTAGCAGCCTGTGTATAGGCTGGATCAGCACCTTATCAGGATGAGATGCAGAAGCAGAATTTTTGGTAGTAATAAATCGCTAATTCCAGGAAGAGCTGGTGTGAGAACCCACAAGAACAAGTTCTAGGGATTGGTACAAGGGCTTCCTTTGAGGAGTATTAGTGGGAAACTGCTCTGAGGTTGCAATCTCAGAATATGATCCCTTTTAAAAATGAAATGGGAAAAGCAGGCCATGTGTATCCCATATGGGAGTATCCATTTTCAAGGAAGACAACCTCCAGCAAAAAGGAGCAGCCCCAACCAAAGAAGGCTGCAAGCATCCTGGAGGCTGTTCAAAAATACTGTGTTAGAAGCCCGCACTAAATGGATGCCACAACTCAAGAAGAAAACAAAATGTTGCCCCCTCAAAGGAAAAGTTAAGGTGACTGCCATAGGGAAAAGGCTGCTATGCAGAAAATAAAAAACTTGTCCATATGAAAATTGGTGGTAAACTGACATAAAACACAGGAGGTCACATGTAAACAAGGAAAAGGACTGAAAAAGGGTTTGGAGAGGGCCTTGCAAGGGATGCTCAAACTGTTAGCAAAAGGTCTTCAAATACATCAAAAGCAGCTAGGGGAAGGTCAGGGCTGCTTGGTGAAAAAGGTGTGAAAGGGACATTCAGGGTGACAAAGCCTTAGTAGTCCTTTGTAACCTTTGTGCCAGTCTTCACTGTGGGGGCTGTGCGGAGGTTCCCACCCTGAAACAGTTGATAGGAGCCAGATTAATTCAGTATAAATAGTAAGTAAGTATTGGAGCAAACAGAAAACCTCCCTGTCAGTGAGTCTGCCAGGGACACGGAGCTGTGCCACAGCAGAGCAGGCAGCCTGGGCGAGGGCTCTGCTGCCGGCTGGCATCTGTGCCAGCATGCCAGCATCATCTGCAGCACCAGGCTCCAGAGTGGTCCTTGGGACCACAGGCCGGTGCCCGTCCTGGGCAATATAGGAGAGTGTACATTACAGATAAGATCACTGAGGTGATGGATAAACCTTGTCATCTGGGAGACAGTCAGCCTAGCTCCCATAAGGAGCAATCCTGCCTTGGTTTCTGATGGTCTTCTGGGATGATGTCAGTGAGTACATGGATAAAGGCCAGTGGGTGAAGTATAGCTGGGTATTCAAATAGGATTTTATAAAGATTTAAGCCAGCATTATCAAGGAACCTATGGCCATGGCTTTGCTGCTGTGGAGGCCAACAGCACCAGCACATTCCCAAAGTGACTAGATGGATTCATGGACAACAGCGCCATACAAAGGGTGGACGTGTCTCCTGCCACTCCTGTTAAACAGCTGGGGATGCTGAGGGCATAGGAGGAAAATGGACTGCAGAAAGCAGCCAAGCTCATGTGTCCTCCCCAGGCAGCATCTCCTCCTGCTGCTGCTGGACACATACTTCAGGGGTGACGGACCGCAAGTATTACCCACACAGCATTTCTCATGTTCATCTGACACCTCCAGATTAAAGGGAAGCCAGTGTTGCCCTTTCTGGCCTGGATAAAACATGAGGTTGTTTTCATCAGGAAGAAAACCCCATAAGATGAGCCTAGTATTTTGGGGTGTGGTCTTGAGTGTGCTCAAGGCAACCACCAGAGAAGCACTATTCTGGGAACAGGTTGCTGGCTAGGAAATCCCAGCCCACTTTTTCAATGAGTAACGAAGCAGAACAAACTCAGTCATTCAGCACTACATTGCTGTGGTGGCATTTCCCTTTGTTTTCTGCATCTCCCAGAGAGAGAGAGATGGACATGTGGTTCAAAACGATCCAACTCCAGTGTTCAGAGTCAGTCACCAGAGCAATCTGTTTGCCCATGTGGCTTACAGCTCTGGCCCGTGGGAACTTGTTTTTGGCAGTGGTTTCCTGCTGCTTCAGCTACTGCTGAAACAGGTTGTTTAATTGCTCCCTCTGCCTGGTGTCTCTGCAATCCAGTCATGGCAGCCCCAGACTTTAGACAGATCCCTGCCTGAGCCGTGAAGGCATCAGTCCATACGGCTGGCAGCTTAACAAGTTGATGACGATGAAAGCTTGCCACCCCACATTTGCTGTTTATTGTAAGAAGCACATTTAGATACATTTCCCAATACTGATATGGGTTGTAAAACCAAAGCATAGGACCCTGACAGAGAAGATTTTTCTTCCCTGTCTATAATTTGCTGTCTTTTCGATTTGCTGACTGCTGATTCTGATGAAGCAATATTAGCCTGGAAAGGTCCTTAAACAACACCTATTGCATTTCCCCACCCTACAGTAGCATGACATACAGCTATTCCAACACGTTGGTCTTGTTTGTTCTTTAAAACATCCAGTGAATGTTGCATTGCTTCATTACCCTGAAAGTTTTTTGAAGTATCCAACACAAACCTGACGCCAAACTCAATGCTACTTGCCTTACCCTCAAGGGGAAGGGAAGAGTGTGGGTCGTTGCCCTCCGTTTCTTTTGTATATTAGAAAATCATAACTGTGTCGTCTTTCTCTTTTCTGGAAAAAAAGGAAATCTAATTCCTTGTTGCCTATAGGCTGTACTGTGCATTTGAGTTGTGATCCTCCTGAGCACGTTTTTGTTGGTGTGACAGACTGTAGCTGAGCCTCACTGATGCCGACAGCTGAACAGCTTAGAGGAGAATTATGCTGGGTGCTTCATACATGGTGCTATGACAAAGATAAATCCCTAAATGGGATTTTCCCTCCTCTGTTTTTCTCTTCCTCCCCACCCTGCCCTGGCATCTACTTGTTCAGTTCCCACTGCCCCCTGCCCCAGCCCTTTCTGCGGGACGGTTGCCTGCCCGCTCCTCCCCTGTTTATGCTCCTGCTTGGGCTCCTTGAGTGTTTTACACCCATGTTTACTTTATTTCAGTACTTTGATTCCTTACAGGTTTTCATAGTTTTTAGCTGTTAGTGCTCATGTTCCCTCTCAGTGTGGCTGGCCATCACCCATGGTTTGATAGCTCTTGATAGTTCACCATTCATTTTCCGACCACAAATTTGAGAGAAACTGGTGTAGGACAGATTTGTGAGGCTCCACTTGAAACTCCTCACCAGTTTGACCACAAGCTGCTGATAACCAGTGCTTTTTGTACTTATCTTAAGGCCCTTCACATATGAGGGTGCTTCTGATTACTGCCTTATCAAGCTCATGATATGGCATGACCACGGCTTCTCTCTTGGCCACTTACCCAGAGAGATAAGTACTTTGGTTGGTCTGAGGTGGTTTTTCCCTGCCAAGCTAGGCTACCAGAGCCCTCCTGACTGTTTCTTGCCTCTTCGTCATCCCCCAGGTGCTTGGAAAGCAATCAGTTAATCCTTTACTCTGGCATATTCCTCGGTGTTGCAGCCAGCTGCCCTGGTCTGTGATTCCCTGGACCTTTCTTTCCTCTCTGATTCAGCTTTTCTCTGTTCTTACCCATTGTGGTGGGTTGACCTTGGCTGGATGCCAGGTGCCCACCAAGCCGCTCTATCACTCTCCTCAGCAGGACAGGGCAGGAAGAAAATAAGATGGAAAAACCCCCTTTTGAGTCAAGATAAAGGCAGTTTAATAAAGCAAAATCAAAGGCCACACGTGGATGCAAAGGAAAACAAAAGATTTATTCCCTACTTCCCATCAGGAGGCGGTGCCCAGCCACTTCCCAGGAAGTAGGGCTTCGGTATGTGTAGCAGTTGCTCCAGAAGGCAAACGTTGTAATAACAAATGTTCCCCCCCTCTCCTCCTTTCTCTTTGCTTTTATTGGTGTGCAGACGTCATATGGTATGGAATATCCCTCTGGTCAGTTTGGGTCAGCTGTCCTGGCTATGTCCCCTCCCAACATCTTGCCCACCCCCAGCCTATTGGTGGGGGGGGAATGTTGGAGGGACAGCCTCGATGACGTGCCAGCACTGCTCAGCAGTAGCCAAACCACTGGTGTGTTATCAACACCTTTCTAACTACCAACACAAGGCAGAGCACTGTGAGGGTTGCCATGGGGAAAACTAACTCCATCTCAGCCAGACCCAATACACCTGTGCTTCTGCTTTTTCTGGTACGTTACTTGGTCTTGGATCATTTGCTTTGCAAGCTGCCTGTTTTTTTTAATAAGCCACGGGTCAAAGGGGTGACCGAGAGCGTGACCACAGCAGCCCTGTGTACCCCAGCCAGACGAGTAACTTCAGTAACATGAACACAGGTGACCAGAAAAAGATCAGAGGGGAAAAGCAAACTGAACTTGCTGTTTGTCAGGAAAGATTTTGCTGAAATCTTAAGGCAGTGTGCCAGTGTTAAACTTTCCCTAATAATTTACTCCTTCCTGCCAATTTATCAAGCAATTATGATCAGGACTTTTAAATAGACTTAAAAAGTAAGTAATTGTTTGTGCCACTGCTGCACAAGCCAGCAGGCAGGTCCACAGGCCCTTGGGTGTTGCTATCATAACGTGAAGCAGCAGCTTCATAGTTAATGCATGGAGAAATTGGACTCCTGAGGAGCTCACAGATCCGCAGGGATGGCAACACCAGTAGTGATACCAGGGAGCCTGCCGGCAGCAATTAAGGGCGACATGAAGGGAACCAAACAAAGCTCCACTCTTGTTCACCCTCCAAACTCAAAAAAACCAACTTTATACACATAGGCAGCAATGAGATTCCCTGCCTCATTTGAAGTTTATACTGATCTACCAAAAATGTATTTGTAGGTTTTACATAAGAGGTTTGTATAACATAGAGGTTTATATAACATAATGCACCAGACTTCAACCTATGAATTTTACATAAGCTATTTCAAGCTATTTCATGTGATACATTTCACAAGTTTGTATTATAAAGTAATGATTTTACTAAAATTATCTTAGTATAGTGCAGAATTCACTAAAGACTACACAATATATAGTTAAAAACCCCTAGTTGCTCAACACTTAACTGGTTTCTGTAGTCCTAAAAAAAAAAATCAGTAACATTAGAGATGTCCTAGAGCTCCCTCTGGTCTCCAGAGATGATAAAATGAGTTTGCTCGCAAATACATTAATCCCCCACAGTCCTTGTCACAATGGTAAGCAGATGAGTGACTGGCAAGACAAGGAGCACAGCATTAAAATTGCTCCACTTGCCAAAGCCATCTCTGAATGAGCTCCCACGCTGCCTGCGTCGATCCTGCTTGGCAGCCCAGGCACAGGCAGAGCGCAGCCCCGTGCCGCTGGGCAGGGACTGCCAGGCACATCGCTCCTGCGTTGGCAATGGTGACAGCTGGCAGAAAGATGCCCTGGTGCCTCCGAAATGATTATTCAAAAGGCTAAACATGAACGTCCTTATTCCCCTGTTCACAGGTATGAGGTGAGAGGCCGGGCTCGGGCTGCCTCATGCCCTGCCTCCCAGCCCAGATCTTCTCACCTACCCCAGTCTACAGCACCATTTTCCTCTCCATGTTCTCAAATTGAGTTTTAGGCCCATTTCGAGAGTACTGAATTGGGTTATTTACTCAAGTTGCAGGTTGCTGCCCATCGGGCCCCATGAAAAAAAATGAAATAAATTGGGATTCAACACTTATCTTTATTTTCTCTCTTATTCTCAGCATTATTCTCAGTAAACCTAAATTTGCACCCAGACCCATCCTCATTGAAGAACACTTTCAAACAGAGCTTATAAACGCAGAGCTAATTCACTCCTAATTAGAAGTCGGGTTTCCTGGCAGAGGGGCAGATGCTGAAACGCTTTTAAACTTGGAGGAAACCCAGCATAAAGGTGCCAAAGCTAAAGCAGAAAAGGTTTGTTTGGTGTTTGGTTTTTTTTACCAACGCTATTGTTGTGATACAGGTGCTGGGGTGGGTACATACAGGGCTGGCTCCCGCTTGGAGGGCCGCTCTCTAATGGAAAGCTGTTTTGCATGCCTCCTAGGGCACTTGCAGTAATTCCCATATAGAGGATTTTCCCTGTGTGAGGCTGCTTTTCACCCTGAAGAGGTCTCCAGTCCCACCATGGCCATGGGCTCCAGGGCTCGGGAGACTAACAGGAGCGTGTTTAGTGTTGCTCCCCACAGGGCTGGCCACGGGAATACACAGCTAGTGCAGAAACATGCAGAGAGCAGAGGCTTGTCAAAAAGTCTCTGCATTGTCCCCTAGCTAGCACGATCAAGAGGAAGGAAGATTTCAATTCGGGGGCTTCTCCTCCTTGCTGGCCAGGGAGAGGGATGGAGGTGGATGGAAGAGAGGGGAAGAACACAGCCGATGCCCGTGGAGAGCTGCTTGGACGCCCCCACCTGGGGGACGCAGCAACAGCCCTGGGTTCAGCTCTGAATGACAGGAGGCACCTTCCTCACCCAGCACTTAAACATTGCTGGTCTGTCCCTGCCTGCCTTTCAAAGGCCCCAAGCTCATGGTTTCTCATCCTTGCAGGTCCCCTGGAAGGCAGTGCTCAGCTCGCCCATCGGCGAGTGGGACGCTGGTGTTTGCTGGAGCGAGCAAGGTGCCGTTGCCAACAGCATTGGTCCTGCCAGGAGACCTGAGGAACTGCTCTGGGCACTATGATCACTTCTGGGCTAGTCTATGTAGAGAAGAGGCTTGGTGATGTGGCAGGTTTATGGGCTAGAACCCATGTCTTTTAAAGTACTGGGCTCGCCTAATCACGCTGTCGACGTAGTAGTTGTCTCTGTCACATGGGTCTTCCTCGTAGACCTGGAGGTCACCCATTTTTGCACGATAGGTGCAGATTCCCCCTGGAAAGAGTTAAGAAGGAGTTGTTACAGGCTTATAAGTAAGAAACAGTGATTTAAAAGCAAAAATTCCTAGCCAAAAGGGCCATGCCTTTCACCAAGTCTGCACAACTGCTTGGGAAATTGCTAATTGCGCATTACTGTGACTGATTTTGCAAAAGCCTTATTTCTGCAGTGAAGGAATGCATGACTCTCTCCAAATGCAGGTGGGAATGGCACGTTGGTCCCAGAAAAAAGTGTAATCTAAAAGGGCAAGGATGGGAGAGCAAGAAATAACATAGGGTGAACAAGCCATCAGGCAGATAACAGGGACTACAAACAAACGTGGATCCCAAGCTTCCTTGACACAAGACAACTTAAGAGCCTGTCACAACAAGCCTGTTGTGTTGCAGTGCCTCAATTTCTGCCTTCCCCAGTGGCTTTTGTTTGGTTGGTTTCTACCTTATTTATCCACCTGACAGCCATTTCAATTGTAGGATGAACAGAAAAGCGGATAACTGGAGACCTATTCACGTTCACTGAGCACAATGACTTTTCCAGGGAATTTAAAGAGGTCCTGGATCCGGCCATTCACCAGTGGTGGCCAGGTGCTCAATGTAGTGGCCCTGAAGTCAAGGGGCAGCCTGCCGAGGCTGTGCCTTTGCCCAGCCCTACATGGGGTGCCTCCATGCCACTGCGGCAGCTCCCAGACTGGACTGGTTTCCCACTGCTTTCTACTGCAGAAAAGCTACACAGGAGCTTGGCGTCCCACCACAGTCTCTCTTCTGCAGGCAGAAACATGGGGGCCCTGTGAACAGTGTTTTGAGCTGGGATATTGCGTCTATATTCAGACCTCTTGCCGGTCTGCTGTTTTAGATTGCCTCTTTTAAAACTAGAAAACTGAGGGGTGGTTTTTTTTGGTAAGAGATGCTGTAAAATCTGCCAGACTGATACTCTTTTTCCCTTAAAAGTGACACTGATGAATGTGCAGCACTCCTATCACTCAGGGGCCTCTGCCTTATTGTAATACAAACAACAAATCATCACCTGGTATTAATTAAATGTTATTATCTTATTGGGATATTTAAATGCCAAAAAGATGCACTAACAGACCAGCATGTAGGATACCACACTGAACACACACCAGTACAAAAGTGCCTCAATGTGCACACCGAGATGCAAATTGCAAACCAAAGTGCTAAAAGAGAAAAGTAAAAGAGGGCTGTTAATTTTTTCTGGTTTAAGAATCTCAGCTATTCATGTCTTGACAGTGCAGGTAATGCAACTTTCCCTCTTTGCTTCTAGATGTAACCTTGAGCATTTCCCTTTCTGGTGCATAGCCCATTGCGTACCTCTCAGCTGCTGGTCCCAAGTCCAGGTAGGATGTCTTGCCCGTACTTCATTAATTGCAAGAACCAGGATAGTTGAGCCCTGATTTATGTGTTCTTCGCTATCCCACACTCCGAAAGGGTGTTGTTGCTGCCTGCCAAGCTAGAAAAGTCAAGCAAGAAAATTAGTTTCCCTCTGAGTGCAATCACCACAGTAGCTTCACCCTCTTCTTTGTACTCCTGGGATGTGACTCATGGAAGTGACCTATTCAGGATAACACTTAAGCACAACCTTTGATGTAGAAGGAATGCATTTAAGTGCTATCTTGAACACACAGAACAGTCATTCTCTAAGGTAAAGCCCTGGGATATACATTACATTACCATTCTGTTACTCATAGCTATTGCCCCAATGTACCTGCATCAAGCCGTACTTGCGCCGACCCTGGTCCCAGCCGTTATCTAGGAG
This sequence comes from Burhinus oedicnemus, assembly GCA_008921705.1. Taxonomy (NCBI): domain Eukaryota; kingdom Metazoa; phylum Chordata; class Aves; order Charadriiformes; family Burhinidae; genus Burhinus; species Burhinus oedicnemus. The sequence continues at coordinate 184,802 of VFFE01007254.1, read as the reverse complement.
CAGGCCAACGCGGCTTTCCTGCGAGATGATGGCAGCGATGAGAGCCGGGTCCAAGCACAGGTTTCTGGCTACTCTCTTAATCGGAATCTCGTATTTCCTCAGGCGCATGATGTCTGCCTCAGCAGTCCTCCGTACCATGGCAAATCCTGCGGCGTAGGAAAAGACAGACTTACACACCCTCCTGTCCAAAACCCTCACTTTCCCCTTGAGAAGATATATCAAAGGAGTAACTCCAGTTTTGAAGAAAACACAACTACACCGAGTCAGGCAGGGGCACTTGAGGAGCAAGCACAGCCCTTTCGGCTCTGACCATGGCCAGGTCGCTGCCATGCCAGTATCCGAGGATGATGAGGGGAAGAGGGTGGCTTCTCAGGAGGTGGGACCGCATGTTTGTGGTCCTCTTCTGCTGCTGCAAATCTGGAAATGTGGCTCTGGGGTTGGAAAAGTTAAATTTCAAAATGCATTTAAAAAAAGCGAGAGATGCGTTGCTACCAACCAGCCAAACTGCAGTAACAGCTACATTGTTAGCCTGTGTATAGAAAGGTGGGGGGTTTTTTAAGTAATTTTGGGATAGCTTGAAAACAAGCAAGTGAATTCAGACCCACGCTTGGACATCCGCAGTCATGTGTCTGCCCCAGATGCATCTATGTCCAAAGTACATGGCAAAGGCCCTGGAGCTCTGAGAGGTCTGAACCTGAGGTAGTCAGCTGTGCGGTGACATGGGGCAATAACACAAGGCAAGAAAGAGGGAAATGAGAAAGAGTTACCAAAAATGGGTCACCCAGAGGTAGGATGGCTACACACCTGGTACCTTCTCCCTGCAAAATGTGTCTCTGGCAGGTCATTGCTGGCCAGCTCAGCCAACAAACCAGTACTCAGGACCTGGCTCTGTGCATCTTCCCCTTGGAGCATACAGGCTCCAGGGCTTTGTGAGGATGCTGATGCTAAAGGCTTGGCTGATGATGAAGCTGTTTCAATAGAAATGGGGTTGCGTCATTTCCTTTTGCTTAGGGGCTGAGGATCCTGACTGTGGGGCCTGAGGTTTGTCCTCCCGCTTCCCACCAGATCTGGAGGTTTCACAGCACCTGCCATTTGGGAAAGGGAAGTGTTCGTTTTTCCCTTTTGGCTAATTGAATAGTTGCGTCGCATTTAATGGAAGGTGAAGCATCTCTCTGTCAGGTACAAACAGGCTGACAAATCAAGCAATGAATGATACCTACCACAGTCTGGAGCTCTTACGGCTGTACAGGAGATCGTGGGGGCCTGAAGAGCACTTACATCACCATAGCAACTGTAACTCATGGATGGAGCTGAAAAATTAAATGGAGGTGTTTGAACATGTAAGATCTCAGAGCAATATCGTACAGTGTGCTGCAAGTGAATACAAGTGAAGCATGAGGGATTCATCCAGACCCATAATCCACATCGCCTTGTTTTGCCCACGCTTGTATCATTGCCACTGTTCTCCATCAGTATTGTTATCAATGAAAGCTAGAGAACAGAAATTTGTTCTTTTCTAGTTGAATAGGTTGAAGCAAATGAAGCTAATGACAATTTAGATGAATAGGCGTCTGCCCTGTTAGGTCTAAAGGCTGGTGTGGGAGAGGTGAACCACAGCCTCCGCATTTATTTCAAAGGGTTTTTCCCATTCGATGCCCTTTGATGTCTGGGACCCCTCCGATGCTAGCTGGCAGTACCTGAGCAACCTGGCTGGGAATGTCTCCTGTATCCCTCCATAACTTGGTAAGGAATTAATTCAGGAGAGTGCTTGCCTCAGCCTGGGCCAATTACCCTGCTTCCTCAGTAACTGAGGAATGAATAGCCTCCATCAAACAGCCTTCAGCATTTGTGAGACCATTTCTGAGTAGGCAAAGAGATCGGATAAGGTTAGTTGGGAAAATTAAGAGGACGTATGTCTGTGACTTCCTTTTGGTGTCAATCCTGTAGTCCAGACGTGCTGTTTTAAAAGACGCAGGAGGGCGGCAAGCAGCCTTATACGGCAGCCAAGGACCTTCAGCCACACAGGGTTTCACAGCGCCATGCAGATAGGGGACCTCGGGCCTGACCTCCTCTCCGCAGTCCATCTGCAAACAGTTCCTGGGTGCTTTTGACAGCAAACCAAACCCAAACCCCGGCTCACCGACAAGGGCCGTAAGGCCCAGCAAGAGCAGTGTGGGGATCATGGTGATGGCTCTCCTCAGCTGCCCCAGGGGATCTGGAAACACAGCAGTTTGCAAAACGTGAAGAAACCAGTTCTGATTTTCAACAGCCCAGTAGCAAAATTTGCATGCCAAAAGCTCCCACCCCAAGGCACCGGACAGGGATGGCATTAGCTGAAGATGGGTTGGGGAGCAGAGGTACCCTCTCCGCAGCATGCTCCCCCCCTCACCCCCAGCACGGGATGCAGCTGCCAGCTTCAGAGGGTGGTGGTGGGAGGAGAGGCAAGTGGTGGGAGCCCCATCTGCTCCTTACTTCCTCCTTGTTTTGTTGATACAGGCTGCTTCTGCGGCTGAATGTCTCCTCCATCTCATGTGCCACTACACCATCACATCGAGAGGGAAGGGCCAAGCCCGGGGAGCTCGGGAGCAGGGAGGGCCCCATCGGCAGCCTGGGACCTTTTTCAGCCCCTGTCACTTTATACTGGTTGCTCACATGGCCCTTCCTGAACACCCATAGGATGTCGTTACAATGAGAAGGTACAGTACATTTGCTTTAAATATATATGTATTTGAAGTCTAATATGTTACAGATTGCACGCATCCTTTGCCTCTCTGTTCAAAAGGCAATGGGATTTTTGCTTGGCTTTTGGAAAAATGAGTTTTCAAAAATCAAGCAATATGACCCTTAATTCTCTGCTAAAAGCATGCAAGGCAAAGATTTTGCTGGTGAAATAATACTTCTGCATTAATTCCTGTGTGTGATTATGGCAAATAATCACTTTAGTAATAAATGTGCCTGTTGTGCTTATTAATAAAATCCCCAAATGTCATCAGATAGTAGCTATCACCTGGAAATAACATTGACTGTACTCGCCTTGCTGGTGAATGCATTTAAACTGAGCAGTTTTTATGGCTTACAAATTGTTTTTTTACCCTCAAGAGGGTTTCAAATATAAAACACACCACGAGTCTTGTGGGCGATCATCACACAATGCTATTAACACTTGAAATGCCTTATTGATTTTAATAATATCTAATCTTTCCTCTAGCTTGTATTCCTGCTGCAAACCAGGCTGTATGGATGCACAAACACAAGTAGTCCACCAGTGCCATTGGAAAGACTCCCTTGTCCTGCGTGAGCTTATTCAGGCCAGTAAATGCCCACGGCTGGAGCTGGGTACACGCAGCAGCTCAGCTTGAGCTCTAACACTAACACTGAGTATTCGCAAACCTGGATCCATACAGCTTGACCTACAAATTCAATGGCAAATACATGTGGGGCCCCATCGAAAGCTACCAGCTGTAGCTGCTTCCACATGCAGAAAATTGCTAGATTATAAAGTATCAGCCTTTTCTTTCCCTCCCATCATAAAGATCAGCACAGGTCTTAGGTAGAAACAGCATAGCAATCACAATATTGACAGAATACTAAATCAAAACAAAATCAAGGTTTCTGGCTCTAAATAAATATCCTATGAGTGAATTCAGACTCACCTGTCTTCAGTCGGCCTTCCTCTGAGGCAGGTCACTTGATGACTTTTATATATATGTGTATGAAAAGGTACCCACCCTATGGGCTTTGGAATGTTAATTCCTACCTAGTGTGATGACATTTTTTAAAAAATACAGTAAGTAATATATATTAAGAGCTTAGAACTGTTACGATTCCTTTCATCCAAAGATTTGCACAAGCAGTGGTTAGTAAGACTCAGGACAACTCTGTGAAAGGAAATAAATACTGTTTTTCCTCCATCAATGACCACATTGATGCACAATAAATGACTTGCAGAAAGCATTGCAGTGAATCAGTGGCAGAGGCCAGGCAAAAATCAGATCCCTGTCTAGTGCTCTCCTTGCTTTGCATCTCAGATCAGTCTGGACATGTTTCTGGAACGGTTTTTGTTTTCTTTCCTCAATGATTTCAGATTGGCAAGCCTTTAACTGAGTAGCATACTTCCATATGAATTTCAAAAAGGACAATTAAAGAAAAGCATCTCACTGCTTCATTGCTTGCAGCAAGCCTAATTCAGGAGGCTGACTTGAATACTTTGAGAGCAGAGGCAGGTTTGACTTTCAGATTTGGGGAGGCAGGATGCTACAGCTGAAATGAGGAGGAAAGGAACTGGTCTCTCAGCAGCTGAAGCCAGTGGGGGCACACAGAGGGTCTCTGAAAGACTTGCACCATGTGGCCAAGACACTTTTCCCATATGCAAAACATCTGAGTCGCTTGGAGATTGAAACATGGTCTGGGAGGCCAATGCCCTCTAAGCCTGTCCCCTTTCCCATATTTTTCTCTTCCGCAGACTCTGCCCAGCATGTGTGGAGGCTAGGAATGCAAGATTTTCTTCCAGTAGCTTGTTCTCCACTGTTTTATACATCACATCCATTCCCATTGCTGTCTTTTGGGCTCGAGACACGGTGGGTAGGAAACACTGTTTTGGCCAGACACTAATTACTGGGTTCAAAACCAAGCAATGGTTATTAGTCTGTAAAGCACAGGGGATTATGAAGTGGCCTCAGCACCTTAAAAATCAATAAACAAAAATATCAGGGACTTAGATCCTGAAATAGTATGAAGGAGGGAAGCTTCACTGGAGAACCTAGCCCTGTTGTTACAGGAGGGTTGGGATGTGAGTTAAGGTCAGTCTTAAGTATAAAACTAATTTATTTGGGTGAAACATGGAAATAGTAGACATCTTCCCAAAGATTACAACAAGGCTAGGCGTTCATTCTTATGTTCAAACCTGATATGTTATTGTAGTGTCTCAGATTAGACTATCATTTAATCATTCTTTTACTGGGGTTTAACATTTTAGACAGTAAAAAGTAACATTTGAAATAATGTAAGGTAAGAATCTATGTGGTATCTTTGGAAATAACAGGTAGAAAATAAAGACGTCACATGTACAGTGTGGCTTTAATCCTATCAAAAGGTAATAGTGACCAAAGAAATGCTAGAGGGGAGGAAAGCCAGAAGAAATGAGCTGGGAAAAGGTCAGAGTGCACAGCTCAATAGCAACAAACCCAGTAGATATATTCATTTGTCTTCTATAGAACAAGATAACAAGTGATAGGATGAGAGGATATGGCCTCAAGTTGCGCCAGAGGAGGTTTAGATTTGATATTAGGAAAAATTTCTTCACCGAAAGGGTTATCAAACATGGGAACAGGCTGCCCAGGGAAGTGGTGGAATCACCATCCCTGGAGGTATTTAAAAGACGGGCAGACGTAGCGCTGAGGGACATGGTTTAGTGGTGGTTTTAGCACTGTTAGGTTTATAGTTGGATGCGATGATCTTGAAGGTCTCTTCCAGCCTAGGTGATTCTATGATTCTAAGATAATCTCTATTTGAAAGAGATGTGTTCTCTCAGATAGATGAAAATAATTTAGTATTAACATCCAGTTACCTTTTACAAAAACAGTATCATGTTAGTGATAATAAACCAGTGTTCCTTAGTCACTGAACCTGTGTTCATGCTGATGCCTTGGGACCTTTTTTGAAAAGTAGCCTCCAACCTTAGGTAAGATTTCTTTCCTAATGTGTTGGTGATTGCTGGCAGTCCTTAAGATAAAGTTTTTAATTTAAATACTGTTTGTCTCATTTATTACCCACACAATCACAAATTTTCTCCATTTCACAGTACTGTCACATGAATTCTTAATGCCTGCTCTGTATTGCATTGCTCTTTATTTACTCATTGAGTGGTGGATGTTTTAAGTACAATTATTTTTATCTGTGCTGCTGTATGCTCTTAGGTCCCTGAGGCAGATTCGTTGTGTTCATATAATTTCCAGTATAAGGCCAAAGAAGAGGATATTTTTTCAGCAGCATTACGAATGGGACTTTTTCTGGCTAAAAAACCTCTTTATCCTCACAAAATTTGCCAACTGCCTTTTAGAGTGAATGCCAAAAGTATCAGCCTCTGTGGAAACAACGTCGCACTCACATACACTGAATGGGGCAGGGCTCTAAGCTACAGGGCTTGTCCAAGGCAGCACCACCAAAAAAGACCTACAGGATGTTAGAAAACACGATCTTCTGCTCAAAGACCTCTGTGGGACTGTAAACCCAGAGCAATGAATTCAGGTGAACCACTTCATGAGAGTGGGCTGTGTCTGTCACTACTACAGCACCATTTTTCATTTTTATGCTAGATTTAATTTGGAAAATGATGTCAAGTGTCAGTTACCTCTGACAGCCCATGACCTGACAGAAGGGATGTATACACAGCTGTGATATGATGCTACTTTTGATAGGCTGAAGAGGAGATGAGTTAGAAGGCATCTTTCTGTATATGACTAAAGCAGCTCTTTCTAAATGGCAGGACTTCATAAAGATATCCAGGAATGCGCTGGAGTGATGTCCCTGAAAAACGTTACCTTCTCTCATAACACTACTGTACCTCTTTTTGTATTTTTCTTTATTATTCTTGGAATTTTGTTTAGAAGCACAAGTTTTTGGATTCATATGATATTGTGAGATGCTAGCCCTCATGGCTGATAGTGGGGAAAATATACGAAAGCCATGGAAATATAATTATTAAATTAATATTAAAGAAAAAGGACACAAAGGTTGTAATTTAAAAAAAAAAATATAAAAATTTAAGCCCATTTTGCTGTTGTCTAGTTTTTAACCACAAAGGATGCCAATACATATTCCCCTTTGGTTGGATTTTGGTCAGCACTGTATGCTATTGGGAGGCAGAGGATGGAAGGTCAAGGAAAGAGAAGTTCACTTATCAAATAAGAAGTGCATTTTCTTAAGCTTAAGAAGCAGGAGAGCTTCCTGGTATTCACAGGGGCATCCTGGCAATAAGCTGCAGTCAGTGACCACAGACATGGCTTCCTCATGGTCTTCTGCTGACACCGTTAGTTACACTGAGCTAAAGGGAGCACATTGGACATAAAATGCTACCCAACAGAATAGCATTTTCCACCTGTTTTACATAGGCTTGAAAGGAGTGCACCAGAGATCTAAAGCACACCAAGGTCCAGTACCACCAGTTCTTTCCTACTCACAGATTTTCACATAGTTTTTTTTCCTCCCCCTCATGCCAAGTGATGTACCAGGGTGAATTTTTTTTTCATTCCACTTAATAGAGATGTGATCAAAATGGAGCATCATTTTGAAAAGCATTATGTATTGCATATTCTGTTCTCTTTCAGGTCGAGGGTGATATCATCACATTTCACTGGGCGGTGAGAATGCTATCTAAAAGTACCTGGAACAATACCCATACTAATTACTGTCTCTGTTGTGAGTTTCAACTCTGGTTTTGTAACATCGGCAGGCAGGTGCATTTCTCAGGTTGTTCCTTTTGTCTGGGATGTAATTATACGTAACACCAGGTATTCACAGACTTTGTAACTGCTTTATAGGGCACAATGGCTGACGCATGTCATGGATACCTACCACTAACCGTCCAATTAAAGATGCATCTGTAGCATCACCTCAAACAAGCCCCCTAGAGCTGTTTTGCTGACTTTTAAAGGGATACAGCCAGTTTAATAATTACATTTCCATAGATTTTCTTTTCTACATCTAGTATACCTGTAAGTAATGATAGCAAAGGTCTTCAAACTTTTAAGACGTGAGACTCAGTTTTCACTGTGCTCGGAAGTGAATGGGTGTTGAGGGCCCCAATCTCTTCCTTTATCTTGCTTTTCTGAAAAACGCAGGTGGGCATTGAAATGACATCCTGCTCTGCACAAAGCATCTCTCTAGCCATCATGTAAGATAACTAAGAACAGAAGTGCTTATGAGGGGGAAAAAAAGTATTTTCTTTCTGTTCTCTAAAACAAGACTTTGAATTTTACTGTAGGAAAGTGTTCTAGCAAAGAGGTCACTGGACTGGATCTTACGAGACTTCAGTTCACATCCCAATTTAAAGACATATTTATCACCTAAAGTGAGTCATTTGAAGTTCGAGCCAGGAGAGGGTTTAAGGCCATAAAGCACGAACCAAGGCACTGTCATGCTCCAAAGCTGTGTTCTAAGTACTTGGCTGAGACATAATTCTGCTTCTGTTTGAGTCTAAAGCGGCCCGGTCGGAAGAGGTTGGTCCTTACATCCCAAAGTCTGGGCACTGGACTCTACTTCCCAATGCCATAAGCTCTGGGTGAGTGGGAGTTTACGAAAAGTACTCACAAAAAGTGGCTGCGATGCCCACTTTGTTTAAACCAGCCACGGCAGAAGCAAGACCAATCTTGGAAGATAACCTCTCGAAGGCAGAAACCTACACTAACCTCTCTTTTGTGTAAAACACTCATGCGCCTTACCAAAACTGGATGCATGTGTGTTCACTCTTCAGCCTGTCAAGGTTGTGTTACTGCACAGCAGAAAACACCAGAGCCACAGGGGAAGTTGGTGGGAAGACAAGGGAACAGCTCTACAGCCCCTGTAGGGACACACCTGAGTCAGCTTCAGGTTCCTGAGATTGCCTCGGTGTTTCATATTGAACAAGGCGGGGGGTAGTAGTAAGCATGGAAAATACACAAAGTACTGGGAATAGGGAGGAAAACCTTATCTCCTCTCAAATCCCTAAGTCATAAAGTCACACATTCTCTTGATCCCTCTTTCCAGTCCCACAAACCTGACACTGTGCTATACACAGCTCCAGAAGGGAGGGTGGAGAGGAATGCTATACTTGGGTAAAACATTTTGTAGTCGCTCGCTTTGGCAGCACTCAACAGCCTTCTGGATGCCTTGGATCCCGCCCCAGGGCACTACCTGCTGGAGAGGAAACCAACACACCTAATCCCAAATTCTGGATTCCAGGAAAAGACTGAAGTTAGCTACTGGAGCACTTAATTCTTGATGTTCCTAGGCCCTTCAGTAGAGCTAGTCTTGTTTTGGTTTCTCACATACAAAATGAGGATAGTACATTCATGACTAACATGGATGTCAAACTAACATCCATTAATAATTAATTATTAACTTTACCCATTAATCATAATAACTATTAAGAGCATTTCTGTGTGCCTGGAATTCTTGATACAAAGCATTAAGGCCTGTCAACATTCTAGAAACGAAACAGGAAACAGTTTCAGACTTCTTTTCTAGGGCAGCACACTAACAAAAGAAATAATTAGCAAGAAGGAAGAAGATCAGGAAAGGAATTAATGGGGATTTGTGCATTACAATCACCTGATTTTCATACAATGTCATCTTGGGAAAAGCCAGTGGTCACTGAAGATTGCATGGTTTGTGAAGCTGATTAAGTTAATTTTTAAACCTTTTTTATAAGAGTCACATGTTGAAATCATACCAGGCAGATGATGTCTGAACAGGCGGTGTTCAAAAAGGCAAGGCATGTTAACACAGACTGAACACTGAGCTGACGCAGCTACATGGCTCCTGCATCAGTGGTGGTTTACTTTAGGCAGCTCAGGCCATGGCTGTAATAGCTAATCCAAAAATGTAGCCTTAGAATATGCACCTCATTGGATCTCTAAAAGCAAATTTTCTTAACTACCCCCTTTTATCAACAATTATCAAATATCTCTCAGTGTATACGCACTTAAAATTAATCCACCAAATTTGAACAAGAGGTTTTTTGGTGATGGTCTCGTCTCTTATCTACTACTATTGCCAGTTTGATGTGTTAGCTTAAATTGATGAAAAAGGTATGGGCATATGTTCCCTTTTGCAGCACCCAATACAAAATGGTGCTCTCCAGGGGGACGGATAACAAGGAGCATCTGGGTGACTGGAATGTCTTGGATCACCACAATCAGTTTTTACTGGCTTAACACCGAAGGCTCCAAAGCACGATCCAACAACAAAAGATCAGAGTAGCAATTTGAACAATTACTTCAGAGCAGTAATTTGCTCAAATGTAGTAGAACCTACCTATCTATTTATCCTTTAAAGGGGGCTTAGGGGCAACATCCCTCTGAGAAGAGTTCTAAAATATTCTACTGTAACATCAAGTACCCTCGACTTCCGATACCTAGAGAAGCTTTCCTTAAACTCTGGAGTGTAACCCTCACTCTCAAACTGTTGTATACATCCGTTCTAAAGAGACAGACAGATAAACCCACTACTGACAGAATTTTCCCTTAAAAAGGTGGAATATGCAGCTATTGACTATGCAATGAGTACAAAACCCAGATTATTTCTGGATCAGCTTGTGCATCTGTGTGCACGCATGCGTGTGTATGCAAGAGAAAATAACACCATCCCTCACACTGGCTTGAGGACACCGGCTTTACTCTTACATGAAGACAAAGGGCTTGTTTTAGAAACTGTACTGTTCAAAGCCCAACTTCTGTAGAAAAGCATTCCTTATAGAATTTCTAAACAGGAAATAGCACAATGTGGATTACTTGCAACAGAGGACTGGAAGGCATCAATTCATCTTTTGAGTCAGCCTCCCTCAATGACCCCTATTACACTTGCAGGCAATTCAACCTACTAATAGGGTCTGACAGCAGCTGCTCAGTTGTTGCCCTCTCCAGTTTGTTTCTCAACTCATCTCTTTCAGGGACCAGACTTCTTCACACTTCCCAAATCCCAAAGCTCAACTCAGCACTTAACCTCTAGGTAGATTTCTTGAGCGGACCATCACAAGCATAAAGTGGGATCAATGAGCAATCAAAGACTGCCCACTCAAGTCCAAATATTCCAGCATTAAGAGCTGAACAACACAGATCTTGTTTGGTTATTATTGTCTCCATGCATTTCTTTAATGATTACTTCATGCAAGCATCAAGCGCAGACTTCAGCACTAATCATTACTAAAGTTACATGCTGAGTTCATGCATAAGCCCCATAACTTCAAAAGCTATACGCAAGCATTTCTCATCTCTTTATTGTATAATACCCTTTCATGGCTAACACATGCCAGACCAGGTACCATTTTATGATTAGCCTAGGGTCAGGAACCTTATTTAGTCATGTCCTTACATATATGATCTACCTGCTGTAAGGAGTTAATCACATGCAACCTGTGTCCTTTCTAGATATTGTGTATCATCATGTATCAGCCACACTGCCACTAGATCACTGTTGACAAAGTTAAGCTTTGTGCTCTTCAGGTCTGTACAGCTGACATTTCTTTCAGTTGGTGTTCTCTGTATTGTTTACACTTCTGGCTTTCTGATCCAGGTCTTATTATCACGGACACTTCATTATTTAATCTGCACTGCAAAATCACTGAGCTTTATCATAGAACAGTAATTTGTTCCTCATTACTCAAACTAGATGAATTTTGCATTCTTAAAGAATTTTAAAGTTTCAGTGAAAATAAAATTCTTGGATTTGGATTGTTCATCTCAAAATAATATGCAGATCAAGAATGGGGATCTTACCAAGAGGACCGTTCAATGAGTTTTAATCTTCATTCAAGACAGAAAATGCAGAAAGCAGACATGAAAGCAAAGACTTGAAGCAGACAGAGCTATGAGGCTGCTACTTCAAAATAAATTTAAACTTGTAAGTACAAACAGTCTCAACTTCCCCTTTTACCCAAACCACACATTACTGCAAACTCCTTGTATCAGCACTGGAGTGCATGTGGCCATATTACAAGACAGATGAAAGAAGAGCTCCAACTGAAGATTAACCTAGAAAAAAATCAGCAGCTTAAACTGACACGAAACCACAGACTCCAACTAGTATTTGCATGGAGTGTGTAATGGGGCTATTCACACATGGAACTGAATAACCTCTAACAACGCACCATGCTGGAATCCTGACAAGCCCACAGGTGTTTCCACACAACACGCAAATACATTAGACATGATTTTATATTTCCACAGTCTATTCAACATAATTAGGACCCGGAGATGAGCCCTGCTAAGGCACTCTTAAAAAACGCTATTGGAACATTGGTTTCCTAATTTCATGCAACTGGATGAAAAACAAATAACAAAAAAAGCACATTCTAGTGCATTTAGAGAGTTTGTGCATTAAAAAGGAGATCAACTTGAAGTAAGTTTACTTTATGCTTCTAGTAGACTAATAGGCAGCTGTGTACATCTTAAGCTGATCACGTTCTCAAAGTGATGTCTTATGTTAGACAGACCTGTAAGCTCTAAATCTAGAAAGAGCACATGCAACTTTCTGATGGACCTTATTAAAAGAAAAAAAATAACCCACAGCACCTAGACCACCTTATTCGAAAGGATGCAAAAGTCAACATTAGAATTAAAATAATTTTATTTCAATGTACATGAACAGAAATAAAATAGAATTTTTTAAAACTTAAAGATATATTGCTGGGCTGGCCCAACCCCAAGCATTCTCTGCTACAAGGCAGCAAGATTGACTAGACCCACTTCACTGCTTTTTGGGCCAACTGGATTCAAAGTACCACCTCAAAAGGGTCCTTCAGCACACAGCAAACTATTTTTTTTGAAAATGAAAAGAAAACCCAAACTCTTCACCTAGCCAGAAATTTTACATTATGTTCCAAGGAATATCTCCCTTGAAAATTCTGTCCATTACTTAAGAACAGTACACAGTATGCGGCGCTGTATCTAAACTTAACGGATCAAGGTTTCTCCCAAATACTTTTCTCTATTCTACTCTCTTGTACAAAGCACCTGCTATAAAATCCACACATTCAAATCCATAGAATTATACAAACCTGTGAACAAGGCTGTTTTCAGTATGCTTGTTACTACGTGCTATTACCCGCTGTATCAGCTTTAACATGCAGTGTCCATAGATGGTAAAAGGGCATTTCTCTTGACCATCTATTTCAGAATTCACAGAAGTTACAGCTGTTTTTGCAACTTATAGTGCAATGTAGTCAAGTTATTCAATATCATGATATGGCACTGTAAGATAAGCAATCATTTGTTAAAATGCACAATTCCTTTACTAATCATTTTGTGGTGCTTTACTGATAATATAAGTAATAATAAATTTAAAAAGACAACTGGAAGAGGAACTGATAGGGAAAACTTTTTTTAAAAAGTGTCTATCATCTCCTTTAATAAAGAAAATTAGAAAAAAACCTGGAACTGTCAGATTCAAGGAGAACAATAGGAAGCAGTTCTTCATACAATACATTTAATCTGTGGACTCCTTGCCATATGATGTGGATGCTAGGATACTGTGAGGATTTAAAGAGATTTTTCTTCCATGGTTTTAACCAGCAAATGCTCTCAGATACAGAGTTCCCCAAGCCCCAGATTTCTTAAAATAGATTCTGGGGAAGCATTGCTATCTTCTGACCCTGTTTTTACTCTTCCTTGTGCATCTGCTTTTGGCCACTGATACTGGGTGTTGGGCCAGAGGGACCTTTGGTCTGACTTGGTACAGTTGTTTCTAACAGTTACTTCAAAACACTTCATAAACTTACACTTAAGACAAAGTTCATCATTTACCACGTTATTTAGTTAGGAGGACTCAGATTTCTGAATTACAAATTACTTCCAAAAGAGGAAACAAAAAAAAAATATTTAAGCTTTTTTCTGCTATGACTCAGTTGTATAAAACTGTATAGAAAAATGAGTGTTATGTGCAGATGTAATGAAAAGCAGTAAGCTTTATAAAAAACATTCTTAGAAATGTACCAAGCATAAACAAAAGATGATTTACAAATACATTTAGCTGTTCTTCTAGTCATCATCAGAATCTGAATCATATTTCTTTCCTCTGATGGTCTTCTTATCCAACTTTGTAAAGCTTGTTCCAAATTTCTTTTGACTTTGAAAAGGTGGGTCCATCAAGTTTCCACTAGAGAAGAGTAAGACGTTGATTAAAGCCATATTCATGCAGACAGTAAGCAGCAATTCTAATTACCTGTTTCTCCAGAAAAACATTGTAAAAGAACACAACCCCTACTCCCTAAAGCCACCCTAAGTAGCATTGCAGTGTTGCTAGCATAGCACATCCTAGACAAAATGGCCTGGATAACTGTAGTTAAGACAGGAGTGTGAGTGGAGCTCTAGAGAAAAACTGTCTGAAAGGGCTTTTCCTGCAAACTAGTCATGCTAAAGAAAACTGTCTCTCAGATTAAACAGTAACCAGGGAATTACAGAGATACTTCTCAAAACAAATGAGGAGCCAGAAGTACAAAAGAAGCTAGTGTTCTGTAACAGGGACTTTGGAGTAGAAATAGACGAGTCAAAACTGGGTTTTGTACTGCCAGAAGTCACCTTGTACTATCTCTGGCTAGGCCAGACAGAGCAGCTTCCCATCAGACACTGCACTCCAGCTAGTGGACTATGAGGGACTCATGCCTCAGTGTGCAGGTATGACCCTGTGGGAGCTTTCTCATCAGTGCGTGGGTCCATGGGTTGTTGGGAACAGCAGGTGTTCACATAAAGCTGGAGTACCCACATCTCCTACAGCAGGGGTGTGCTGTAGGAGATCCTCCCCTTGGTCAGAAAATGGTGTGTGTGCTTTCACTCACATGACCTGTGAGGGGTTTGCATATAAGTGTCAGTGAGTGAGCAAGCAATTAGAACCTTCTGGAATTAGCTAGAGAAGGGTGTCTAGACATTTGTAGGTATTAATGTTTTGTAAATAACATTTTGCTGATATTGATCCTAAAGGTACAGTTCACTGATTGCTAGTTAATTACATGTCAGTAATAAGTCAATACACCACTCGAATCCTGATTTTGGTCAAACCACGTGACCTGAACAGTTTTCCGCTAAATACAGTATATCCTTTCACCACCTGCTATCCAACAGGTTGAAGGAAAAGAACTGTTTCTAGGCTCTGAGGAGGACTATCTCCTTTTCAGGAACTCCAGAGAGTGGGACATTACATTCACAGCAGGATGGAAATGCAACGCTTTTACATAAATGGAGGTCTCCTGGAATGGATCTCCTGAGCTGTGCAGATACTGTGGCTCACTTTGCAAAGCCAGGGTACCAAAGTCAGGATCTGACAAAATGAACAGACAACGAAACAACGCCCCCGCTCCACAAGGAGCTAAAAGCAGAATACACAGTACTAGTAGAGTCAAGTAGGAAGTAAAATTATGCTGTAAGCCAAGGTACTAATATTTAACAAGTTCTATACAGCTTGGTACAACTCCATTGAAAGATTTCTCCCATAAAAGGTTGTTGCTGTCTAGAATATATATCCAAGCTGCCTTTGACTCCTCTGCATATTTGCTTGTTACTGAGCTGGGAAGTCGGTATCGCCACTTGTTTTGAATGACAAATTTTCATTTCAGTCATTTCATCTGAAATTCAACAGCTACTAAGCTAAATTGAACAGTAGTTTCTTTGCCTTTAAGATACAACATTACTTCTTGCCAAAATTTGGAAATTAGACATTGAAATAAATTCAGATAATGAAGTTTAAAAAAAAAAAAGCCAAAGACACTCAAAAGAGCAAAATTAACCTAAAAAGATAAAGATGACATTTTAGCCACACTAGAAAGCAAAGCAGAAGGTTCTGGTAAATGATTCTTCTGTAAAGTTAAGCTACTGTGGTGACAGTTATCTTCTACTGCCTTCTATCCTGTAGTCTTAAATGTGGGATTTATGATGACTATATTGTACTGCTACACAAACAATTTATTTGAATTTCTGCAACTTATTTTCACTTTCTGTACTATTCATTGGAAAAAACCCCCATATTCATGCATGTAATATGGTCCAGTTCAAGGATGACTTGCTGAGTTTTCTCTGAAGTGGATAAAAAATGCTCAAACTTTACTGCATTGCAACTGTGACATCTCAGCATCTATAGCTGATTTAGAAAGGATTACACTAGATGCATGACTGAGAGGCCATACCAAAGCAGTGTAGCTACTCTATACACCTCTTGCCTCATGGCAAGAACTTTCTATTTTTATTACTGTACAAAAAGGGCAATGTAACACTCACTATAATTTCTCAATACTATGCCAAAGAGATACTCTCTTCTTTTCCTAGCCAAACCACACAGATTAAATAACTGGATTAAACTCTGGTGTGTCTTAAGCATACAACATACCAGTCAAAGTTACAAACTTTTACAGATTCTCCTGTCTGCAAGCATGTTCTCCTTGCGCTGTATCTGAGAATAAAACAATCACAAAACAATTAATTACCTGTAATTAATTACATCTGCACAGCCTAATCTCCATTCTAAGGTCTCTGTAGTGAAGTCATCAGTGTTACCGAGATCAGTAAAGCCCACAACATAGTCTTGTGTTTTTCCGTCTTTAACTAGTGCTAGAGTGGGAATTACTTTGATGCGCAGTCTCTCGCACAAGAAAGGAGATTTTTCAGCATTTAATTTCAAGAATTTTGTCTCAACATGCTTTTTTGCCAATACGGTCAAATGTTTGTCCATTATTTGGCACCTGTGAAAAAAACCCAAAATATATAAAGTATTAGAATCAATAAGCTGAAGAATATGTATTTTAGAGAAAGTTTAAAAGGAACAGTAAAGAACTAGTTCTATCGTGTTAATTCCTCAGATTATGATGTTTGTAATTAAGAATTTAGTTTCAAGATAAACTGTGTCTCAAAGGTAGCTAGATTTAATGACTAACAGAGTAACGGCGTGGAGCACCTTTATTGCATAATTACGCTATCCATTTCTCTAATTTCTTCCTAATTACTCCCACATACACCTGAAAGCCTCTCTCATTTCTTGAGGCTTGCATTTATTGGTGAAATTTCCCTCTGACTTCTATTTTTCCTGCTCTAGCTTCACTGCCTGCCAGCTGGAAAAATTTCTCAAAAACTAACATTCACATCTTCAGAAAAGTACTCTCAACATGTTACAGCATTTTGGTTTTTTTTTTTTTTTAGTCACTACCCCCAAAACAGATATGCATTAACACACTGTACAGAAAAAAAAACCAACCAAAAAACCCCGGTATTTGCACAGACTGCTTCAGTAGGGCTACAGGCAAAAATGTTTCACTTTTCTCTTGCAATGGAATAGGAGTGAGCATACAATTATTGTTTCTCAGCTAAGGGGCAGTAACATGAACTGCTCAAAATACTTGTCAGATGGCAGAGATTTGTGGACTTGCCACCTGAAATCTCAACTTCCCAGATTGTCTTCTTTAAGTGGTTTGGCTTAGCTGCATGAGATCTGTGATGTGACTGTTCTTGAACTCAAGAGGAGAGCCAAGCAGATCAAACAGCTGGAGTGGGCAAGGATGAAAGCAATTTGATATTGTGGTTGGTAAAACTGACACACTAGCTTCAAGCTGGTTGTCAGCATGACACATTTTACAAAGAACTTTCTCTAAAGTTCTTTCTCCTGTCTGAGTCTACAGACTTTGTTGGTTCAAGAAACAAGAACCAAACAACTCAAACCTGTTCTAAGCTACTTTATTTGCAGAGACAGTCTTTAAACTTCTTTGAATAAGAGCTAGCCAAATACAACCGCTTCAGATATTTCTGAAATTTAAACATTTAACGTGGAAAATGTAGGACGGAAATATCTCACTGCATAATCCAGCATTCACCTCTTTCAATTTCTCACATTGAGGCTGTTTCAGTTTATATTCTGTAAGCTAGAGAGAACATGACACCTTGGGGGGAAAAAGCAACCAACCAACACCAGGACAACTGTCTTCTCCTTCAACAAACTACTCTACTTTGCAACTGCATTTTAACAGAAGACCTTGAGATAGAGCCACAACCTAGAACTTCTGAAATTCTTCCAAGGAACTGGGAGATCTTATTTTAGGTTCCTATTCTGAGGCAGGACATATTCTCAGATCTAGGTCTCTCACACCCTAAAAAAGTGACATAACCACAAAGGCACAGGCACAAAGGGAAAGCAGCTGCAATTGGTATCCACAGATCCTTTCAAAATAAAAGGTTAAATTCTGAAGATGCCTTAACAATTTTTTGTTTATATTTTTATTTTTGTTTGCCAGAACTGTCCACAATATCTGTCTGGAATAACCAAAGTGATCTTTTTGAAATGCTGCTCCTGTATCGTCACTACTTTTACAGATCTGGCTCCCTCAAACTAAATCAATAATGAAACACAGCACTCTCAAATATTGTCAAAGAAGTTATAAATTTATATTCTAATCAACTACGTAACAGAGTATTAATTGTTGTCAAATCATGTTCAGGTTAACTGGAATGAAAAAAAAATTAAATAATCAAATCTTGAGAAGGGAGTGAGATTTGGAAAATGAAGGAAATGGAATACTTCTAAAAATGCCTATTTATTTCTGGGATTTGAAAGAACAAAAGAACATGCCTGTTTTTCTAGACATCTGTAAGTAGAAGGTTTCTCGAGAACAGCTTATTTACTATACCTGAACGTTGTATCTCTATAGAAATGGCAAACCACATTTTTACTTTCTTTGACTTCTTGGAAAAAGTCTCTCTCACTTGGGATTTCTCTGTACTCTCCATGTCCTTTTGAAAGCCACTCCTTTTGGAAAACATAAAAGAAGATAATTAATATGGAGTTTGTTAGTCCTGCACCTGCCATGCAAGCTCTACAGCTTTTAAGAAAAATAAAAGAGGGGGCCTGCAGTGGAAACCTATTTCATACAGCAAATAAAAGGAGAAGCAAATTACTTCCCCCTCTTTAGTTCTGTTTTAAAAATACGCAAAGGTCACTAGGCTAGAAAATACTTTTGGGTTGCCTCTTTCTCAACAACAGATAGGTGGCTGAGGAGTAAGGCTACCTTACTTATTTGGAAATACAAATGTTGTACAGAGCTGCATAAATGTCTGCAGTGCAGCCTCTCAGTAAGACTAGAGTAGGTCAAAAAGAACACAGACCGAAACTGCTAATCGACAGCCTGTGCTACTCTTCCTAAAATGTTTTTGTACACTCAAAAAATTCTTGTCTAAAACTGATTCAAGTCATTACACGTACTTAAATAGATGTCTTCTAATTTTTCCCTCTATGAAAAAATCAGGGAGAAAAAAGCCTAACAACTCACCTGCAACAGATGATATTTATCTATCAAATATACACTGAAGGTATCTTAATATGAGCCAGGCTTCCAGAAAACCATTCAGAAAAGACATGCATATCATTAGTCACAAAGTGTATGGAGAAACAGTATTTCACAAGCTAAAATTTACATGCAACTTCAAAACCTGCCTGATTAAGTGTGCAAACACAGTTTAGAAAAAAGTTAATCTTCTAGATTTTCAATATATGCAGTTAAGCCCAGCTTCTACAATACTGAAAGTTAACTGTAGTGTATTACAACAAGTACAGACTAAGCTAAATGATTAGAAATAGTGCAGCATGACAGAACTTGACAAAAAACTTTAATTTCCAGTGGGGGGAAAAAGAATATAGATAAATCACTGTTCTTGATTTTGCAGTTTTGTCTTAGTAGAGTGACAAAAAAGAAGTTTCCAAGCAAACCAAAAATATCCTGTAAGCTAAACTAGGATAGAACAAAGAATTCTGAACATCGTACACATTAAAAATGCATAGGATTATGAGCACACGAAGAAGTCATCATGCTGCAAATCAAGAGCCGACTTATCCTTCAACAGTGGGTATGCATTAATTCCCCTCTGCACAATCCTATCCCAGAATAGTGTGGCAGCTTCCTCCTTTTACTGAGTAGTATCCTACTTCAAATTTGCATTTGAAAATGCATGAGAACAGTGACTTAAGATCAACTGACATGAACAAGTTTTCGCATGAGAACTACCACATGTCACATCCAAGAACATTCAAGTGTTATGACTTCTGAAAAAGGAAAACACGAGAATCAAATATAAACTGAACTTCTGAAGACAAGCAAATAGTGTGCCACTTTCTGTTTCTGTGTTTAGAGAGTCAAAGCTGCTAACACTGCCTGTCCTCCAGCATCCCAACCATGCCATGACATTTTACTGCATTCCCGTTTCAAAGCACAGCATTAGCTTTTATGGGTTCCACCACAGCCAGAGTATCTCCTTTCAACCCAGTCACCTCTCCCCCAACCCAGTCTATTTCTTTGTTTAGGTTTGCTTAGATGGAAAAAGCTAAGAAACCTATGGCTTCCCTACTTACAATTCAGGTCTCACACCATATGTTACCAAAATTTTGGTGAGAACCATGTTCAAAGAGACTTTTTGGGGAGCACAAAGACCACAATTTAGCATGAGGTATCGGGGACCAAAGCAGAATTTCTTTCCTGCAAGAAGAAATGAGCAGTCATACAAAGACATTTCACTGGGTTAGAAGGAGTGGGACAAACCATTCCACCCTAGGAACAAGGAAAGACCCTGTGTTATTCTACAAAGAGAAGAGCATGCATCACTTACATGCCGTTAAGTAACAATCTTCAGAATTCAGAAGCTTAAGGAGCCTAAAGGCTTACGATTAGGTTGCCTACAAGGCTTATGCTTCCAGATAGCAACGTTCAGTGAATACGGACACACTCAAATCTTTGTACGAGACTCTTTATGCTATCCTTATTGTAAACAATCATAGAGGTTCTTCTCTCCTCCTGTTAAAAAACACAAAGCATGCACACATGGACAGAAACTCGCTTTCCTGGATAATTTAAAATAAATAAGTACAGAAAGGTGAGGAAGAAGAAAAAAAAACAAAAACAAACTCCCAAAACACTCGGTTCATATATACAATTTCCCTAGGATTTTCAAAAAGTCTGTTACACTGTACACATCAAGAGTCTATGTAACTACAGGAATTACTTGTTTCTGCTGCTGGGCCTTTTTTAGTGCCTCAAGCCTCCTTTGTTTAAGGCGTTCCAATTCATCTTCATCCATTTGGTCCAGCTTCTGCATTTCAGCATCCAGGTGTTCCTCCACAACCTTGGTAGTCTGAAGTATTTCATTCTCCAGAACTTTTTGAAGTATTTCAACAGAGGTATCAGCAGCCATCTTTAACTAGAAAGCGATCTCTTCAGAGCTGTGGAAATAGTGATACATGGAATTAAATTTATACAAACACTTAATTCAAAGCCTGATCTCTCTTACTAGCAGTTCACACTGTAGAGAAACAAAATGTTATGCTATTTGAAGATAACAGTACATAGTTCTTTTTTATATCGCAGTGCCCTTTGGAGAATACTTTCACAATGAACACAGATGGCAACAAAGATACCGGTCAAGTCCTATTCTCTCAATCCCAAAGGCAGCTGTTGAAAGTGCACACGAACCTGATATTACTCATGGATATGAAGAAGTAAAATTCTGCAGTTCCAAAGGAACACTCACGCTGTGCCAGATCATGTACCTTTAATAAATATTCTGAAACTAGAAGATGCAGTCGGAAAGCTCCAAGCTGCTGGGAGGAGGTGTAAGACGTCTCAGAATGTCTAAGCAACGCTTAGTATATAAGTTTCCACCAGTAGTTTAAATGCAATTACTTTAAGTACATGATGCATATTAAGATATTTAAATCCTTGTTAACACTCCTCCCCTCAGCTCAAAGAAAGACAAGGCACTCAACAACAAATGCTTTAGGCCAATACACTGCTTCAATTAGTGTAAGAAAACTGCTATTGCAAACACCACCCTGTGGCAGCCAGCGAAAGGATTTAAAAAACCCCAACAACCACTACCTAATTGCTGTGTGAAGAAACACAACTAAAATAATTTTCTGTAAAGTTCCCCCTGCGCTAACATTTCAAAAGGCACAAAATACTACGGCTGGGGTGCATAAAGAGCTGGGGCAACATAATTGATTGCTCTCCCCAATAAACTTACACTACAAAAAGCTATCACTGTAACAAGTGACAATTTTGAAACGGGGACAGTGCACAGTCACTCTAACCTGACTCTCAACCTGCAGGCCACAGACTTGATGTGCTGAATTTGAGTTCCAGAGTACTCTTGGCTGTATTTCAAAACAGCCAAACTACAAAGCCAACAGCACCAGTAAACACCTTGCATACAGAGGCAAGAAAGCATTTTAAGTAGTGATGGGCAAACTACCAACAACATGGCAGCACTCCAAGTGTAATGCAACATCACCAGTGCTAAGCCTGCTGCCACTCTCCACACGTTGTCACAGCCACACTTGCTCTGACCTGCAGCACCTTGAGTCCCTCTCCCCAAAGCTGTTAACTGCAAAGTCTCTCCATTAGCCTTTTCTATCCCGCTTTCTTGTACTTCCAGAGGAAATAAGAACCTTGCTAGCGCAGGTCACAGGCCACGAGGTCTTCAGGAGAGGGAGGGAATCCTGCTCTGCTGGGGCAAAGGGAGGCTTGTCCTCCAAGTAGACAGGAAGGAAAATGGAAAGTCAGCCCTAGGCAGTCTCCACTACAGCCCGAGGTCCCAGAGGGCTCTCGGCTCCCCAAACCGCGGAAGCCTAGGTGCCAACAAGCGTTTCCTACGCAGCAGGGGCCCTGCGCCCACGGCCCGCTCCCAGGGGGCTCCGCACCGCTGGCAGGGCCGCGGTCCTGCCCGCCCCGCCAGGGAGGGGCGCCGGAGGCCCGGCCGGCAGCTCCCACCGAAGACCGCTCACAGCGGGGCCAAGGGCCTCCGCCGGCTGCGGGGCGAGAGGGAGCGGAGGGGGGAGCCGGCAGACGGCGGGACACCGCGCAGGCGCCGCGCGCCTCCGCCGGGCCGTTACAGACAACGGTCGCCCGCGCGCCCACCCACCCAGCTCCTGACGAGCTCTCCAGGGAAAACCTCACCCTCCCCCAGCCACGGTGCCGGCCGCACCGCTCCCCCCCCAACAATCGGCCAAAGCCCCGACACGACACGACACCACCACTCACCCTTCCGCCGCTCCGCGCCTCTCCCCGCCCCACCTGCCGGCCGCGCCCCGCCAGCGTCTCGCGAGAGCCGGGGCGGGGCCGCTGCCACGTGCGCGCGCACGCAGGGCTCCTCGACGCCTTCACTGGCCGAGGCGGCGGGCGCGCCCCTGCGGTGGGCCGGCGCCCAGCGCGCATGCGCCGCTCGGGCGGGGTTGTTGCTCCTGCGGTCCCGCGGGAGGGGCGGGGCTCAGGCGGGGCCCCTCCCATTCCGCGCCGCAGCTCCGCCCCGCGGGGACTACCCGTGCCGCGACGCGCTGCCCACCCACGTTCCGTCCCCCTAGCAACCGCGCTCTGGGCGGGGCTTGGCCGCGAGGGGGCGTGTCCTGCCCCGCCCCTTCCCTCACCTCAGCGTGCCACCGCGGCGGCGGCGGGCGGTTATAACGGTTGTAACGGCTGCCGGTGCGAGCTGGGAGGGCCGGCCGCCGCCTTTCTGGGGGGGGCTCCTTCTCGGGCTTGGGCGTGTGAGGCCGAAGGCCGAGCCTCCGCAGGGAGTCGGGGCGCGGCGGGGGTGTAACGGCCGGGAGCCGCGGGCCTGGCCCCTCGAGCGATGCCGTGAGGTAAGGGCGGCCTGCGCGGCGCCTCGGCGAGGACAGGCGGGGCTGGCGGGGGGCGGACGAGCGAGCGGCGGCGGGGCTCGGCCGGACCGCTGCGGCAGTCTCTTTGAGAAGACGGCAGTGTTGGAGTAGCCGGGGCTTGTCGTCTCTTTGCTCTTCTTGCAAGGGCGCTAGAAGATTCACGGATTTAAATAACGGGATATTAAAGTGTGTTTTCAAAAAAAAACCCCGAGTGTTCTGCTTTCTTGTTTCCTGGAAATCTGACGCCCCGGTACTGAAGTACGCTGATGAGGAAGGTGGGGCGGGAAGATAAAACTCTTGGCCTACTCCGCAGTCCGCTGGGAGCCTGGGTGGGAGAGGCCGATAAGGGAGTGGTAGCTGAGTAAAGGCTGAGGGAAGCGAGGGTTTCAGGGAGTGAAGCAAGATGGAGGTGGCGATCCTGAGGCTTGAAGGGTGAAGACAACCGTGAGGCTTGCTCTGTCCGCTGAAGGAATTGCTGTAGCGGGGCCAAACTCCCTGCAGGGGAAGCTCTCTTCCCGGAGCCGAGTTTGACCACTGAGCTCTAAACCCTCTGTCCCCGGCGAGGCGCTGCCCGCCGCCGGCAGCCCTCCCCTCCGCTGCGCCGGTCCTCCCCTGCCCCGCCCCGGGCCTGGGCCGGGCAGCTCCGCCCGCTCCCCCTCCGGGCCGGCGGGGGGCGCCAGCGGACGTAGGCGCTACCCGAGCCGCCGCTCGTCGCGTGCCGGCGCGGGGCAGGCCGGGACGGCGGGGGTGGGGCGGGCGGCGGGGGCGGCTTTACCATATGCGCGGGGCTGCGCGCGGGCGGGCGGGTAGTGCTGAGGCGGGGAGCGGGCGCCGGGGCCGCCGCCATGGGCAAGAAGCAAAAGAACAAGAGCGAGGACAGGTAAGGGTGGTAGTTGACCCCCTCTCCTTGCCCCCCTCCCCCGGCTGCTGACAGCAACGGTGAGCGCCGGTGCCGCGGCGCTGAGTCAGGCCCTGCCGGGGCTCGCGGCCTCGTCGGAGGCGGCGGCGGGCAGGCGGGGCTCGCCGGGCCCGACCTGACGGCATCGAGGCGGAAGGCCCGGTCGTGCTCCTCGCCTTGGGGAGCCGCACCGGCTGTGCGTGCGGGCCTGGCTGGCGGCGGAGGCCCGAGGAGACGGTGGCGGCGGGGCGCGACTGGGTGTCCCGCGGGCGGCGGTGTGGAGAGGGGGAGGCCGGCTGTCCCTGAGGCCGGCTGCGGCAGGAGAAACTTGGCCATTGGCGCTGGAGCGGCTGCGTTGCTGCCGCCGTCTTCGCGCTCCCTCTGAAAGGTTCTTCCCTCAGCCTGGCCCGGGCTCTCGGGGAGTTTGTCCGGCAGCAGGCAGTGACAGGCGGCCGCTGGTTGTACGCGCAGATCTCGATTGTCAGCTGAAAATAGCTGCCTGGTTCAGTTGCGGTGCCTGAAGTATTTTTGGGATTTTTTTTTTTTTTTAAATGGGAGACAGTGCTATAGATCATGCTAGAATTTAGTGATTTGTGCACGTTTAATAAATGTAGATGTTAGATATTTTAGTGGTTGGATGATAAGAAGATCACTTCTGTGGTGATGTGCATATTATCTTGGATACTGCCCCATCTGTGAAGTTTTTTCTGTGTAGGAGATTCTTATAATGGCAGCTATATTAACCATATGGAACACTGACAGAATAATGTTGGGTATATATACACTGGCAGGAGAGAACATATTGTTACTTATTGTAAAATAATAAATACAAAAATACAATCAATTTGGAGAGTGTTTTTATTTGTTAATACTGACAAGGAGTTAAATGAAAACTGACATCTTAAAATACGTATGAACTAGAAACTACAACTTTTTTTTCCTTACCTAGACTGCTCAATTTGTATATCCTTTTTGAGTCATTAAGTGTTTCTCTTATGAAAGTACTGTCTATGAAGGCTTTTTCACAAAATATTATTTCCTCTCTAAGCATTTCTTAGATGTGTATTGCATTAAAATGTTGATGTTAGTGACTTAAGGCTGTTACCCTTTACCAGATTAGGGTGTAAACTCTTTTAGTTTCTCTGGTCCTTTTTGGGTAGTGAGTATTTTGCTAATGAGGTATTTTGCTTGTCTGACTATTTTTCCTCGCAGCTTTTCCCACACCATGTATGCTGCTTTGTAGTGTCTGTTGTTCTCAGCTTGTTTCATGGGCTGTGTTTCACAGGTGTCTCTTGGGAGCAGCTCTGTGGAGGAGATGAGTCAAGTGTGATTTGAGAAAGAAGAGGGAAGGGTTGGATCTTTGTGCTCTAAAGGAAAGAATGCCTAGTGCTCATCTTTGTACTCGGTGTGGTGGATGACAGTCACGTAGAAGCCTTCGGGTACTGAAGCACTGCTGCTCAGGGCCCTTCCAGTGACAGCAGCTGGTGTGCAGGGGACGCTTTGCGAGTTTTGGTGCCTACTGGATACCTTGTTCTTTTTGTGTATTTGCATGTATTTCTGCGTGTCTGTAAATTACTGAGCATGCGCCTCTGTTGAGTGCTATGTGCAAAATCTCATTTATGGCTAAAAAATGGAAGCATACCTTAAAAGGGAGGCTAATAATTTATTGTTAGAATAATTGAAATCTTACAAACCTAATGATTATTAATCCAGATGTAATTGTTACAAAAAAAGAAAGAACAATAACGCAGTTAAAGTAGTTACGCTTACCGTGTCACTGCTGCTCTGAGTCCTAAGGTCAGTGGCTTCATCCTGGTGGTTTTGAGCTGTTAGGGTGAGTTGTCAGCATCAGGTATCCTTCATGAGGAGCAGTATGATTTTTCGTGTTGATGATTTCTTCTTCCCCACTCTAGGATTCACTTGAGATTATTTCTATATGCTTGCTAAGGTGCTTATATGCCTTTCCTCTTCACTGGTTTGCAGCTCTGTGTTATATCCAAATATGTAAACGGCAGTATATATTAGAAACTATTTCTTTCTTGTTTGTTACCCCTAAAATCAGTTTTGTCCAGGCCTGTATTTCTCTTAGCTGACTGCTGGTGAGTTGTGGGGCATCCAGTGCTGAGTCCTGTACAAGCCATCTGTGTTCATCCCATGTCTGTACTCCTCTGCGCCGAATCCTGTGTCTCCACTTCTCAAGGCCTCTGCTGTCATACCAGGCCTGTATTTCTCTACACTACATCTTTGTTGTAGAGTTGTGAATATCTTATTCTGTACAGAGTAACTGCTTGTTACTGCTGTCTATATGAAACTATGGTTGCAGCATGCCTGGGTAAACAAAACTAGAACCAATTAGCCATTGGTACCTGGTCAGTTAAGAGAAATTGCTGTCACAGCTAGATCAAGTAAAAGTTGCAGGCAGGTCAAGAAAAGTTCAGCCAAAATAAGCCCGACAGGCTTTAGTCCTGAGGCCTTGCAAATGCAGTACAGAGCTTGTGGATTGCTACTAGCAGTGGCAATACTGTGTTACAGGGCTACATGGTTGTATGGCAATGGGAGGGATGATGTGGAAGAAGAATTTAAGTGGATATGTGTTTGAGAAGTAGGACAGGAGAGTTAGACTGGACATATTTTATAGCAGGGAGTTTGAGGGGATGGGAGTGAGGAGGGACCTGGAAGGCCAGTGACCTTTTGGAATAGGCTCTGTCTGCAGAGATACTCCCATCATCAGGTGGTGTTAGTTCTAGCTGACACTCCTGTGAATGTCAGGTTCCCTCGAGGGAGAGGCTGCATCACACGTTTGAATCTGTAGCTTGAAGCTGGACTTCAACATCCCCCATCAGTCCCCCTTCTGTTCCCAATACAGTGAGAGAGGAATGGCACCGTGGAATTAAAGGCTTCCAGTCAGTTTTGTCTGCTGCATCTTCAGTTCTGTGCTATGCAGTGTTATTTGTTTCCTCCTTCTTTTCTTCTCCTTCCTTCCTCAGCAGCTATGTCACAGATAGAATCCCTTATGTCCCTTTTGGCTGCTGCTCCCAAACCATGCGGCAGCTCAAGGGCATAACTTGCAGTGCAGAGGAAGCATGTGGGAAGATGCAGGTGGTATGTCTGTGTTGTGAATAATGGTTTGAGAATTGTTGTGGCAGGAGGGAGATTTTCTGCTTGTCTTCTGACATACTGAGACAAGTTACAGAAGGTACAAGTCATCTTTACTCTGCTTTTTTCCCCTCACCCCCCCTAGCTTTGACTTCTGTTGTGGAGTTTCCCTTTCCCTCATTTCTGCTGAGTGCAGTAGAGGTCATACTGGTGAGTATTGATATATAGCTGGAAAGTGTGCAGGTAAATGAGGGTGAGGATGAATTTAATCATGGGAGAAGGGTATAAGTATACAGGGAGAAGACCATGAGTGAGATCATAGCTATGGTGAGCAGGGAAAGAATGGCAATGGAGGACTGTAGCTTGTTATGAGTACAGATTGCTACCTGAACAAATACAGCTACAAATCTGTTTCTACTATACCAGCATCTCTGTTATATTCTTCTGGAACTCTTACTGACTCCTGCCACTTGATCGCTATGCATCTGTCCATGGAGAACATACTTATCTAGAATGGTCAGATATATGGTTGCTGTAGGAGAAACTCAGTGTGGTGTGTTAGAGAGGTGCTTTGTAAAAGCGCAAAGTGGCTTGAGTCATAAATAGCTCCTAAGCCACATGGAAGTTGCTTTAATTGTTTTATCTTTGGAATTTTTATGATTGTGTTGATTGCTCATTTTCAAATGGAACTTCATAGCAAACATTTCAATGGAAACATGAGGTATCTGAATTTCCAGGCTTTCCTAATGGAAGAGTGGATGTTGTTATGGGTAGTCTAGCTCCTCCTGAGAGTGATGTGTTATGCTTTGGTGTTTGGATAGAGCTGTAATGGCAGAAGATATGTCAAGGTTCTCCCCTGCTGTCTTCGAGAATTTAGTATAGGACTTTTTTTTTTTTTTTAATGTGTGGGAAGAAAGGCTGTTGTAAACTGCAAAACTGTGCTTTGAATTCGAGTCTCAAACTGCTGCTGTAGATTTCCAAGTAAGTGTGCTATATGCTGTATGTTACAAATTATTTCCTGTCTGGAATATGGGTCTTTCCCCTGGTCGTGTTAACTTTTCATGTGTTTTTCCTCTTCTCCCAACTTTAAGTCATCTTTTTCTCTTTGTAGTTTTCCTTAGCTTCCAGTAGGTAGTCTTTAGGTGTGTTTATTCTTGTACCCTTTAATATTTGCGCACTGTTGCCTGGGCATACCACTCTGATCATTCATACATATTGCTTTAGAAGTTACAGGTGCCAGCTGTGATTCTGCAGCCAAGAGTGAACACTGCTGCTAAAATAAGACTTACAGTGCTAGTGCTGATGCTATATATTGCTTTCTCTTCTGCAAATTAAATTGCTGGCATTGTCTACTAGTCATTCTACTTGGCTTTTTTTATTAGTGTGTTAAGCGAAATCATCTTAATGTTGTGTAGGAAAGTTCTGTGAAGGCTAGAAAACCTACAAACACCTGTAGTTCAGAAACATTCTGTACGCCAGAAAATTTACAATAACTGTCTCTATCTGCTTCTCAAAAATATTTTCACAAGCAAAGCTTTCTGCAGCTCCACCAAGGACAACAGCTGATAGACACTTGAAATCCCTGTTTTGCAAATATCACCTGGAAGATGGAGTAAAATAATGCAAAATAATTTCTCTATTATGGAAATTTATTGGCCTGTTCTATGCAAATGTGTATTTGTGTCCCCACAAAACCTATAGTTTTAACACAGGCATTTCATATTTATAAGAAAACTATCTTTATACATTTTGTTGGATTATTTTTTTTTTAAAGCAAAGCATCATTGTGAAAAGACTGTAAGGATCTTGAAATATTTGAGGTAATGGCAGCATAAACCAAAAAGCACTAAAGTACACTAAGTAGAATGTTAAAAGGAGCTTTTCTTGTTGAAATCTTGATTCTCTTCATCTGGTACCTTCGTGAAGGCATCTAAACCTTATGTGTACCTACTGTTTATGAAATGTATAAAAATAGTATATTGCAACCCAGCAGGAATTGTGGAAACTGTTCTTTCGGATCTCTGAAGATCTCTGGAAAGCTTTGCTCAAAATAGAGATGTTTACAGTAAGTTAAACTTTGCTGCTGTTGTTGTTGACGACACTCATAATACTAAGCTGACAGCTCTACATACCTTTGCTGGTTTTAATTGCATTAGTACTGTCATGTTTTTCTGACTGGACTTGTGTGCATCGCTGTACATTTGTTCTGTGCTGTTCATCACTTAAAAGCTGCCTAGGAGTCAAGGTTACAGTTCTGGACAAAAGCCCCAGTTTGGTAACTTCTAATGCTTGCATAATATTCCTTTTCCTCCTCCCTCTGACTCTCTCCACAGAAATAGTCCCTTAGACTGGTAGAGGAAATAATTTTTCTGCACACAGTTATGTGTGCACATAATTAATTCAGTGATTATTTTGGCTTGCTAAAAAAGTACAGTGCAATCTGGTAGGTGTTCTGGTCTGAAAGCAGTTGGTATCTTACAGAAGATGTGTGTTTTGATGATCCTGGTGTTTGCAGCATTGATGGCTTATTCTTTCCATATGTCGAGATTTTTTTTTTTTCTTTTACAGTAGCGTAGTAGAGATTTTAAACATGAATCTGCTATCTTAACACTGAAGTATGTTTCTTTAGATACACACTGTTAGATGAAGTATTGGTTTTAATTATAGTTAATGTAGGTGGGCATCCTTTGCTCTATAGGATTATAGACAATCTAAAGTATTTAATGAAGTGTTCTAAGTGGTATTTTTGTGTTGTATTTTGATTTTATACAATGAGAGATACATAGGATATGGAAGTTGTGAAACACTGGACTTGGAGGTAATTTCTGTCATCTTTGTACTTTTTCTAAACAAACAAAATCTAAAAAACCTAGTTCAGGGAAGACCGCATGCTAGTTCTTTACTTAGTGTTTCATATTCCATGCTTTTAGTTGTCTCGTTCTCTTGTGGAGTAAACGCTTAAACTGAACCTTGAAGAACTGCTTTCTTCCAGAGCTCTGTGTTGTCAACTTCTAGCCACAACAGCAACTTTTTATCTTGAAGTTTTGCTGTATCTGTGTTTAAATGGGAATTTTAGGTTGTGTTGAGCTTTTTTGTATTTTTATTTTTTAAATCTGGGATGTGTAAAGGACATTTTCTGTTTTTCTAGAATCTGTTGGGGTTAAAAGTTACGTTTTCTATGCCTTTTTCAGAAGGTTTTGCTTAGCTGATAGTTATTCCACTCTTCTTTTTCCCCAGCCAAACTTGAAAGAAAAGGCATGACTCTTTAATATTAAAAGTGGAATCATTGTCTTGGGAGCCTGAATAAAAAGCAATTACTGTTTTAGTCAAATTTTACTTCCTTGCTGTCTCATGTAATTAGGTAGCTTCACCAGCTTTCTTCCTCTTACTAGGGGAAAATAGCTGAGGTGTAGTTTCACATAACACTTAATTCAGTTGAGCTGTCAGACGTTTCAAACCTTGGGGTCTTACTCTTGCTGACCCCAGCTGCATGCTGTAGCTGCTTCCATTGCATTGGATCCAGTGCTTATGTGTGCTCAGGTGTGTGATTTGATTTGCTGCCGAAAAGCGTTTTCTGCAAGGACTTGTGGCCACAGGATTGCCTGAGCTGATGGAAGGGGAAAGCATGGCTGGGAGTGGGGAAGGAAGTCACTTCTCCCCTCCCCTGCCCCATAGTATGAGGAAAAGGCAAGGGGAGGGTGGCCTTCTTCTGGGGCTGTGATTTTTATTTATTTTTTTTAACCACTGTCAGCTGCAGTGATGGGTTGCATAGCTGGTGCTCACGTGGACACTCCTTCGCTTCTGAGGCTGAGGAGGGAATGCAGTTCGTTCTTTCCTGAATTTCAAACTGTCTCAGGCATATGTAATTTAAATGTTTTCAGCAGGAAAAAAAAGGTGGCCGCTTCTACTCTAAAAAGAGAAGTTTGTGGTGTTCGTGTTCTTTGATAGGTAAAAATGAGAAAAAGGCCATGGCTTTGTTTTCATGATTTGAATAGCCTTGCTGAGCCAGCAGATGCTTGCATTTTTAATTTCATAACCCACTTAAAGAACAAGTTGGTCGTGTGTGATTTTGAACAATTAAATAATTCCAAAGTGGTTTATGTTCTGTAGCATTTTAAACCAGTTGCTCCAAGAGAATGTTTTTTGGAAGAGGGAATACCAATTTATCTCAATACTTATAAGTAAAAACAACTACAAATAGGCTATTCAACATTGGTAACTTGCTAATTTTGGATAAGTTTGTATTTAGATATGCATCCTTATTACTGGGCTTATGACACACGTATACAGAGGATAGGTAAGGTGCTTTAGGGGAGTAATGGTAGAGACTTGTCTAAAATTTTTAGTTATTAGTTTTACTTGCTCTAAAACTATTGCAAAACCAAACACATGGAAACAGATGGTTCAGCTTCTTTTCAGTCTTTTTGAAGTTCAAGGGCTTTTTTTTTAGGCAAAAGAAAATGACTTAATGACAGTGATGTTCCTTTGAAGGTGGTTAGAAGAGCTAGTGTCATGTAAATGATGAAATATTTCCAAAGTTGCCTCAGCAAAAATGAGTCTCTTGATTATGCAGGAATGTGGGCAGTGAGTTCACAGCAGTGATGCAACTTTCTTGCTCTGTCGACTTACTGACTCTTCTGCCCCATGCACATGAATGTGTTTTTTAGTTTGTTTTTACTTGTACAGTGTTTTCTGACGTTTGAACTTCATCTTTACAGAGACAGCTTAAACCCAATCCTGACTAAAATACTTTTAGCATAATTTGACTAAGCTTGTTATCTCAGCTGTAAGGTGAAGGCAAGCTTTAGTAGTCGTATTTGTGTCAGTCAGTGCAGTGGATCAAAAAGTACTTGTAATCTTTGAGTCTGCATGTACCCTTTAGTTTGAGTTTCAGCAGTAGAGTGTTATCCTGTTAACTTTGTTTGCAAAACTGGGTGTTGGATTTCCAGTAGTTAAGGGCTTGTTCTCATTTTAAGCTGAATTCTTCCATTTAATTTCTGCAGTTTTAACTAATTTCAGTAGAGTCAAATTGATATAAATGAGGGCAACTCGGATCCTTTGTATACTGCTAATCAATGCCATCGCTCCACTCTTTCAGTTCATGTATGGATTAATAGGTTCCTTTGTTCTTTATCTTACTGCTGCCTAGTCAGGATGCCAGCTCTGTCACTCGTAGACGCATGGTGCCTATTTATAACAAAGCTTTGCCGTGTGTTTGGGGATGTGTATTGTAGGTACTGTAATAAGTCTACTCAAAGTCATAATTGCATGTGGTCTTAGGAAAGAGCATGAGGAAAACATGCATGTTTGCTGGTGGTCTTGTTAATACAGTGTTTGTCTGTTACCAGAGAGTATACGAGACATGGTGTTGCTGTCAGTTGGCTTGCGAGGCTATCCTTCACTAGAACCCGCATGGAGAGCTGGAGGAGCTTGTTTGGCAAGGAAGGGCAGTTACATGTTTCAGCTGCAGAAGTTCACTAAGCAAAGAAAAATGCTAAAAGTCTGACTCTTATTTCGAGAGCTGTAGTCCTGTTTTCCCCGCATTTGACCTTGTTTTCCGGGGCAATGCCCAGGAAGTCTTTCAAGTTTCTGTGCCTAGATTTGTCTGTTACAGAGATTGTATTGCATTGCAGTAACTGCCCTTGGTATGGAGGCTTCATGCTATGAAAATCACTAGTGGTGAATATGTTAACTGTGCCGGTACCTGGAGTCACTGTTTTTTTTTTTAACCTTCCATAGAAGAGAGAAGCAATAGGTAATTAAAGTGTACTTGTAACTGTTCTGAAATACGTTTGTTGAGAAGCTCTGATGTTTTTTGTCTTATTTCAGAATTGTAAGTTCAAATCTTGATTTGGAGCATGACAACTTCTGTTCTGGTGAGATGTGCCCTAATTAACCCCTGTAATATCTTAGACTGCAAAAGAAAAGGTAGAACTTAAAAAACACATCTGTCTAATTGTGCACAAGTGTTAGAAACTATGAAACTTTAGAATTTGTTTGTAAGCAAAATGGCAAAATACTAAAGCAAACCCTAGTATGTGGAAACTACGATTATCATAAACTTGAATGTCTGTAAATCAAAGCTTGTGTTAGGGTGAACTCTGGCCTCATGATGGTTTTCACAGGGATTTTCTAGGTTGCAGGCCATTGCATCAGAAAAAGAACTTGCTCCAAAACTATGCTTGTTTCTCATGTTTTTAAAAAACACCACCCCCGCCTACCCCACCCCCACAAAAAAAACCCAAAAAAACCTGACATCTTAAGGTATGTGCTATTGTAGTATTTTTTCAGCAGATACTATGTAATAGCTGAGGGTTTTTGGTTTGTGGTGTGTGTGGGGTTTTTTTTTTTTTTTCCCTTTTTACTGGGGCTTCAGTCTTAAATACTGTTATCTTGCTGTACTAGGAAGAGAAACACTGCAGTGTTTTTTCTGCAGACCATGCATCTATCAGGTCATGGGGTTTTTTCATTTTTCTGACTCAATAGCTTGCAACTGTGTGGGATCTTATAAGTAGGAGAGCTACTGGCCATCTTTTTACATTTGGCTGAGCAGCGGTAGGTGACAGCTCTTCATTTATTTCCTAACTCTGCTTTAATCCTCACACTGAAAACTTTTCATGCTTTCTCTAATAGGCAGCATTTGAGACTGTAGCTTTATTTGTCACAGGTTTTGCTTAACATGTAACACAAGTAGTTTAGGTTGGATTTTGGAGTGTCACTTTCTGTTACTGGCCTGATTTAATGTTTTGATTGCATGAGAGATGTTGTTGAATTTCCTTTGTTGCCCATGCTTGTCTTAAAAATCTTCAAACACTTACTTGGGATGATCTGGGTATATTTGATCCTGATTTGGTACATAATGGTGTGGTAGCACAGCATTTAACTAGTGACCCAGTGAGTATTCAGGAGCCTATTCGTAACTGGCTTTCCCTCTGTAATGCAGATTTTCAGTAGTCTGCAGACAACTTGTATTGGAACCCTTTTGGGCAACAGATGATTTCTTAATGTCATTTCTAGGGCAGTAAGGTCAATATTTTTCAGTATAAGGTATGTGAATGTTTCTATATGCTACTTTTAAAATGCTCTAGAATATTTTGAAGTCTTACATTGTTGTAATCCTGCATAAATGTAGAACACTCTTTTTCCAGTGATGTAATCCTAAAGAAAAATAGTTTTGCTTGGTTTATATGAAATGTGGTGATCTCTGCGTACTTGTTATGGATTACTGCCACCTCCTTTGATTAGCCTGACTGCTGTGTCTTTTCCCACTGCATAGTTTAGCCCTGTGTTGGGTACAGACCTCCATGGAGGAATGTCTGCAGCCATTTAATGTTTTGAAAAGTGCTTATTTAGATTTGTGAGTGAAGCACACACACCTAACTCTTGCTGTAACTTACTGCATTGAAATGCTCTTTTAGCAAAATCAGAACTCTTTTCATATCTGGCAACAAAAGTAGAGGCTGGAATCAAAAATACATGAATAAGAAAGGTGGCTCAGGGTTCACTTCTGCAACAGAGACAAAAGAAAATCAGGGAAATAACCCCTTCTCAGCAGTGCGGTAGCACTTTGTTTTCAGTTTCAAGCTTTCCAGACCTCCTTGAGCTTCTTGTGCTGGGGAAACGTGGGGTTATCTTGGTGTATGAACCTGATCAACAGCAAGCCTCCTGTGAGTCCAAAGCATTATGAGCTTGAATGGCCTAAGGTAGTGAGGCTGCGAAGTCTATATATGAAGTCTTCATGTGAAAGAAATTCAAGGTCAGAATTGAAAACTGAGCATACCGGTGCTTTCAAGTTCCTCTGTCCAGCACTCTTAGGGTTGGGGTTAGGACCCTTGCAAAGGCTGAGTGGAGGGGCAAGAGAGGATGGATGGAAACCTTCTGGAGGACTTGGAGGAAGAGGTTCCTGCAAGAACATTTGGGTTTTTGAAATGTGCCTGAGGACTGCTTAAAAAAGTTTACAGGAAAAAGTTACCTATATGTATCTTCCAATGGCAATAGGAAAGCAGCTCTCCTGTTATGTATCTAAATGCAGTGGGTTCTTTGTGACGTAAGAATCTCCCAGGAAGAGACAGGAGGACACCTTCTTGATCTTTTCAACTTTCTTTTATTACGAAATCCTAGTGGAATACTATTAGAGTTTTAAAAGGTAAGGAAGTTCAAGGCCAGTATTGGAATAAACTCTTAGTAATGGCAGCCGATATTTGAATTTCTTGGCTTTGCAATGATATTCTTGCTTTACAGTTCTTAAGAATTGTAACTGTATATATTGCTGTATATGTAAGTGCATGCAGCCATAATTTTAATTTTTACTTCATTGAGGCTCAAATGTTTGAAGCCTGCTGTGTCACTTAGTAAATGGAACGTAGTGGAAGGTACAGATTTCTTGGAAACCACTGACTGTTAAACAGTGGAAGCCAAAGTTGGAACAGCTCTTGTACTATATTTATGCCACTATTGTGGCAGCTGAACAGTCTTCGTTATTATTCCTAAACTGTTCTTGCTGGTAGGTGTTAAAGCTTAATGTCTGTGAATTAGTTTTTTCAGTATTTTAGGTATTTGATTTGAGATATATTCCCCCCCCCCCCAAGTTTTCTTTTTCAGGGTTCAGTTGAAGTGAGTTGATTTAAAAACAAATAAACCCCCAGCCCCTTAAAGCCTGTGTCCTGGAAAACATAAGGTACGATAAGCATCCTCTTTGCTAGTAGCATAAAAAACCATGTGTTTTATGTTTGGACATAACTTTCTGCAAAGCTGCAATGTGAAAAGTCAGCCTTGAGAATATCAATGTAAAATGTAAGCTGTTCAAAGGCTTGGCTCTTTAATATCTTTACAACCATATGGTTAAGTTCCTGTGGTAGTGGGAGCAGTGCAACCATGGAAGAAGCAGTAGTGGAGCTTGTATTTTGGTCTCTTCAAATTATTTCAAGCTTGGATTTGACTCAGTCTCCTCTATTAATTCCTAGAGTAGAAGGAGGGTAAGCAAGTGTGCTTAATAAACTGATATACTGCACTTAATGCAAAAAGAAACGTGAGGGTCTATGTGTAGGCCTAGATGTAATATAGTTAGCCTGATATTAGGGCTTTAACTCTAGGTGTAGAGATGATTGTTGACATTTTTATTTCAGCTGTCTATGTTACCCCTGGTGCACAGCCAGTTAAACTGCTTATAAAAACAGCTCTTAAATTGCTGAAATGTCAAGTCAGCTGTTCTTAAGGTGGAAATGGCCAAAATATCTATTCTTTCCTCTTGATGGAGGTGGGAATTGGTTTAGAAATCTTGCATTAACTATTTAAGAGTTACATTTCTTTGAGAAATATATTACTTATCATGCCAGCACATAAGAAGTGCTACTAGGTATATTCAAGCCATGCTTGTTTTTTTTCTCTTGACTGAAAGTAAGTATCTCTGGTAATAACGATGCTGTACGGTGAGGTGTTTCGTTTTTTGCTTTTTGCTTGGGTTGTTCAGTCTATATAGAAGAAAATTTAAGATCTTAAAAATACAAATAATCTTGGCCTTTAAAAAAGAAAGAAGTGCATTCTTGCTTACTTGTGCTATTGTCACATATAAACAGTGGTGACTTGCTTATACCCAATATTTGGGATGAAATGGCTTTGTGAACGTCAGCATTCACTTAAACTTGTAAAATGATTCTCTCAGCCCTAACTAACTTAGTGAACTAACAGACTTAGTGAATTTCAGAATTTTTAAAGGAATAATTAAGTACTTGATTTTCTCTATTAATATTTATCTTCTGGGCTTGTAAATTGGCAAGACTGAAGCTCTGATCTTGGAGATCCTGAATTTGGAAGAAATTTATTTCCCATATTTTCTGGGTGTAGATTCTGGTACTTGGTGGGTCAACCTTTGTCTGGCTGATTTGTACGAAGTGGGTGATAGTAATTAAGGCAGTGAAATTGTGAAACAAAGAATGGTTTTCTGCCTATGTATCTAAGAGGGAGTTAGATAAGATATTAATAGGATATTGATTAAATGGTTTTTGAAACTGCAAGCTGTGATAAAAGTAGCATCCTAATATTTGCTACTTTAATGGACCAGTTTTGGTCTGAATACTGAAGTTCTAAGTGCGAAGCAGGGAATAGGGAAGTCTTCTTTTTTAAAATTCTAGTGCGAGCGTGATTAGGTGGAAGAAAACCCCTGGACACTAGACCTAGTCTTTGCTCAATTCTCGTGGTACGAGTCAAGAAAAAAGTGCATCCGAATTACAACTATTGATAAAGGACAGTGGAAAAAAAGCCACTTCTGCTTAGTTACAGATGAGAACTTATTTATAGCAAGAGAAGAAAATGCTTTTGAAAGAGAAACTTGATATAATGAGATCTAATGAGGCAGGATGCATATTTCAGATGCCTAGTGAAACTTCTTTTGGCTTTCTTTAGGCCTGGGAGATGTGCAAGTGGTAGAGATGATTGCTTGCCAACTGCATTGGTGGTTTTTTTATGATCTGCTTTAGAGTCTGGGTCAGGGCTGAACTGTGTTCCTCTGTGTGACTTCTTTTGAAAAATAAGAAAAAAAACTTCTCAGTCTGATGGCAAAGCATAGGCAACTGTTATCATATATTGGAAGCTGTGAAGAACTTACTTGCTAAATAAAAATACGTTAGCTTTTTTTGTTTGTTAATGGTGTTTAAAGGAGCACATAAGTACTTCTTAATAGAATTTTCTGGTTACTAAATTGCAAGATTTCTTCTGTTTGTGCTTCATATTTATGCTTTCATTGTGGGGGCTGCTTTTCTATCAATGACACCTGCTGTTATTTGAAGGGCTAAACAATTTATCTTTCAGAGGAGGAAAGTGAAACAGTCCTTAGTTACATTCTTCCAAGAAGTTTTATCAAATCTCACATCTAAACTTTTAAACTTAGTGTTGTGAGAACTGAACAAGTTTTACTGTTCCACCTCCCTTCAAGGCAGACAACACACGTGAAGGTTTTTCCTTTTCATCCTACTGGGTGGAATAAGGTAATAGCGTGTAATGGTTTGCTAAACCTGGTTTTTGCCCCTGTATTGCTTATGTTTTGTGATTGATTTTACATTTTGGAGCTTTTGTTTGTGTTATGCAGATGGCTTCTGCTTAAGTAAACACAACTGTTGAAGTCTTGATAACCCTGTGTTCCTTTTGCATTTTAGTGCAAAAGATGATATTGATATTGATGCCCTTGCTGCTGAGATAGAAGGTGCAGGAGCTGCAAAGGAGCAAGAGCCTCAGAAATCCAAAGGCAAAAAGAAAAAAGAGAAGAAGAAACAGGATTTTGAGTAGGTTTTTTTTTTTAAATCTGTCTTATTTAATTCTATTATACAAAACCTCAGTTACTTAAGTACCGTATCTTCTTTCTTATTTTAGTGAAGATGATATCCTGAAGGAGCTGGAAGAACTGTCAATAGAGGCGCAAGGAGGGAAAGTTGACAGGGAACCTTCTACAGGAAAGGTGAACACTGAGAGGGAGGTGGGCTGTTTTATAGGAAATAGTTGAAATATGAGACACCTCTGTCCTGGAGAAGTTCTAGTGTTGCAGTGTGGTTGGAGATCCTATATAAAACATGGAGGTAGCATGTATTTTTAATTACACGTGATCATGTTTTCATAGTAAAGTCAACTGTGAAAGATTTTACCAGAAACTATGTCTTCATGCTGATAATTATTCAAAGCCAATCAGAATAAATTGTAATTGTGGGCTGAGGTGTAGTACACTCAGCCGGAATAGTCACTGCTTTCAAACTTTGTCTTCAAGAAGAGAAGTTTTTCTTGACATCTCTCAATGCCAATTTGTAGCTCACAATAGCAAGTCATTTTTCATGGCTGATTATTGAATTGTTTAATTACCAGGTTGAAAATGACAATGAAGAAAGCTTATCAAAACAAGATAAAAAACGGAAAGGAAAGAGTAAAAAAGCCAATCTGGAAAATGACTATGACAGTGAGGAAGTGGAAGATAAAGATAAAAAATCTAAAAAACCTCAGAAAGCAAAACAAGACATGCTTTCTGGCAGTGATGATGATGATCATGACACGCAGCTTAAGAAAAGCAAAGGGAAAACTCAAAGGTCAAATAAAAAGCATGATCTGTCAGAAGAAGATGAAACTAACATTAAGAAAAGCAAAGAGCGTACAGTGTCTACAGGTGGGAGTGATGATGAATCAGATGAGGTCTCCCAATCTAGAAAAGGACAAAAGAAAACCCAAAAACCAAAGTCCACTCCTGCTGCTGAAAGTGGGGATGATGAAGAAGAACCTTCATTCAAAGTAAAAACGGTGGCTCAGAAGAAGGCAGAAAAAAAAGAACGTGAAAGGAAAAAACGTGAGGAAGAAAAAGCCAAACTAAGGAAACAGAAAGAGAAGGAAGAATTAGAAGGTGGTAAAGAACCAGCAAAGACGAAGGAAGCTCCAAAAAAAGCTGAAGACAAGGCTTCTCCTGAAGTCATGGCAACCCCTGGCCCTGGGGAAAAAGGAGAGCCTCCTGCAGGAACAGAGGGTTTGTAACATGGCTTCTAAAACTGTAATTTAAACTCTGTAATTTATAAGAACACCAAAGAGGTGGAAGGCAGTGAGCATGATTTGTTGCTTTATTCTGAGTCAGGAATACTAGACACTTGGTAGCCTTGTCTGCCTCTTTATGTTGGCTCACATGTGGCTGTTTTTTCTGGCCTGTGGTTTGTTCAGGTACATGGGAAAACAAAAGCCAGATGGTGAATTCTCATCACAGTATATGCTTACAGTTCTGTATTGCAAACATACTTTTTCACTTCCCAGTTATTCTGTTACTTTAAGACTTCAGGCCCTGACTTTGTAACTTAAGAGGCAGTTTTATTTTTTCATTATGAAGTGCTTATGTAGTAGCCAGTCAAAATGTTCCTCATTTGGTGTTATTTATCATATTTGAAACGTTCATTGTATTTAGAGTATCTTTAAAATTTCTGGGATCTTTGAATGTATACCTCTTCTTTCTGTAGCTGATGACAATGAGGGTGACAAAAAGAAAAAAGACAAGAAAAAAAAGAAAGGTGAGAAAGAAGAAAAAGAGAAAGAGAAGAAGAAGGGTCCCAGTAAAGCCACGGTTAAAGCTATGCAAGAAGCCTTGGCTAAAATGAAAGAAGAGGAGGAAAGGGCAAAAAGAGAGGAGGAAGAACGCATAAGACGACTGGAAGAACTAGAAGCAAAGCGCAAAGAGGAGGTAATGTGTATCTTACTCTGAAGACAGAATAAGGGAGAGGGTAAACTTAACCTGTACCCTTGCTAGTGCAGTTGGTAGATTAGTCCTGAATATATTTCTCGTCAATGGAATATGCACTTGGCCAGCTTTTGTGTATAGTATGCTTTAAAATTTCTGTGTGTTTTTTAACCTCTTTCTAGGAACGATTAGAGCAAGAGCGGAAGGAAAGAAAGAAACAGAAGGAAAAAGAGAGGAAGGAACGTTTGAAGAAGGAGGGAAAACTTTTAACAAAAACTCAACGAGAAGCCAGAGCCAGAGCAGAGGCTACTCTTAAACTACTCCAAGCTCAGGGTAAGCAGTAAAGTTTAAAATAATAATAACAACAAAAAAATTCATACCACTTACTGCTCTGTGTTTGTTTTTTCTTTCTGGAGCTAGGAGGGCAAATACTGAATAATTCCATTTAAAGCTGCTCTGTTGTCAGGGAAGGCAATATGTGTGGGCCCTCCCCCTCTTTTTTTTTAAGTGGGTGTAAGTGTCTGTATATTTTCATCTTACGCTTTAAATATCCAACTTTTTAATACATTCTACTTGTGATTTCTGATAGCAGTTATAAAACTTAGGTAAAATCACTTCTTTCCATTGCTTAGTCCAAAGGCCAGGAAAAGCAGATGGGCTGTGCTGCAGGTCTTGTAAGACCAGTGATCCGGATCCTCTTGAATTAATTCGTGTGCTCACTTAAGCAAGTGCATTGTTTTGCCTCCAGTTAGCTAGTCTGCAGGAACAGTATATTATCCTCTTGCGTTTGCTTCAGGAAGAGGGTATTTTGGGGCTCTTCTGCTTTTCCATCAAATATAATCTCTTTCCATTGCAATGAAGTAAATGTATTCAATACGTTGTAAGCCCATGTTGTAATTTGTTTCTGGTAACTTGTTTGTGGCTAAACAAAGAAATTAATTCCTGGGTGCTGAGTATCCTTCTTTTTGTATTTATAGAGAACACTATCTGACACTTTGCTGGTAGGTGGATGTGTAAGGGTAAGAATATCTGCAGCTAGTAAAATGTTTGGAGCTCTTAAACATACACAAAGGCCATTTCTCTTCAGTTACTAGAATCCTTCTAGTTGCATGCTGCTACAGCGGGACTTTTGTCACATCTACACTGTAAATCACACAGTACCTGAAGGAATTTTGAGTGTTTCAGAAGGTGCAGCAGTAATTAAATTATTAAATTGTCCTTGCACCAAATTGAGTCCCTTCCGATGTTACAGTGCTATCTTTCTGGTGAGGTGAAGATGAAGCTGAGTTGAACCTGGCATTATTTTAATACCTAAAAACATCTATGTTGTTAAAAAAAAACTCCAACAAAAAAAAAAATCCCCACCCCAACACTGAGTAAAAGGGAAAATACTATCTACTGAACAACCTTAAGCTTTTAAGAAGAGCTGTGCCTCATAACTGCACCAGATTGTCTGAAACTAGGATGACTGGCAGACTGGTTTTAAGTGAGTCTTAGCGTAGCAGACTTTAAATTGACATATGCTTGTTAAACTTGAGGTATGTGTGTTCATGAAATCCTATGCAAATATGTGATAGCTTCAAACCTGGAGTCTTAGCATTGGCTTGGTTTTTTGTTGGTTTTTTCTTTTTTTTTTTTTCCCCCCTCATTAGTAGTCTGACTTCTTTTTGAAAGCATTCAGAGTATCTGAAGAACTATACTTTGCTCAAGTTTTGCAGCTTTTGAAAATCAAACTTTTTAAAAAGATAAAATATGCATTGAACCTACTTTCCGCTCTCTTCCTTCCTCCACCTTGCAATTCTGGAAAACATGTTCTCATTTAAACCAAAGCTTATGTTTAGTAATTAATCAACTGGATTTTCTTTCTAACAATTTTTTTTTTTGCAGGTGTTGAAGTGCCATCCAAAGACTCTGTGCCAAAGAAGAGGCCAATATATGAAGACAAAAAGAAAAAGAAGCAGCAGCAGCCGGAAAATAAAGAAGGTGTGGTTTGCATATAGGGATACTTAATAGATTAGTCACATTTCCAGAAGTGTTTGTGGAGTAAGTCAGCGAATCCTAAACTAATGGTACTTCAGGGTGCCTCTGAGGTTCTCTTGACACCCCTGCCACCACACGCAAGTCCTGATGCATTAGGATCCTAAAGTTGTTTTGAAGACTGCTCACTTAATCCTTTGTTTTGCAATCCACTTGACTTATTTTTTTCCTGACTTGGGTATTTTCTTTAGGACTTCTAAATGTTGGAGATGTACAGAATGTAAAGGCCTTTTGCAAATGTGAAGTTGAATGCTTTGTGTGCATGTGTAGGTTAAATGTAGTATATGTGTAGGTAATTAAGTCTAAGTTGATGTCCCAGGATGAAAGGGGATTGATCCTAGTTTTAGTACTTTTCTTTTAAGTTAGAGACAACTTTTTTGTTTGTTTTCTTGTATATAAAACCAGTTTTCAGTTTCCAGGGCATGAGTAGTTCAGAGAGCTTGCGTTTTTGAAAACTTAGAATTTATTGCATTAGTTAGACATAGAGTGAGCGTGTCAGAATTTTTTAGTTTTGTGCTTTGTGGTTTGTGGGTGTATTACTGTGGCTCTTCTCAAGACTATTCCTTAGTTTAAACAAAACGAAACCCCCTCGCATCAGGTTTTTTGTTATTTAGCTGTGGGTTTTTTTCCACATTTGATGTG
The DNA here is from genome assembly GCA_008921705.1 of Burhinus oedicnemus. Classification (NCBI taxonomy): domain Eukaryota; kingdom Metazoa; phylum Chordata; class Aves; order Charadriiformes; family Burhinidae; genus Burhinus; species Burhinus oedicnemus. The sequence continues at coordinate 141,579 of VFFE01007254.1, read as the reverse complement.
AGGGTTATGTGGCTACTTACCACTTAAGGAGTGTGTGTAAAGAATTGAGAGCAGTGCTTCTCTGAATTGTATCAGTGGTTTTTTTTTTTATATGGAACAGTAGAGGAAGAATGGGTAGTTCATTAGTATTACTTCATTTTCTCTTGTATTTTAAAGAAAGTGGGGGGGTTTTTTGTTGTTTTTTTTTTTTTTTAAATGTTCAAAAGCAATAGTAATCCTCTTAGGCAGTAACTGACCTGTCACATAATCTGTTTAACTGCTTAGAAAGCCAAATGTTTTTCAAATAAGCCACATGCTCTAACTTTTGTTTTAGCTCAGTAAGTGGGAGTTCAGTTAGCTTGGTATTAAATAAATTCAGGTTTTGTTTACTTGTAACAGCACAACTTAAAAATAGAACTTAAATGTGAAGCTGCATGTGTAACTAAGTTGGTTTGCACTTTGGCAGAATGTAGCAGCCAATTTGCTTTCTTGCAATTTCAGAAAGTGTGGAGGTAACTTCCCCAGCTGAAGATGCTGTAGAACTGGAAACACCAGTAAAAGAAGAGACTCCTCTACCAGTAGAGCCAGGTTAGTAGTAATGCTAATAAATTTAAACCTGTGTGGTTTAAGACTGTGTGGTACTACTGCATGGTAGGTATGTTGGATGGGGGCTGAGTGGCCATCCTTTTCTTGAGGTAGTTGCTGGGTTTTTTTCTCTTCCTAAGGGAGGAACTGCAGGAATTTTATGGAATAAAAAGGTATGAAGCATCAGAATGAGACTGTAAAGGTCTCTTATTCTGCGTGGACTCGAGTGTTCAATTGGCTTAGGCAACTATCTCAAATAAGCACATTCAGTGCCTTATGATTAGCTCCCTTGACTTTTTATTTCCTTTCTAAAAGGCTGTTTTGTTAGTGATTAGGTGGGGGTAGGGAGCAAATATGTTGCTTCTAGTATTGGTAGTGCAATATTCACAATAATTGTATTCTTGATTCCAAATGGTTTGCTTTCACAAGTGCTTAATGCAGTGGATATGAGTTAGCTTGTGAAACTGAGTATCAGCATATCAAGTAATTGTTGCCCTCATTTTTGCATGCACACAGTACTTGTTTCGGCAAAATCACATTGTACTGGACTTCTTCCTCAGCAAGGAAGCTGTTTCAATTTTTACCCTTATTCTTAAGTCAGACAAGTACTGACAAAATTTACAGCTTTTTGAAAACAAAGCTGAATATGTACTCTAATTCTAGCTTTACTTATCTCTGGAAGGAGCAATTCCATTGCTATAAAAGAGCAGAGCTCACTGGCAGAACATTAATTCCCAGTTAATATTCTAGACACTCCATTTCAAAGAGCTGAAATTTCATGACACTCCATGTGCTGCAACGTATATATTGTTTAATGCCTCTTTTGGAGAGGGTTAAGAGTTTGCATTTTTCCATTTGTCTGTTATTAAGAGCTGCAGTCTCTTTGTTTATCTGACTGAATTCCTGCTGGAATAAATATATTTAATGCTTCTGGAATCCATGGTATAATTATGTTAAAGCACCTGGAGTCCTAAAATAGCACTTTTATAGACAATTTGTTATTTTCCTACTAATTAAAACTATAATACCGTAACCCACTTGTTTCTCTGTCACTTTGTTACACGTGGCTAACTGTTAATTGGGCAGATCCTTTCAAGGAATGTGGTTGTGGCAGAGGTTTGTGTGGCATGCATTATGTAGGCACTTGCATGGTATACAGACAGGAACTAGATGAGTAGTTTAGCTATGTCTTCCAAAAATAAGTTTTTCTAGGCAAAGATGCTAGCACTTAGAAGATTTTGTGGAGAGAACTGAAGATTCTTTCTTAAGTATGTAGCACTTTCTGTTTAGGGAACATGGAAGTAATTTGGTAGAACTATGGTAGCAGCAAACTTGTAAATTGCAGTTGTCAGTATGTCAAAGGAAGGGGCATCTAAAAATGTTTTATGCTGCTGGCCTGTTTCTTACTTTTCCTTTAATACTGAATTTCTCAGTTTCAGAAGAAAAGGAGGAAGAAGAAGAAACGGAAGATGGGGGTTTGGATGACTGGGAAGCTATGGTTAGTGATGAAGATGGAGAGAAAGGTGGGCATGTAAATACCAAATGGATGCTTTTTCTGATGAAGAGGTTTCTCTGTGCTGAGTCTTTTGTTTCTGTGGTTTAACCCCAGCTGGCAACTGGGACCACACAGCTGCTTGCTCACTCCTCAGTGCACACCCCCTCTCCCTCACTTTCAGTAGGGCAGGAGGAAGAGGGAGAAAAGGAGAGGAAGGGGAAAAAAAAACCCCAAACTTGTGGGCTGAGATAAAGGCAGTTTAACAGAACAGTAACGGAGAAGGAAAATAAAAATAATAATGGTACAAGAATATACAAAATAAAGTAATACAACACAAGTTGCTCTCGCCACCTGAGGGCTGGTTGCCCAGCCTGTCCCGAGCAGTGATTGTGGATTCCTGCCCCCTGGCCAGCCCCCATTTATATACTGAACATGACGTCTGTGTTATGGAACATTCCTTTTGGCCAGCTTGTCCTGTCTGTGCTCCCTCTCAGCTTCGATGGGAAGCCGAAAAAGTCCTTGACTAATGTAAATATCACCTAGCAACAACTAAAACAATGTTATCGACATTCCTCAACATTCTTCTCATACTATATCCAAAACACAGCAGCTACTAAAAGAAAAATAACTGTCCTAGCTGAAACCAGTACACTGTAGAAAACAATATTGTATTTGGATTCTCCCTCTGCCTCATTAGATAAATTGTGAGGCAAATGTGATAAGAAATAGATATAAGATCCTCTTCTCAAAGGCAGAGCTTTCAGAACCTGCACAAATACTGCTCAAGAAGACCCTTTAGAAATACTCATGTGCAGTTATCACCTGAAATAAATCAGTTGGATTGTTTTTTTGTTTGTTTTTATGGAAGTAAAAATCCTCTCCTCTTAATATGTGCTTAAACCACCTCTGGGAGTTTAGGGAAACTTTTTACCTGATACTGTATTTCTGTGATAACCATTACAAAGCCATAACAGTTTTACTACACAAATCTGGCAACATCTAGGAGCTTACCTTTGAGAGAAGTTCTCAAAGAAGTGTGGATCTGCTTCTTTGAGAGGCAGATCTGGAAGAAAGGGAAGAATTGCCAGAACACTCATATTCCTGCACATACATGCCAAAGCCCGTATTCTGTCTGTGGCCAAAAACAATGTTTATGGGGAAGTTAGAGCTGCACAAGAATGTAGGGATAAATTCTCAGGTGTTTTCTTCCAGTGGTGGAGAAACCCGTATTGCTGAGTCTTCATGAATAGGAGTTGATTACTGTTCTTAGCGCTTCCATGATGTCTCTTCATTGTTTCTTAAGATTAAAGACTATTCATCAAGTATTTCTTGACTTGCTCAGCCCTGTACTTCTGGCACGTGTCCTTTCAAGTGTAATGCTTTATATACATATATGTACAGCAGTATGGATTTTATTTCAGCACAAGTGTGTGTTCCTGTGGTGCTGGACGATTGTACTTGGAGTACTAAGGGCTGCCCACCTTCTTGAAAGTCTGTTTTAGTCTGTTGCCACTGTCCTGGGGACAATGTCACATCCTACTACTTGCTGCTTGGATTTGAAGGACCTGCCAATGTGATTCAGAAAAAGAGCCTTCCTGGGAATTAGATTTAGTGTATTACTAAGCTGAGGGACTTTCAGCATAGCAGGAAAACATAACTAATCTCTAAGAGCAGCGAGCCTCCTAGCAACTCTGTAAGGAAGAGAATGCATGGCTTTAAAGTGTTCATTAGCTTGTCTTGTATGATTTCGCAAGTGTGATAAATGGGAAGCTTTCAAAGAAAGAAAATTACTTTTTGATAGTTCTTTGTGTTTGTTTACTGAAGAATTCCTCTGAAAAATGTTAATCTTCTCTGAACAGTCTAGGAAAACCTTAAGGTGAGATTTTTAAAGATGTAGAAGAAACCATTTTTTTCTGATTGTTACTTCTGCTTGAATGTGCATTCCTCATCAGTAATACACTGAATCCATAGTGTGTTGAATTTGGAGCATTTTGGCTTTCTGTTTAAAGGCGTTAGTGCGTTCATTCCTTTATGAAGTGCACACAGCTTCAAAGAATATCACTTTACCTGAATATTGGCAAATGATGTCAAGCATAAGTGTGCTGATAATAATATCATTCCTCCCCCCACCCCAAACTCAATCTGCACAGATTCTAAACACAAGTCAGCAGCTCTGAACATGAAACGTGTTTATATTGAAAGTTGAAAAATGATCTTGACTAGCACTTCTTGAACGGAACCTGCTCTGTCCTCACTCTTAGGTAGTAGCCTCTCTTTGGTTTTTTGGTGCCCTCTCCCCCACAAGTGTGAATTTAATAGAGAACTTTTACTTTAGATTTTGGGTTTTTTTCACAGAGAGCAAACCTGTCCACATTGAAGTCAAAGAACAAAATGAAGTGGAGGAGGAAGAGGAGGAGGAAGAAGAGGAGGAGGAAGAGGAAGAAGAAAGTGAAGAATCTGAAGATAGCGAAGGGAGTGAAGATGAGGATGAAAAGACTTCAGATGAGAGAGAGGCAGACTCCCAAGCTCTTGGAAAACAATCTATGGAAAAAAAGCCCAGCAAGGAAATCAGCTCTGATTCTGAGTACGACTCTGATGATGACCGCACTAAGGAGGAGCGTGCTTATGACAAAGCTAAACGGAGAATTGAGGTATTGAGATACAGCTCTGTTTGAACAGCTACACAGCTCTTGTGTTGTATAAGAAACAACTTAATCTTCAGTTCATTGAAAAGCCTTTTAACCGTATTTGTCAAAATCATATCTGTGTCATCGCAGGGCCAGAAATTGGGTTAATTAAGACAAAAGACCTAGTTTTGCCTGAAGCCTAAGTATTTGATTTTAGACATCTTGATCACAAAGAATGTGCACTTCATTGTCGTTCCCCTCCACCTCTCCCCCTCCTGGAGAAGGAGGCTATTGTCCTTACAGATAGATATTTCAGAGTTTTAAAAGATATATTTCCGAACTGTTCAACATTTTTTGTGACTGGTAATGTCCTCGGGTTCCTTACCCAAGATGCTTCTTCAGAATGCACCATCAACAAACCTACATGTTAGTGGATACAATAACTTAATCTGCTAGACTGTAACCAAGACCAAACAGAAAAACCCTTAACTGTTACAAACTTTTTATTTGCCAAAAGAGGGATTACAGACCTTGAATTGCTTTGAAAATTTAAGTCCCACAGTTAACTATGTTTTATGTATGTAATCTAGTCAAGAGATGAGCTGTGGTTTTTTGTTTATACTTATAAATTTTATGTCTTTTATATAGAAGCGACGAGCTGAAAACAGCAAAAATATGAACACTGAAAAGCTTAGAGCACCAGTTATCTGTGTCCTGGGGCATGTAGACACAGGCAAGACCAAAATTTTAGATAAGGTAAGATGTGGAATGTGAAGGCACTGCCTGTGCATCTTGTTTATGCATGTGGGTTTTTTTTGGTTGAAAATAGAAAGAATTAAAGTGTACTCACATGACTTTAGTGTCTTACATGTAAGTATTTCTGGTCTTTTTTTGTCTTTAGCTCCGCCATACTCATGTACAGGACAGTGAAGCTGGTGGTATCACTCAGCAGATTGGTGCGACTAATGTTCCCCTTGAAGCCATTAATGAGCAAACTAAGATGGTGAAAAATGTAAGTTATAGCACTTCAAAGACTTTTTTTTATATATTTTTTTTAAAATATGAAATGTAAACTAGTTAAAACCTTGTGACATTTCCTGACACAAGCAGATGTACTTTTCCCCCATGTCTAATATTAGGGTTTTTTAATTCCTATCCTTCCTGCCCTCCCCAAAGGGGAGGCTGTCTCGTTTTTACTTTTAGTTAATACATTTGGCTTCAGCTAGTGCATTGACACTTCTTCAGAAAAATACACAAATACTGCTTACTGTGTTCTGGACAGTGCACATGTGTACCTGAACTGCTTATTTGTGAATGTTTTGATTGTAAATTGAGACTTTTGAAACTTACTGAGTGTATTTTCTGTTAAAAACTTACCTTTTTACTGTGTGTGCTGAAATTGGGCCAGTTCCTTGGTGATGAATTTTATTGTGCTGCAGAAATAGTAACTGTTCTGTATTTCTTGTTTTGGATACTATATCCTGTTTTGCTTGCAGCAGCAGCTGACTGAAAAACCTTGGTAGTGATGGCTTTTTTCCAAGATTTTACTCAACTTATTAAAAATGTAAAGTCAGTGGAGAAGAGGAAGTGTTCAAGACAAGGATGATAAATCTCACTAGTCTGAACTATTTTTTTTTCCTCGTTTCCTATTTTTTTCTGCCTTGACTTACAAATTTTATCTGAGCTTATGGCCACTTGATGCCTAGGGGAATGTGCTGTGTCTTTTTTTTTTTTTTTTTTTTTTTTTTTTTTTA